>WBNO01011995.1:73891-218241 GCA_013400575.1 Peucedramus taeniatus
GGGGGCCCGGGGCCCGGCGAGCCCCGCGGGCGCTTCACCTGCCCGCGGGCGCTGAAGGTGCCCTCCTACCTGAACTACCGCTTCCTGGGAGAGAAGGACTGCGGGGCGCCCTGCGAGCCCGGCCGCCTCTACGGGCTCATGTACTTCGGGCCCGAGGAGCTGCGCTTCTCCCGCACCTGGATCGGCATCTGGTCGGTGCTCTGCTGTGCCTCCACCCTCTTCACCGTCCTCACCTACTTGGTGGACATGAAGCGATTCAGCTACCCCGAGCGGCCCATCATCTTCCTCTCAGGCTGCTACACGGCGGTGGCCGTGGCCTACATCGCCGGCTTCCTCCTGGAGGAGAGGGTGGTCTGCAACGAGCGCTTTGCCGAGGACGGTTCCCGCACCGTGGCGCAGGGCACGAAGCGGGAGGGCTGCACCATCCTCTTCATGATGCTCTACTTCTTTGGCATGGCCAGCTCCATCTGGTGGGTCATCCTGTCCCTCACCTGGTTCCTGGCTGCTGGCATGAAGTGGGGCCACGAGGCCATTGAGGCCAACTCCCAGTACTTTCATCTGGCCGCCTGGGCCGTGCCGGCCATCAAGACCATCACCATCCTTGCCCTGGGACAAGTGGATGGTGACGTCCTCAGCGGCGTCTGCTTTGTGGGCATCAACAACGTGGATGCCCTGAGGGGCTTCGTGCTGGCCCCCTTGTTCGTCTACCTGTTCATCGGCACCTCTTTCCTGCTGGCTGGCTTTGTGTCCCTCTTCAGGATCCGGACCATCATGAAGCACGACGGCACCAAGACAGAAAAGCTGGAGAAGCTCATGGTGAGGATAGGCATCTTCAGCGTCCTCTACACGGTGCCGGCCACCATCGTCATTGCCTGCTATTTTTACGAGCAAGCTTTTAGGGAACAGTGGGAGAGGAGCTGGGTCACGCAGAGCTGTAAGAGTTATGCCATTCCCTGCCCCAACAACCACAGCGGCCACCACCCGCCCATGAGTCCCGACTTCACTGTCTTCATGATCAAGTATCTCATGACCTTAATCGTGGGCATCACCTCGGGCTTCTGGATCTGGTCTGGGAAAACCCTGAACTCCTGGAGGAAGTTTTACACCAGGCTCACCAACAGCAAGCAGGGCGAGACCACGGTCTGAGACCCCTGCTTGCCAGGCTAGGGAGATGCGGGCAGGCGGAGGACTGAGGCTCTGCCTCGGGAAGCAGCTCCTTATCCAGCCTGGGCAAACTTTTGAGACTGTGAGTGGCTTCCGCAGGCGGCGGAGAGCGGACGAGCCAGGGGGACCCCAGTGCCTGGGATCTCCGGGCTCTGCCCTCCCCGTGCTGCTCGGGCTGTCTCCTGTAGGAGCTGCACGCACTGTCAGGTTGGGGGAGAGGGATGTAAATAGCCTCTGTAAGATTTTGTAAGTATATTTGTATTTAAATTACAAACAAACTCACTTTTTTTTTAATTATTTAGGACACTTCTAACCCGTTTGCGGATTTTACTTCCTCGTTTCCCCCCCCCCCCCCCCCCCGCCCCGCTTTATTTTTTTTTTTTTAATTTAAAGAAAAAAAAAGGCTTTGGATTTTTATTTCGTAGGGCAGGATGGGGAAAGCTGCCGGTAAGAGAATCGAAAACAAACCCCCTTCTTCTCCCCCACACAGGTTTTTTAATGGCTTTGCTTGGAATTTCAGCTGCATGAGCAGGAGGGCCCGGAGCGGGGATGCGGCCGGGGGAGCCTCCTGACCCGGGCTGGGTCCCGGCCCGCCCGCGGTGGCGTGGAGGTGGGGATGGGGAGGAGCGCCGCTTCCCGCCGCGGCCCCNCGCCCGCGGCCGGGGCTGCAGGGTCTGGCCGTGCCGCGCAGGGCTCGGCTGCAGTGGGCACGGTGCGGTCTACGAGGTGGGGTTCACACCGCCTGCACCTGTAGCACCTCCGATGGCTCAGGAGGTGGATGGCGGCAGAGATACACCGAAATTCCCTCCTGCTGGGGTTTCTTTCTGAGCCCACTTGCCAGTCCGTGGGCGCCCCGCGGGTGCTCTACCGCCGCCTGCCCCGGTCCCTCCCCGCCGGGCTGCTGCCGGCTGGGGTCAGCAGGATCAGGAAATACGGGCTCAGTGAAAAGAGCTTCATCGGAATAAAACGCAGCATTCAGTTTGGGGCTTTTGTTTGTTTCCTCCCTGCCCCCTAGTTATATTCATGCACCGGCTCTTCATATGGGAAACATTGGAGCCATTGCCATTCCTCTGAATTTTAATTCATTGAGATTTAAATCATTGCACATTATGAGGGTGTGATGATTTTTTGCCAGTAGTAAAAACAATGGAAAGGAAAACAGTAAAGCAGAATGCTTGAGCACTCTGGTGAGATGTGAGACCTGAAAGAGCCTCTGCTGTCTTTTTTCCCCTCTTTTTTCGGTACAGAAATAACATTGCATACTGCAAGGATAAGATACCATGTGTGCAGTATATCTGCTACCTTTTATGCTCCTGGGTGTGTGGGATTGTGCTTCTAATACGTTAAAAAAGTTAAAGACGAAATTGTAACTTTCAACAGATGCATTTGAATATGTAGACCTCTGTATGAAAAACAGCAGAATGCTTCTCTCCTGATTGTATTGTTTTAAACTTTTTTTTATATTACAAATGCCTGTATTTAGGTTCATAAACATTATCTATGGCTACCATACCCTAAAACGCAAAATTATTTTAATTTGGTATGCATTTATTTCTGTTCATTATCACAAGATCATCTATATTTATAGAGGAATAGAAATTTATATATATTAAATACCATATTTTTAATTTCTCTGAAATAAATTGAGGTTTTGTACAAAAGTAGCTTGTCCCTTTACATATTCCTCTAACTCATACTGTGTGAAAGCAGTGTATATACTACAAGATGTGTGGGATTCCTTTTTTCTTTTCTTATGTTGAGTTCACAGTAACAAGCTGGAATTCAGTGTAGGAATTCATTGTGCATTTTGGTTTTTATCTCTGGGCCGGTCTAGATTAATCCTTCAAAAGAAGTAATGTAAACTGTTCAAGATCTCTGACAGGGTATGGTCAGTGGTGTGAAATCCAAGAAGAGATCTGCTATATGGCAGGAGAAGAAAGAAACTCACCAGTTCTTTTTTGGTGGGTTTGGTGGGGGTTTTTGGTTTTTTTTTTTTTTTTTTTTTTTTTTTTTTTTTTTCTTTTTTTTTTTTGGTTGCAGAAAAAGGTTCTCTCAACTTAGCCTTTCTTCTCATTTCCTTTTTATTAAAATTTTTTAAAAAAACCTCAGTGCTTAAAATGACACTCATTATGTTGCAGTATTGTCAGAATGTTTTAGTGAGTAAAATAGTTTTATTTCCTGAATTTTGACTGTTTGATTAATCCAGAGTGAAATGTTCATGGAAGCATTATGGAAAGTACACACACTCTTTAACCTTTCAACACAATACTTTTTTTTTGCCTTTTTTTTCTGTAATTCATTGCTTGAAGTGCCATTCGGTAAGTGTGGGTTTATTAGGAAAGACTGATTATCAAACTTGATTTTTGATTTTTAGTGTTATAAAGTAGTAAAGCATTTCATTCTATAGGTCTGGAGGCAGATACAAATGATTTTTGGCTTGTTTACTTTATTCAAATCGTGATGCATAAACAGCCATAGAAGAAGTAAGGGAAGCTTAACAGAATTTCTCTAAGGTGAGACAAGGGGGCAGGGTTTTCTCATTATATTAAAATTTGTTCTACGCAAACATACACAAACAGATATTTGAACATTTTTCTCAATTTTTTTTTTCTCCTCAAGTTTTTTCTTTTTTCCTCCTTTTTGGGGAGTTATTTTAGCATTTAAAATTGTTCTAGTCGGCACTCTGCTAATGACCTGAAGTACAAACCATTCACTTCTGTTGCAATGGAATTCTTTTTGGTCAGTGTATAATTACATTTCAGCCCTTTTGGCTAATCTGTTTTCTTGCAACAATGTATGTGATCTATTTATGGGTGAGAGAACACATTTATTTGTAACAGAGATGTTGAATTTATGGTAAAGATAGGTAAATTTAAAAAATTTGTGGTAAAGATATGGTAACCAATTTTAAAAAATACTTCTCAGAAATGAAAAATGGAATTTTTTCTACAAGAAGTAAAATGTCAGTATTTACAGTTCATGATTTGCAGCAGATATGGATCCCCTTCAGTTCTCTGGATTTTTTTTTTTTTCAGGACTAAAGCTCCATGTGCAATCTTGGTTATTTTAATAAATATACTAGAGAGTGCAATATGTTCATAAATCTGTTGAAAGAGCACCCCCTGCTTTTTTGTTTGCTATTTGGTTTGCTATAAAAATTTTCTTGCAATTTCTGTGACCCTTCACAGGGCAGTAATTTGCAAAGGTCACAGTCATCACTGAACGCTGTGGTGCTGTGTGGCTCATCCACCTTTTTATATTTGATTTCTCAACACATAATGGTATTTCAGATGCTTTATTAATAAGATACAGATATATCTTTTGCATAGGCCATCAGTAATGGTTTATTGTTAAAAAGGAATCTGTCCATTGCTCCAGGGGGTTTAGATGAGGTTTTTTACAACATAGTCTGGGTAATTGATGTGCCATGGTTACAAGAGAAAGTATCAATGTACGTTAAGTAGAAAGTATCAGTATATAAAGAAGCAGTTTTTTCCACTTCTCTTGTCCCTGACAAGGTTAATATAAGAACAAACCTAGTATAACAAAGTTTTTTGGATTTAAGTTCTTCTTTAGGCATTCCATACTCAGCAGCTTTGCTTTCTCTCATGGGATATATTTATACCCTGAAATGCAGGGACACTCAAAATCACCATTCCCCCAAAGAGGGCTGTAGCCTGAAGAGCTGGGGATGTTGATTTACTGTTCATCCTTCAGTAACAGTAATGCTCTTTAATGTAGTGGCAAATTTGTGGTATTGGAATGAAATTATATGCTGTTTCCATAACAAATCCTATTGGGAAGGAGTAGGATTTCTGGTTTGTTCATCTAGTAATGCCCAAAATTTCTGGTATATGCACATATTTGTGTGTGTTTGTGTTATGTTTGTTTTTTTTTTTGTTTGTTTGTTTGGGTTTTTTTGTTTTGTTTTGTTTGTTTTGGTTGTTTTTTTTTGTCTTTGTCTTTGTTTTTGTTTTTGTTTTTGTTTTTGTTTTTGTTTTTGTTTTTGTTTTAAATAGAGGGGCAAGACAAGACTGAAATTTAGTGGGGCTCAAATCATCTGGATGATGCCCACCCTTCTGCTGCCATCCCTTTGCGCTTTAAAAAAAAATGTTATTCAAAGGGATGATAACTAGATATGAGAAGAGACTGCTGTTTATTTACATGATGAGTCCTTTTCAAAATAGGCTACGGGTTAGTATCTCATCAGTCTTTTGACAATCCCAGTCATGAGAGACAATTTCCAGACTGACACTGTAGTCCTTTTTAAAATGTGAGCACCCTGAAGCTGCCCAGAGAAAGTAATCCTGAGTTTGGCATGACACACTTTAAAATTATTGAGAGTACCTTTGCGAGGAGTTTGCATTTGTGTGACATAATCTTCCACTCCAGTGCTGCATGGCCTCAGAAAGAGCTTCAGCTAGCAAAACTCAAGACAGATGAAGAGGTGCTAAGTCAAGTGTTTAAATGCTTACCTATAAAAATAAGGAAACTGAGGCAGAGCTCTATTTTTATCATGAATTTACCCTCTAGTGCTCAGGCACTGGAATTGCATTTTATTTGATGTTTCCAATGACAGCACTGCATGACTGGCAATATTGTGCAACATCTGAATATCAGCGTAACCCTCCCTTTTAATTCTAGATTTTATTGGTTGCTCTTTGCATTGCTGGACCCAGAGCATCATTGCTCTGCATGTTGTGCAAACTTGGGGTCTTCAAAAATGCAAGTCAGTAATGTGCTTAGACCCATTAGAAGAGAGGGTTGCTCTTTTGTCCATAGCTGTGAGAGTTTTTTGTATTTGTAAATCTCTTACCTCTGTTGTTCGGTTGAGCTGTAAGGCTTAGGCAATGATTCACGCTCATTTGGAGAAAGAGAACTTCCTTTTTCTTGCTTTGGACTGACCCCTTTGCTGTTTCTGTGTTTACAGCACAAAAGAGAAATGCTTTGTTATGAAGCACCTGATCAATTTTGAAATAGTAGTACTTTAATAATAGTAGTAATTTAAAAATGGGTTAGCAGGTTTAGGAAGCAAGACTTACAGGTGAGGCCTTGGTTTCCACAGTTCAGTTTTTAGAAGTCTACAAGCATTTTAAGATGTGAAATAGCTTCTTAAGGGCAAACTAAGTGTGCCAGGATTAGGTCCTGGACACAGTGCAAGCATTATGAGCCCCATATTCATTTGTGAATGGTGTCCAACACCATCACCACCCAGCAATGGTGTTAAAGCAGGCTAGATAAGCCCTATAAGACAAAAGAAAAGACATAATTGCATTTACATGTCAACTTAAATTCATTCTGCACCTTTTGTCATTTGAGGTCACTAAATGGAGAAGCAAACGTCATTTCTGTCATATGGGAGAGATTTCTATGAATTAGCAAAATAGACCTTAATAAACAATAAGTAATTGCAAGTGTAACATCTTCCAGATAAAAGCAATACCATTTTGATAGTTCAGTTGTAGACAATGCTTTAAAAAATTTAAATACTTTAAAACATGCTGAATTTGTAGGCCATGACAATTGTGTTTCAGATCCCAACTTGTGTTTATTCTAAGCTTCCAGTGTAACCACATCAGAGAGTCTTCCAGGCATGAGGTCTTGCCCTTGTTTGCATTTAAATCAGCAGCATTAAGTTGCTTATCTTGAGGTTGAATAAATAAACTCTAGTTTTCTACTCAGACAACACTTAATGAAGAGCCAGACCCACATTCAGCTACTGACCTCTCATGAAGTGAGGCCCCCAAAAGCCTTCCTTCTCCCTGTATCCTAAGGTTTTGTTGCAGTGTGTGGAAAGTATTGGGCATGATTGAGCTTCACCAAGGTGAAAACTTCACAATAACCAGTAAACTAATGTAAACATGCTGCATTGGGAGGCTTCTGTCAGCCACAATGTAAAGTATTTTTGATGGGTTGTCTTAGAAATAACTTCAGATGTGCTGAAGTGATAGACTTTTATTTGCAATTAGCTGTCATTTGGATGGTTGCATTACTAGAGGTCTGCAGCATTTAATAAGGTATTATCCTAGGCTGACATAGAATTCTACCCTATGTCAAAAGTGCAGCACATTTGGTGGAATTTGTCCTTATGGTATCACCAGCATCCTTTTGGGTGAGAGAGAAGGGAGTTTTTGTCTGGTTCTAGTATATCTTGGCTAATATTAATTACTTGCAGCAGCACAAATTTAGAAATATTTATAGGATAGTTTAATGACAAAGACCACAAGAAAAATGAAAATGAAAATACCTCAGGGGGGATATCTTGATGCTGTTTTGTTGCATACTTGTTTGTATAACTGTTTTACTTTCTGTGACACAGTGCTGGTCTCACTGGCTGTGTTTGCCTGAGACTAAAAGAATGGCTCAGTGATACTCCGTGACTAGTCATGTAATCTTGTTCAGGTTAAGTACTATTGCTTTGTTACTGGTAACTTTGAGCTCCACTACCACTACAGAACACTACAGAAGGACAGGACTGCCAGCCACAGGACTGTGCAGTCCATTTGAGCAGCACAAGAACATGCCAGCCCCCACCTGGCACTTTGCCCACCTCTGGTTCAATGCCTGTAGCTCCACTGGGCACTGGTCTGTCACTCTCACTCAGAGGTAGTGTTGGCCTTTTCCTGCAAACTCCACGGGTATCCTACTGGCAGCAGCACTGCTGAGGCTGTGCTGAATTGGCTCATTTTCCTGGCTACCCAAACCTTGTGCTGGCTTTTTTGTTCCCCCCCCACCTACCTAGGGTGGAGACAATCCTGGCTCTTAATCCCTGCATTTGATGGAGGAATTTACGGGCCGTATGTGCTATTACAACATCCTCATCCTACTGCTGCACTGCTTGCTTGCCTGTTACTCTCAGGTAACTCCTCTGAAGTTTCCTTGCTCCAACCATTGTCAGAATATAACTTGGTCAGATCCCCATTTATTGTTGAGAACTGACTAAGCAGTGTGCATCATGTTCATCACAAAGTCATTGCTGTTCAAACAGAGAAGTTACTTACTCTCAAGGTGTTTGACAGTTTATTCATGACATTTCACTTTTAAATACAAGCACAAATACTGTCCCAAAGGAACTGATCTTGAGTTAATTCTGAGAGTACAGAGTGGGAAGGCAAGAATTTTCCAGTTGTTCAAATTGGAATATTACTGCCCATTGTGGTAAATTCACTCCATGTGAAATAGAGAAGGAAAGGCTGCAACACACACCTTTATGATTGCCTTCAGGAAAATGCATGTTTCATTTATAGCCTACTCATCTACAACTGCATCTAAAGAGGAAATAATAAAAAAGCTGACACACCTCAAGGTGGGTTTCTTAAAATATTCCTATGAATGAAAAAATTGCAGGAAAACCAACTCATCAAAAGTCAGATTTTGCAATGACTCTTGTTAACTTCTCAGTACTTATTTTTTTCTATAATGGTGAAAGCTTTGCTTTTATTTTCTGTGAATGGGGAGGGTAATTAGTCTCCTCTTAGCATGAAGCTGTCTCTTAAAAGACTGCAAGTAGTTTATTTATTTACTTCTTAATTAAGAAAATAGCTATTCTAATTCTGAGGGAAGTGAAAGAAAATTTTGCAACCTGCTTAAAGGTTTAGCATTTTGTAGGATTGGGCACTTCACTGCTAACAAAATTAATAGGAGCAAGTGGTGCTCAGTTATAAGAAAATGGAGTCTAACCAATTCCAGTAGAGTTGAAACTGGGATTACTTAACTTGGTGTCTGAGCCCACCTCCACTTCCTGACACAAAGATTTGCAGTTCTGGAAGCATATCAGCTCTCAGCCCATGTGTGACTGCAAATGGAAAATGCTGTGCTGAGCACTGCTAAGCCTGGAGTCCTCGGTGTTTTGTTGGGAGTGCTCTCCCCAGGTGTGAGGACATGGGGGAGAGAGGTGGAAATCAGAGCCTGGGTAGACAGATGGCTGTGGTGGGCAGGCAAGGAAAGGTCAGAGAGGCAGGAGGAGGAAGAGGAGGGACTGCAAAAGGGGAAGGCACTAGGAGATGGTTGTCTGCACAGGCCACGTTTGAAATGTTGAACTGGGAACTTGTGGCAGTGCAGGGTTTGTGCCTCTCTTGCCAACGGTAGCTGAAGAGCACCATAACTCAGCTGTGGGAAGGGAATGGCTTTCCAGAGCATGCAGAAACCTTGGGCAGTTCCTCCAGCACATGCCCCAGAGTCATGGAAGGTGGAGGCAGGGAAACAGCTTGGCTGGCTGTTTTGGAATCCCAACAAAACAAACCTATGTTGCATCATGGAAGAGGGACAAGCAGAGTGGGCTGCAAACCTGAAGCTGAGGTGATGGTGGGATGGGGAGCAGGGCAAGGTGAGGAGACCAGCCAGAGCCAGCTTTCTCTAGATGGCAACCACAAGGCTTCCACAGATTTCCCCAGATCCTGTTTTCCACTCCAAGATTAAAAATCTCCCTGCAGGGGAAAATGGAAAGGAAATTATGTGGTAGGCTTTGCTATGTTTCCAGCTGACTATTTCCATAGAAGTGGGCAGCTGGGCCCAGTGTTTCTTAAGATGCCTTTAAAGTAAGAGTAAAATCTCATCTCTGCTGAAGGCAGTGGGCAATTGTGAGACTCCTGTTTGCCTCCCGAGAGCTGTAATTTCATTTTGGCTTCAAAATGCATTAGGAAGTGCATGGAGATCCTGGGAACAGAAAAGGGGAAAGTAAAAAAAAAAAAAAAAAAAAATTTTTAATCCAGAAGTTGTTTATAGTTAATTAGTTTCATCAGAATTCAAAATGTTTTCAGTGTTTTTCTGACCCTATTTACTAAAGTTATGTAGGTACTATCCAGGGCAGACATTATCTAAGCATCTGAGTATTTCAGTACCTCAGTCCTCTGTTTTGTAAAAAAAGATTAGTTTCTCAAAAATGTTCAGTTACCAAATACTTGCTTTGATTTTAGGGTCCTTAAAAAAAAAGGTAATAATCTCTGTTTGAAATGGGGTTACTTTTACTTCTGTGTGTGCTGACAATCTGAATGTCTAGCAGGCATTTCTACTATCATTTGGTTTTACAATTCTTTGTAAAAGTCACATGTTATATTTTCTCGGAAGTGCTGTTTTCTTGCAGCAGTTCTGGAAATAGCTTTTCTGTCTCAGCCAGCAAGTGGATGTGTACCATTTGTGAAAGCAGCCTGGAGAGCAGGCACAGGCAAACTGCAAAACAACTTAACTTGTGGAATTAACACTTCACGTTGACACCCATTAAAAATATTCAGAGATTGACTCAGCCTGCCCATGTTGCACAAATAACATGCTTGGCTCTGAATGATTCAAGATCTTATCTGCTCTCAGCACAAGTTCACTGCGGAGGGCCTGATCCTGTTCTCATTAACCTACAAAGGAGTTTTGCTGCACACTTCAAAGAGAATTACATGAACAGCATTTACAATGAAGCACACACACATGGTTCCTGTATCTTTTCCCTTTTCTCTTTCTCTTTTTAAAAAATTATTTTCTAAACTAAAACAAAACAAAACAAAAGTAGGCTAGGAATCAGTCAAAATAAAACTGCTATCTGTTGAGCTGTGTTGTTGCTTGAGAGCTCTGCTTGTTTGGAGTTCTTAAGTGCAAATTTAGAGTAGAAACCAGAAATAGCTGAGAAGCTATTTGTAGCTGAGTACCCTCCATTCCCATCATCTCTGTAATGGGAGCCTTGCATGGCCCGTGGTATTTCTTTGCACCTTGCACAAGTATTTGCAAAGATCTGGAGCAGAGCCGGTGTGTGCAGGCACTGATAATGTATCCATGCAAACAGCAGTGGGGGGGTCACTGCACACAGCTCCTCCAAGCCCTGGGAAGGGAACCACATTCCTTCTTTGTTTTCCCTGTGCAAAGCTTTTGAAAAGGAGGAGACACATATGGAGGAGGGATGGGATAGAGCAACCATTGGGAATTTTGTTTGGCTTTCTGTTTCTTCCATGCTGTCATATTATATAAGAGAATGAGTTCACCCATATTTTGTCCTTATGTTTTTATTGCTTTGTAGAAGAAAAGCCTTGTGACTCTACAAAGATGCTGGTTCCCTTGGCAGAGGGAGCAGCAAGCAGGTTGCTCAGCCATTCAATACACTTCAGGTGTTCTAAAAACCCTCTTTGTGGTGGAAGGGCATGGCACTCCAAAGGCATAACCCATCATGGTGTATAGCAGTGATGCAGAAGAACCATCCCTCCTGTGGACCCCCAGAGAGACTCTTTGTCTGTACTGTCCCCTTTCCTCCATCTCCAGGCCACAACCACAGCATCTGCCTCAGTTCAGATGCTGATCTCTGCTGTCCATGTTCGCCCACGTAAAAGCCAAACAAGATCATCATCTGCTGCTACCTGAAACCCAATGATAATGAGATGGTGACGAGCTCAGGTAGTTACTCCCATTGTTTCCCAAATTCAAACCTTTGGACTTCAGTTTTGTACAAAAAAGATATTAGTTTCTCAAAAATGATGCATTCCCATTTCCTATTCTCTGAAGCTTGCTTACCTAGTTTCAAAGCTATTAAGTCATCCTCTGTGGGGGATGTTTTGTGCTGTCCTGAGGGAGGAAACATGAATGAGCTTGCTTCTAGTCTTTGAGGGATTTTTCCCCCCTGCCCTACTGTTGCCCTGTTTGATTCTCAGTCAGCCTTGCCAACTCCTCACCACTCCAGAAGATGGTTTCCTTACCCCCATGCTGCAAACACCCTCTTCCCTCCTGGCTGTGGGCAGGCATCTCTCCAAGCTATTTCCTTCTCATTTTGGCAAGTCTTCCAACAGAAGAATTGAGGCAAATGACATGTGGGGACATGAACCTCTGTTCTTTTCTCCACCACAGCTACCTCAGTTACTGGAAACTTTGCTGTTCTCCAGTGGGTCCTGATGAGTGCCTCCATCTCAGCCAGTATGGCTCTCCACAATTATTTATTGAAATGCAGTGGGAATCTGCAGTTCAGGCTTAGCATGCCAAGTGGACTTAAATTTTGGATCCATATGTCTGCTCTAAGGCCAACAGAGTAGGAATAGGACTGAAATTTTCTGTATCTCCCTTGTATATCCCTTTTTCACAAAGAAACTGCTAAGCATCTGAGGTTTCTCATAATGCAAGATGGGAAGAAATCTGAAATTGAAAAGTTTCTGAGGAGAGGTAGGTGACCTGTTTTCCAAGCCTTAGTAGATGACCTCTTTTAGGTTCTTGCACTCTGTGCTGCCTTTTTTCTGGTGTCAGGAGAACCCAAAAACCTTTCTGAAAGATTGTTTGGATGGTTCTGGTCTGAGTTCCTCTGGTGGGCATCATCCGGCATGTTCATGGGGATGCCCAGAGAGCACCTTAGCTACTGGTGTGAGGGCTGGGGGCAGCAGCCTGCTGTCAGACACCACAGTGTGCAGTATTTAGTGGGGAATACCACAGGGGTGAGCAGAAATGAGCCCTGCCCTGCTGCCTCTCTGCCCCACCAGACTGATAAGGAAGTAAGGAATGACAGCACACAAACGTGACAATAGCTAGCTTAAAAAGCCTTAATGTTCTGTGGTGTTCCTAATGGAAAAAAAATATTTTAGATAATCACAAAAACGTGTCCTGTGGCAAAAAGCAATCCCTACTACCTCTGAGTCTGTTTAGAAGACGACATGCCCTTGGAAAATGCTTCAATAGCCACTGAAATGCCCAATGCATGTTAACGATCTCACCAATAAGTTATAGGTTCCTGTATTTTTTTTATTCATTGAAGAACATTGACGAAACTGCAAACATATGTTTCTACTGCTAAAGCTTAGTCTTATCACAGTTTGAAAATGTGGAAAATCAATTACATGCTTTGAATTGCTCCCTTTATTGCTATAAAAGAATTTCTTCATTCTTTCAGGATAGTGTACACTTGGTAACTAGTGTACTGCTAACAGGCTGTTAGGACTTTCTGCTAAATTAATACACTACAAGTAAACTAAGCAGAAGGCCAGTGGAATGCTAAACATCCACTTTCTCCTCTGTTGTGGCTGTGCTGCAGCTTGGGAACCCTCAGCCTTGTTGCTACAACATCTGGACAACATTTGGGGCTGTCTCTCAAGTGCACGGGTGTGCACCTCCGGTGAATTTTAACTTTCAACATCTCTCTGCCTCTAATCTATATTTAATGTTTCATGACTAGTAGTCAAAGAAACTTCAGCTAAATATCAGGTTGGAATGAAAATGATCCTTGGGAAAACACTAATTTTCAGCATTCGCCAGCAAAGTATCTGTGACAGAGACATTCCCTGGAGATTTGTAGCCCATTCTCTCACAGTAATAATAATTAAGACTCGTGATTACTGTGCCCACATAATCAAAGATCGCTCCATAAAATGTACTCCCTAAAGGGACAAATTCCCTGCTCCTAACTGGATGTCAGTCAGAGGGATCAGCACCCCCAGGGATCTGGAGTCTTTGCTTGCCCTTTTCATTACCGTGTTGTTAGCATTGTGTTACTTCATATTCTTCTCAATGCAAATGAGTAGGTAATCATGTGTAAATCGTGCCCTCCAGAAGGCACATGTAGTGAGGTTTTTTTCCCCAAATCTACCACAGGGATTTCTCACATGGAACATAATTACATCTCTGCCATATGGGCTCATTTATATTCTATTACAGGTTAAGCTAATACGACTCAGAAATATGCTAAAAATACCTCAAAGTATTTTGAGCACTGTCAAAACACTTGTCATTTCTTTCTTGCCTGTTTGATTGTGAGTGACTTTATATTTATTTAGAAATCCACAGTGCCAAGTAACTTCAGAAAAACAATATCATACCAGTCTGTGTTGCCCAGTGTCCAAAAAATACTTTAAATTCTCTCTCATTGCATTCTTCTTCAGTAATGCCATGTAGATGGGTGAACAGTGAAACAGAAAAGCCTCTAAGACTTATTCACCTGCAGCAACACCTCAGTGGGTTTTAGATTTTCCAGAAGGAAAGGAACTTCCATTTCAGTCATGTAGTTTTATCATCATTAGGCTGGATCAGGTGTTTTATGTAATTGCACTGTCCTGACAAAGCTATACGTGCACTTTAGGCATTGTAAAACAACAAACCTCTCTGCCCACAGAGGCAGGGCTACTGTGGAAATAACTGTTGCCTTTAAAATTTATGGTAATGTAAGACTAGATCACCTTTAAAATTGGAGCCACTGAAGGTTAAATGATATTGTTTTCAGAACTGAGGTACTAGATATGAATATGTTATTTTCCAATTTCAGTGAATTGTTTCATTTCACTATTTGATTTTATTTGACAAGATTTTTTAATCATCATTACTTAACTGATTTTAAAACCAATACCACTAATATCTCTGGATAAAGTCTGAGTTTACTGCAATCAATGTTAATTTTATTCTTTTGATTCATACATTCAGTATTTTGCCCTTTGAAATTTGATCAGGTTTCCTTTATTCCACTACCTAAGAAGGAAAGATGTAATACACAGGTAGGAAGCAATACACAGGTAGGAAGATTAGGGCAGAGGATGGGAGAGGACCTCACTGGACCTGCACATGATACTTCAGATGATACTTTGCAAAAGCAGTGACTTGACTTTTGTTCCAAAGAGATGCTTGTAAGAAATTGGATCAATGTTGAAAACAGCAGCTCTATGTATCCTATAACCAGGAGATAAAATTTAGTCCTGGTTTATAAAGTCCTTTGAGGTTTTCAGTGATGGAAAATTCTATGTAGCAATAAAATCCATTCTATAACTATGAAATAAATTCTGGTACCTTTCTAGAAGTTCATAATATATTTCAGAGTGTTGCCAGAAAGTGTTTGCTTTTTTTTTTTTTTTGCTTTCTGATTTTATTTTATAATGGCATAACCTTTTTGATTATTCAACACTTGAATACTACACTCAACCTTTCCTGAATGCTCCTTGCATATTTTCAGAGAACAGCAATTATTGCTAACACCTTGTACTCAGACTTCTGTGCAACAAAGTATATAAGCAACTAACACTGTGTATGAAAATCCCCCTTGAAGTCAGACACTTATGTAATTTTCGGTATCAAAGTCTAGAAGCTACAATGTCTGTAATTGTGCAATCACATCAGACTCAGAGGAGAGTGTTTCCGTGGAGTTTACTTTGTTCTTAAAAGACCTTTTTCAAAATCAGCTGAAACAAAAGGGTTTTGGTCAGAGCTGTGTGCTGGTCATTGCTGGATAAGGAGAACAGTCTGACTGTGTTTTTAGTGTAGAAGGGGAAAAATTCAGTCTGACTATGAGTTTATTACCCAAGAAGGGTATTTTTCCAACCTTCATAATTCCTGAAGCAGTGTAAAGGACATTACAGTGATTTCATACATTGAGGAGGCATTAAAAAAAGAGTGGTCTCCTGTAGCCCTAATTTTTTCAAGTTTTCTCAAGCCTTCTGATGTTTGCATTTTTGTACAGAACTTTCTCACACACTTTATGTAAAGAACTTATTGTTTTCATTCTTTTATGGGGGACAAGCAACCTAATATGGGTTGCCCAGTGACATTGAAGAGGTAGCACTATCACCCTCCAATGACACTGGCATTTCAGGAAGATATAAAAATAGAGTCAGATTTTTTAATAAACAGTTTTTAATTTGCCTTAAAAAGAACTGCTCCACGTCATTTATACTGTGTCCTACAGTGACAGTCTCCTGGGTTGTAGAACAAAGAGAAACAAATTTCAAATCTCAGACTTAGCTCCATTAACTAATGTTTTAATTCATCTGTCATAGATGTTTGATTAAAAAACTGCTATACAATTTCTTTTGCAAGTTCTATAGCCCTGATTGTGTAAAGGCATCCTGTGCCCTTGGAAAAACAATCCCTCTTTACACACACCAAAAAAGGAAGTCCCTTCACACAACAACTCCACAGCTTGTTTCCTTTTTCTTCAGGCAAGGTTTTTCATTTTCATTCCACGATTTCATTTATTGTAAAGCAACAGTGGTCACTGTGCATGCTGCACTGAGATTGCTGCATTCTGTCATGGCTTTATGCTCATCCCTGGGCATCCACCACTGCCCATTGCTGCAGCTCAGTCTGAGTGGTGGCACAAGGTGACAGGTGTCCTGACATCCCCATGTCACACCACACCATGAGCAGGAGCAGCAGAGGGGGGCACCAAAGCAGGTAACAGTATTGCCAAATATTCTGGACAACAGCCTTTCCAAGAGAGAGAATTATGGCTAATGTGCCCTCCTAGAGTTCTCCTTTATTAATTTCATGCTGGAAGCAGCCATTGCATTGCATGTGTATATATGCATATACATATGCATTGCATATTTGCCAGCCATATTGCCAGTATGCCAATATTTTCTTCCAGACACTGGGCAGCCATGGATTTTCAGCAGAAACATCTTGCTGGTGCTGTATGTATATGCTCAGTTCTGAGTGAGTGTTTATTATAAACACCTCTGGGTGAGGTGTTTATTTGCAGTCAGTTCCTGGATGGAAAATTCTGGCCTGCACTGGAAATGGATGCATTTCACCATGCATATGATTTTCAGGAATAGGTAAATCAAGAGCTTTTGTATGAAAATTTGATTTTTAATATGATGCTTTAAATAAATAATTCCTGGATATTTAAGTCATCTCATGATTAAGTTTGGATCTTCTTTGTCATTTGAAGGATAAATGTGAAATTCTTTAGCTGTCTAATGTGATCTACTGGCTGCTAATACCCAGCTCTCTGAAACCCTTTGTAAATCATTATAGTTTGCATCATCTGTTTGACTAACACATAGTGTCTGCTAACATACAGTGTCTGCTTTCCAAAACTGTGTAGATGATAATCTGTTTTAATACCTGTACAAATCAATTAAATTTATTTTGTGCACTGTTCACTAGCTGCCAAATTGGGTGGAGAATAGAAACATTTATCAGGGGAATCAGACTCTACATAAGCGTGCATTAGATGAGCCTTGCAATCTGAGTGGGGGAGGATGTGAAATTCAGCATTTCATTTCCTCATCTACAAACAGATTTTAAAAAATTACTCCCAGAAACAAAAATATAGGGCAGAATTGTGGAGCCCTTACTCATGTTGCTGAGCAAATTCATTCTGGATTTATCCCACTGGAGCTTAATAATGTCACCTCCAGGGTGGCTGAAAGGATGCAGAGTTTCTTGCGAGGCACTTTGATGCTTTGTCTACCCCAGCAGATTTTCAAACCTCCTCATGGGTCAGACTTCTGACTCCTCTTTGCTTCTTCTGAGCACCATTGCTCCAGTGTGGTTTAGGATCCTGTAAATATCCAAACTGACTGGTGGCAAAACTGATGGGTGGGCTGAAGATGGATTCTGCTAGATGATTTGGATTTAGTCTTCAAGCCTGTATATCCCAGCTTTCAAGCCTTCATTTTAAACTGCTTGAATTCCATCATTTGCAAAATGAAGCTTTCTTTAAATAAAAATTATCTACCTCCATTTCCCCCTCACATCTAGCCTCCTGTAGATAAAATGTAGTTCCACTGGGAAAATTTAAAGTTGACTGTGACCATAATGCTTTTTACTGACAACAAAAATCCATATTTAAACACTGTCATAGATGGATTCAAGAATAAATTGCTAAACACATTTCAAAATATGGGGGTAGGAGGATGGAAATCAGTGCCAAGAAAACAGTTGTAAGGCAAAGTGTCTATCAAGTGAGTGCTGCTAAAATTTTGCAGCATAAAAAACTACAGAAAAGGTCATTGTCAGAGGGAAGATGGATTAATTCACCCCAGTATTACAATACTATTCCTGATTGCAGGTTGTTGAGGACAGTTTTAATTTTAGAAAGAGAAGCATAGCCTTTGTTCACTTGGTCTCTCACTTGTGAAAAAAAGTATTTTACCTCCTCACATAAATTCTTGATTCTTATTAAAATACTCCATGGTATAAAACTCCTTGGGTAGGAGAGAATACCAAGCAAAAAAGAGTAAGTATTTAAAGATTGTTCCTCTCAAAAGGGAGCATTATATGCCTGTACCCTTCTAGTTCTCTGGGAGAAGAGTTTTCTGCATAATGCATGAAGAGGGCAGCCAAGTTTTTTATTTAAAGGTAAATGTACCAGAATTCTTTCAATTGATTGAGGATTTTTATAACAGGCATCATCTGATTTTCTACTAGCTTGTATCCTGCATGACTGTTTGCACCAATGAAAAGAAATTGTTAAGTGATATGCATTTTTACTGTGCCCTTGTTTAGCAGTAATGCTCATAATATGAAAGGTAGTGCAGCATTCAAGATGTACATGCATTTACCAGGATAATTATTATCCTCAAATACTAATGTGATTTGAATTTAAATGAGCATTTGAATGAATTTTAAATTATTGTAGAAACAATATCATGTCTTCATCTCCTGGTGAGGAAGAGGAGTTCTGATGTCACAGCTCATGGCTCAGAAGCCAATGTCACATTGACCATGAAGCCCTCAAATGACAATGACCAGCACTGCTTGTGTGAGCTGGAATCGACCTGGTGACCTAGAGGCTGAAAGGCTATACATTTTTTATTATTTTGTGTGCCATTCACTAATAGATACTCTTTTAAATTCTGTTCAAGCTCTTATATGCTACACACCACTGTAGCTGAATGTTTTCAATAGAATTTTTCTGAGGGGACAGAAGGTAACAAGACACAGGTGTTATTTCCAGTTTTCCTTTCTATTCCTGTACATGGACATTTCTGGAAAGTTAGAGACTCTGGATTTTATTTTTTCATTTTTTCTTTTTTCTAATGGAAGTGGATTAGGGAGCTTGTCAAACACACAGAGCCGTTCAAATGATGTCCACAGCATTGACTCTGCTTCCTGGAAAGCTCTCTGTCTTGCATAAAAGACATTATTCCTTGTTACAGAGAGATCCTTCACGCCAAAGTAATTCAGTAGTCAAGTACATTCCTTGTGTCCACAATTTTTTTAAGCCATTTAATGGGAGCATGAATCTGAAGAGAATCTCTATAGGCAGTCAGTTTAGAGAGTGGTCAGACAATGTTTACAAAACAGTTCATGTCACTGATGGGAAAGAAGGAGGCTGCAAGTAACAGTTTCTATAGGCTGTCATTTTCTTGCTGGATAGACTTGAATGACCATAATTTTTCATATGTGTAATTAGTACATAATTACATATTTTTTACACATCTTTCCTATTTCTCATGCTTGAGTCAAAGTTAGTGCCCAGCTCTGTACATTCATCTGCACTGAATAGAACAGGTTGAACTCAGGTTGGAATTTAGCACTGTGAACTTTGTCCTGTCTCCATCAATATCAGATTAACAGATGAAAGTGTGTGCTTTGGCTATTATTGCATATTTAGAAAAAGAATGCATGAATTTTAGGTGTGGGATAAATTCACAGAGGGATGAGAATAACCCTTAAGGTCTTCTACTACAAATGATATTTAAGGGAATTAATGCTAGTTAAAGGTCTGTGGTATGGTGACCCCATTTGCATGTAATTTTTCAAAGTGCAAAGACTTTCAGAAAGACAAGGGGCATGTATATGTACAGTGTGTTAAGGCATATGATGTGCAGGTGGAAATATTATGGGGACAACGAGGCAAAAGCTGAAACTGTGACCCCACTGATTTATGGCTCGAAATACCAGAGCTGGACAAGAAAACTGCACTATGAGTCATCCTGATTGCACTTGAGGGCATGATGTGCTGAACTGACTACTAACGGCATGTTTTAATTCTGAGAATTTTGAGTCTGGGTAGTGATGGAAATAATCCAAATTGGGACAGGAGAAAGCTGGAGGTAGGTGGTGCACTGCAACATGGGTGTCCGTGTCACTGACACCACGTGTCATGTGATCCTGTGTTCCTGGCAGGGGACAACAACCCCGGTACCATCTGACAGCAGGGATGGTTTAACTGGTTGGCAGTAGGTGCCCAGCACTGCTATATTATCAGCAATTCCCACAAGAATGAATTTTGCTGTTTACAGTATATATTGCTTTTATCTACCAGACCAGATTGCTTTCATTTCTTTTAGAAAGACAAATTTAAAACAACAACAACACAACAACAAAAAAAAAAAAAAAAAAACAAACCAAAAAAAGAAAAAAACAAACAAACAAACACAAAAAAACCCACCACCAAACAAACAAACAACAAAAAAGAAACCAGAAAGTGAAAATCAAATAATTTAAAAAGAAGTTGCTGGTCAGCGAAGAGGAGGAAACCATCTTGCTCCAGTACTGTTTTGCATCTACACTGAAACACAAGACAGCAGCTGCCTTGGAGCTGCCTCCACAGCAAGGAAAGACATTCATCTACATTTAAAGATTCAGTGCACAGAAAGCAGAATGACGACACCTCCTCTCATTTCCATGCCCAGCAACACGCACTCCAACACACAGCTATGCTTCTTCTACAATATCCCTTTATTTTCCTTTATCTCTGCTTTTCTACCCCTGCTTTTCCTTCCTCAAGCCCTTCTTTGAGCTTCATATTTTCTTGTGTTTAATTTGGAACTTCTGTTCTTCACTGAACAAATCCTTCTCCCTTTTTCTCTCATCAGAGCCTTCATTGCTTTACATCCACTGGGAAGAACTGATCCAGTTATCTCCCAAATTATATTTCATGAGTCTGCAAGCCTGTCTTCACAGATAAACTGGAGAGCACCCCAACTGGTATAAATACAGGACATGGCCTTTTCTGCTCCTTTCAGCAGTAGATGATGATTACCTAGTTTTGCTATAACACCAGTTGCTACCAGCGGGAACAGTGTACCCTACCATTCCCAATATTCTGTCATTATATGTGGATTGTTATTGTCTGTTATTTTATATTAAAGTAGCAATTAGCCCACTCAGAACTTGATACCTCCTGTTCAAACTGGGAAGATGGTTTCACTCCCAGACTTCTCATGAACTAAATATAAGACAAGAGAAAATAGATATATCCAGCAAGCAGCTCAGATATCATGAGAAATGGTTATTGATGCAATGAGCCACAGCAATAACTTGTTATAATTTCTGAAGGCTCCTTTCTGGCTGCAGAAGGCAGAAACCTCTCTTGTTGGATTTTGTTTTGTTTAGAGAATAACAAGCTCTCTCTTGGTTAGATCTATACTTTCCTTATATTTCTGCATCTGATTCAAGATCAGTGAATGTAGCAACGCATCCCTTCCTGGAAGTGAGATACAGTTTCCTTAAGTAGCAAATGCAGTGTCTTCAGCAAAATGTTGACTATCTAATTTCCTCTCAGTAGAAACTTCAGAGTAAATATAAAGCAGCCATGTCCCTGGACAGCAGTGTGCTCCACTCAAGCAACACTTCTTCAACAGTTTCTGATACCTCCATTTTACTGTCATCATGAGTTTTGTAGACTGGGACAACACTGCTAGCACCCTTGTATTCCTGTGAGTGTACTTAGGGATAAGCTGCCAAAGAACATCTTACTGCATTAATGTAATGGTGTGTACATTTGCTACACTTGATCTCACATAATCCATCAAAATCTTCATGAATAGAAAAGGTTGAATCAGACTTACTGATAGAAATTACATTCCCACTGTTATCTCCCTGACAAATCAACCACTTCACTGCTGAGGGGTCCATATTCCTTTGATTTACAAGGTGCTTGGTAAAAATTGCACTTCCTGGGAAAGTAGAGGTTTAAACCCATTGGTCAGAGAAAGCATCTAGTCAGAGGCTCTGCTTGGTGTTTGCTTTTGGTTTGCTGTTCATATCACACCTCTTGCTCTATTAGAGGAGAGTGACAGAAGGAAAAAAAAAAGCAAGAAACAGTTAAAAGGATGTGAATCTCATCTTCCTTTAAACACATCTTATTGGGGAGGAGATTGACTAGTTGCTTATAATTTTCAGTTTTGCAAAAGGAAGATGTTAAACTTTAGAGTACATTCAGTGCCAGGCACTGAAGTGCCTGTTTCTCACCATCAGACAGATAAACTCAGGAACAAGGGAAGCAGACTGCAAGATCTCCGTAACCAAGCCTCCTAAGGACTGCTCAGACAAACATCTGTCACAATGGGGTTAACAGCAGCAGCCTGGCTTTGGATCCTGGGGGCTGGATCTCTTCTTGTCCTTTCTGTGGTTACAATTGGGATAGTTCAATTAATATTGCTCCTCTGAATCCCCATGGCTATTTCTGCATTCCTCACTTCATCCCTAGCCTTAGAACGCCTTCTGTAATTAACTGTGTGCCATTGACATGCTTTATGAAATAGAAAAGGAAGTCTTGGTAGTGAGAAAAGTGGTTCCTGCCAACACTGATTTTTTCTCAAAATTAATGAAAGCTATTCTGTAAATAAATCCCCAGTTGTAGGTGTTGAATGAGGATTTTTCAGTGTGAGATGAGAAGGCTTCAGGGAGCTTCTTGGACAAAGTGAAGGTTAGTGCTTGGACACTGCCTGGCCCTTGGCATCCTCAGCAGCCCAGGGCTGACACATTCCAGCTTAATACTTGCTTCCCCAGCTGGGAAGAGCTGTTTGAAAAGGAAATAGTTCCAGAAGTCACATGTTCAGGAATGACATCCCCACACACACCCTTAGAAAATATTTGAAAAATATCGTACTACCTTAGACTCAGCCCAGAAGTCAAGGTAGGGTAAAGTGGCTTAAATACCCTTCTCTTCAGAAAAGAAGCAACAGGAGAGCATGTTTTATGTAAGACATCCACTGTTTCCTATCTTTCCTATTGCTTCTTTACTGTCCCCATCCATTTCTTGCTTGGGTTTCATGTTTCATCTGATCTTTGCCAGAAAACAGTTGAAGAAAAAGAGCAGGACTTCTGTGCCTTTTGCTGCATTTTAGCTAAATATTCATCACAACTGAACAAAAGTTGTCCTTTTTGGAGCTGAATGATCTTTCATGTCTAACATCCATTTTAATACATTGCAGTTGTGTTTCTCAAAATAATTTTAAAACCACTTATGATGGCTTCACTGGCAGCTTTTCAGAAAAAGAAAGCTATTTGAGTGTTTAGAGGAAGAGTTACATTTCCTGATGTGATATTTTTTCAGTCCTCATCACAAACTGACATTTTTCTAACTCAGAAGTCTAGAGTAGTTTAACTATTTAAACAGTGTTTCATAAATTCCATGGACAGCTGGTATAATAGCATGAATAGAGAGCAAAATCAACAGAAATTGATCCAGGTCCTAGTTTTGTGACATAGCTCTCATCCACACCTGATTGTAAGATGCCTAAAGTCCTAAACATATCCTCTGGCACCTTTTCAAAATAAATAAATGAAATTAGCTCTGTACCTTCTGTATTATTCTTATTTTACTAGACTGATTTATTAAGAATAAAGTTTAAATTGCCTGGAGGAAATTACTCAGATTAAATTACTACTCAGGAAAACTTCGGGATAGCAACAGTCTCTTTGTTTGAAGTTTACACAGCGAAATGAAGTCCTGTGCCATATCTAGGGGACTTTGAAGCCCAGAGCTATCACAAGCAAATGTTAGTGTTGTGAATCTGCTCTCTACCACCTGGGTAAGATATTCCTTCCCTGGCTTTCTCACTCTTGTTTTTTTCCTGGCTTACCACAGATAAGCTTTGAGTACCCTGCTGTGTCGTGACCTCGATGGTAGAAGATGTTTGCATGGGGAACAGCAGCTTCTGGACAGTGGCTAGTGGTTGCCTTCTCCTCCCTGATTTCCAAAGAAGCCATTGCCTGCTGCCAAACACCATCCTTTAGCTTTTTCATCCAGACCACTTAACAAAATGTCTTCCTGTGGGGGGAAGATTTAAATGAGGATTTCTCTGGAGTGGGAATCAGGATAGCCCTTCAACCAGCCCCTCACGCCTGCATTTTGTGTTGCCACACTGGGGTGAAGACTTCAAAGCATGATCAACTCTTTGCCTGTACTCCTTGCCCTGTCTTATTTTTGACCTTTCCCCTGAGAGACAGATCTGCTAGTGATGAGAAGATAATTCAGATCATTTTGTCTCTTGGGACCCCCACTAAGGGGAAGAAAATTCATCAGCAGCTTTCCTGATCTGCACAGAAAATTCAGGCTCCTTTTTTGCTGACCCTAGTGGCTTGCCACATACTGCTGTAAAACTTTGTGCTCTTAATCCAGAAAGGCAGCTGGAATTTTCAGCCATAGCCTGTCAAATGTCATATTCATAACATATTGGATTAAATGATAATAGTAGAATAATTCTTTTAATAAAATATTTAAGACATATTGAAATAGAAGCTTTTGCGAAACAAATGCGTATGAATTTTAGAGCATGAGAGCAAGAGAACAGTTTGTTATTGGTAATTCAGCAGATCTGTCCTAGTAGGGTTACACACATACTCATGACCTCAGATTTCAGTGAAAACCACCAGGCCATTCATCTGGAAACTGATGCTGAAAATCTGCCACTTCACCATGCCCTTACAGTGGGACATCACTTACCTTTCTCTCTTTTGCTTAGCAGGCCTAGTGTAAGCAAAAAGTTACTATGTGAATGTGAACTGAAAAGGACTGTTTAGATCACTAAGCCCAGCTACTTGTTACTGCATTTGACCATTTAATAGATGCTCAGCCACAAAGGAACCACAAAAATCTTGCCAGCTCCCCCTGACAACTTGCAGATCTATAGCAAAAGGTCCCAACACACTGTTATACATCACAGAGACAGCTGAGGGGATCAAGGTTTTTCACTTCTGACTTCAGTTTTCATTAGCAGCTATGATGTTAGTTATTTGTCAGATGATCCTAACAATTATACCATATTGTCCTACAGATAAAGATAGATAATTCAATCACCCCCACCAATCTGATTTTAGGGAAAATTCCTTTGCCACCCTGGATTTGTCAAATGGCAGGTATAGCCTTCTGGGAATACCTCAAAGGCACTCGAGATATTTATATTTCAGTAGAATCACCAATGTATCCTGTCCTGTCTCTGGTTGAGATCTATCTCTGCTACTCCAAATGGGAGCAAAAAAACTTGCAGCAGTGAAGTTGGAGGGAAGAAAGGAAATAAAAGATCTTTATAAAGGCCAAGAAAATGTGAGGCATGAGATTACGTAGCTGGGGTGCAAATGAACAAATGTCTCCTTCTTTAGAAGACAAAGGACAAAAGGACTCATCACAAGTTTAAACTTCTCCTTAGCCTACCACTCAGTCCCATTCAAAAATCTGTAAGACTCCATTTTACAACTGATGAGGGTTTTTGCATCTCTTGGCTGGTCAGGAGTTCAACTTGTCCCTGCTCATCAGTTTGAAAATATGTTCCCATAGCCTATGAGTCTGCTTTGCATTTTATTTGTTATATTCTTAAGCAGAAGAAATTCTTTCACTAATTATCCAGGACAGACACTGTACAACTTTCATGCCTTTAGCAGAATTGTCTTTCCTTCATCCATTTTTAAAAAACATGTTATGTTCCCAAGTGGGAGCGCATACCTGGCTGGTTTAATTGCATAAAAAAAGACTGACACCTGTTTTATTTAGTGATCTGCTTCTATAAAGGTAGGCATATTCACACTGGAGGACCTTAGAGGCTGCTTAGCTGCTAAGACATAGCCTGTGCCCATGAGGATGGTTGTTAAACAATGTCCAGCTGTTCCCATTCGCACACACAATGAACACAGTCGGGATGTGCAGGAGCTTGTCTCTCTCCATCTTTGAATCAGAACAAGATGTTCACTGACCTTTCCACAAGTGACCTTCAGTCCTTAATCAGAAAGATATCTTCCCTGAAAACACATAAAAGCTGACAAATAGCCACATTCACTGGCCATAAACGTAATAATGATAATTCAAAGGTTTCACTTTGATTGGAAGTAAGAACTATGCATATGTAGGTAGATACAAATACTTCCTGCTTCTGGACCTCCCTGAAATAGTTCATAGAGTTAAAAAAAATAGGACTTCAAATAAGCTCTAGCTCAGTTTAATTGCATTTTAATGCAATTTTTATTTTGCATTTTTATGACATCATGTCTTTAGAAATGCTGTAACAATCCATAGAGGAATATCTTTTCATTATTTTTTCATAGTGCTGCACAGAAGACAAAATCAAATTTGAGCCATTTTTTCAGTTGCTGTTAATAAAGGATGTAAGAGCCCAGTGTCTATATAATAACTTACAGCTGTTGAGAAGCTATTTCAGTCAGTCAGTTCATACCCCACGTTTACAGTCTCCAAATACCTGTGGTCTAGCCACTTATTTCAGTCTGCTGATTATTTAGCTAGAATAATCTACCCTTAGCTCCTCCTTCCGCCCCCTCCACCCCAACAAGAATCAAATGGAGAGCCATTTAAAGAAATCCAGACTCAGCTTCTGGGCACCCCTCTGACCCCAGGCAGAGCCTTCCCATAGCTTTGCTGTGCAGGTTTGGGCAGGTTGTGGCTGTCACAGCAGGCTCAGACCCACTGGGACCAAGGGTTAGGGGAAGTGTCACCAGCAAAGGGATGGGTTTTGCTGGGTGGGGAGAGGTGTATGCCCAGTGCTCAGCTGGGTGATCCCACACAGAGCCCAGTGTGTAAAGTGTGGAGCTCACCCATCCAGCATGGCTGGGAGGAGAGGGAGCAGTAGAGGGAGGTAACATATTTTTTATATATAGATTTGTTTCCTTGTGGGCAACACAATTTTTCTTTCTTTCTGCTAAATTAGGGGAAATTTTATATCCTGATATGAATGCAGCCTGGATGTTTGCTTATTTAATTATGATTTTTTTTATTTTACAAAAGATTATTTTAATTTAATTTGATTATTACCTCTAAAATTGCTTCATGCCTTTAATATCTAAGTTAGTCACATTCCTGAAATGGAACATATCTTTCTAACGAGCCCCACAGATTAATTTATATGCTTATTTCTGCCAATTATTATTTTTTCTGGGTTTTTAGGGAGGAGGTTCACTGTTTGCTTGGTGCAGGATTTCATAAGGCTTTTTTTGAACCAATTCTTTTAATGAGCGTTGGAACTAGCCTAGGAAACCATGATAGAAAGTAAATTCCTTTTAAACAAAAAATATTACAGCTGAGTTATCTGCTGCCTCTGCTGGGGCTGGTAGGGTTGTTATGCTTTTGTATACGAACTGCTTTGGGATAATAATGTTTTCTACTTGCCTATACATTTTTCATCAGACAAATCAGGAAAAAGGTTGTACCATACAGATCTGTAACCGTAGCTGCTTTCCTGGTCTGTAGCTGCAAGGTAGAGATGAGATATGTTTTCACACTCAGAGAAAAAGGGTCGGAGTTAGAGGGGGAACAGGAGCATGAAAGTGCAAAGCCTTGGATATAAGTAGCTAGCCCCTAAAGCAGGTGCTAACAAGACCTTCTTGACAACCCCAGAGTTTTGTGCATAGCAGAGGAAAAGTTACAGCTGAAAGAAATGGAACAGGCGAGGAACAGCATTGTACTGTATCTGACTGGGATTATAGCAGCTGAATGAGTCATTGTTATAAAATATGGGCAGCGGAGCTTCCTTTCAAGTCTCTCAACACAGACTGAATGCGGTTTTGACCAAGATGACAAAATTCATTTTGATTGAATAGTTGTCCATATTTTTAAATGAAATGCATGTGGGGCCATTAGCTCAGCTCCCCGTCGAAGGCGGCTGCGCCGCAGCCCTGCCATATGTTTGGCAGTGTTTGAAGCACCTGGCATCCTCCAGAACAGACAGTCACATTTGAATGGGGATAAATATTGAACCATATCGCAGCTTTCTCTTCCAACTCCAGGGTAGGTATTTTTTACATTAAGAAAAAAAAATACATAGCACAATACAAAAGGTTAGGCAAAGATTTATGTACATAAAGTGTTTTATAAAACCAGAAAGGAAGAGTAGGACAGGACTGGCAGGGATCCTGGACTCCTCCTGTGTCTGTGGAGAACAGGATGGGCAGGGACACAGATTTCTTTCTTTGTCTAAAGGCTTCAGGGACTGGAGAATGCAAAAAATACAAATAATAATTTGTTCTTTTATTATGGATTTATCGCAGTATTATTAAAGATAATATGCAGTTTCTCAGCCTGGAATAATCACTCCCACAAGTCCCATCTCTATCAAATTTTCTTCTCTTTAATACCATTAAGAAACTGATATGCTTAGCTGCATGCTGAGATCAGTTATGTCCTTTGGCTGAAAAATGAGTAAGTTACTTTGTCGTCGAATAAGGTTTAAATGTTTGGTGACCCATGAATCTGAATTTCGAAAAATAGGAATATCGCATGTCCTTGTGCTTCTCCTGATGTTTTGCTGATGCTGGGCCATTTTTGGGGTTTATTTTTTTAAGTATTCACACGGATTTATGGTCTGTTTTGTGGTTTAAAGAGCTATTGATTACATGGGGCATGGTTAGAACAGTCTCAATTAGATCTACCACCAAAAGGTGAACTCAGATGGGTATAGGTGAAAGCAAAGACTAGGACAATAGTCAGAGAACAGAAACCCCATCACATGACAGAATTTAAAAGGACTTTGCCAGTTTTATGTTGCAAAGGAAAGTCTTGGAGAAGGCACCATTTATTTCTCTAAGCATGTCTCCAGGGGCAAAAGGACGTTTCTTCTCAAGGGCACATGGATATAAACCGTGTGAATGCATTCACATTGGACACAAAAAGGTCTGGCATTGAAAGGAGCAAGAGTCTCAGCTGGACTTCTAGGAAGTTACTGGGACCTAAAACCACAATTTGAAGCTACTTTTTGATAACCGTATTCATTAAGTGTAATGATATGGCTGTCTACAGTAGCAGGTAAATTACTTTGATGAGAAAAGAAAGTGCCTTCTTAAATCACTTTATCAGTGTTTCTAATACCAAAAATGCCTTCTAAAATAGATTGATGAGGAATACTGAGAGTTTCCCAACATACTTTCTGTCTGGTCATAGTGCAGCATTTATTCTTTTCTTTTAAATACAGTGCAAAGGTGGAAATGAGCTGAGTGTTTATGTTGTTTCACTCCTTCTGAGAATCATTTTCAGATCCCACTTGAATAATTTTTCTGCCTACAGCTGCTTCCACAAACATCTCAGTGGGTGGACTCCATCTAAGAAATCCTTGTGCTTCTGCCAGGCTTTCTTTTCTATTCCAGCTCCCCACCTTTTAAAGAAATTATAAGTAATGCATGGCAATAATGATTCAGAAAGGATACTGTCCTTGGGACATAGGAGTTTCTGACAGTGCTTTGTTAGCTAATGTATATGCCAGCTCTGTAAGAGGAAGAGGATGCCAGCTCTGTTTATTTTTCTAGATAGCTATTATGACTGTTCTGATTTTTTTGTTTATAGCATTAATCTTTGGTGATCCATATCCTATTAAGTGTTGAAATACAAATTAACAAAAAAACACAGTCATTTTTGTGCTATATTTTTTATCTGAAAATAGGCAAGGTGTTATAACTCAAACGAAAATCTGCTAAAATTAAGGAGTTGCACATAATCCTCACTAACCATTTTTGGTCCTGCTGTGCATTGGTGAGCATTACCATGGGAAGGTGTGCATTGCCCACCTTGCTCACTGTGCTTCTCATGGGAGAGCCTGCAGGAATGCTGAAAAAGCAGGACCAGAAAAGTGTAGGGATAACCACACACTCATGTACTAGCACAAAGCACTACGAGAACTCCATAAAAATGAAAATAAAACAAGGGTATGGTGGTGTGATAAAAATACAACTCTGCATATCAATGTTTCTTTCATAAGAGGAGATTCAACCTCTGTGGAATTACACTGCTCACTGTAATGAAATAGCTGTTGCACTAACAAAAGCCAAGCAAGGTCATTATCTGCATTTCCAAGTATTTGAAAAATAAAATGGAATAGCCTTTTCATCTATATATGTTATTTTTGTTCTTTAGAAACTGCAATAACTGCAGCCTCAGACTGTTATTTTCTTGTCCTTATGGTACCAAAGAAGAAATATACCCTTTGAAAACACACCAAAATAAAAACAGCATGAAGGAGGAATTCCTGAGGCTGGTAGCCTGTAAAAGGAGCTACCATCTGTGTTCAGGTGCCAGGAGAAAAAAATACAGGCCACACTGTCCTATCAGCTCTGCTTAGGCTCCAAGCTTTAGCTGTATCAGCTATGAATTTTTTGCACAGTCCATATTTCACATGGATAGGTCAATAATCACACCATATGGTTCCATATGTATATATCAGGTCACACTGTCTACTCCATAGTTGCTAAATAATGCATGACAATAAGGGTACTGGTTTTTGGTACAGTAAATTACTAAGACATTTAACTGAATGTTTTTTCTATCATTTTTTCAAATCAGTATCTTTAGGGGTATCTAAGGGAATTCAGGGGAGGTTTAGAAAAATGTGTGCATTTTGCTAATAGTTTATGGGTTTCTCTGCTTAGATTCCTTTAAAGGACTAGGCAGAGAAACACTTCATTGTTTTGACTCAAGGCCTTTTGGTTTACAAAGCAAAATGCTGATAAAAGCTGTGAATTTCTTCAGTAATTGTATGTAAGTTCTCAGATACCATTACTGGCATGAACATTTTTGGTTCCTGCATCGAGGGTTGGCTTGCTGCTGCTCGCTGGCCACAGCACTGCTTTAGCTTTGTTCTGCTATAGTTAAATTGCTACCTGGGCATGTTTGTATTGTTGCATGGGCATGGTGACCTTTGGTAGTAAATAATTTTGACTGGGCCAGATTGGGTTGAATGGCATGGAACAAACACATGCACCTTTGTTTTCAATTTAAGAGACACAGCAATTTAGATAATTTAAACTTCGGTTGCAGGAAAGCAAACTGTGTTTATATTTCATTACCCCAACTTTGGTGTATCTAGATTGTGAAATATGTTTATAATATATAAAAGTATACATATTTATTTACATGCATTTGTGTGTGTATGTTTATGTATGTGTAAAGCAAAACTCATGCACAAATAGATGTGCATTACAGACATGGTAATAATACAGCTCCATCATTAGGAAAACATGGGGACATCTATTCTAAGTCAGTCACGTAGGTCCCTCTGAGATCTTTGGAGACACAGCCAATACCAGAGGGTGATCTATGCTCATCAGTTCAAAATGAGAGGTTGCCTGCTGAGAAATCCCATGTGACTGATTCAGAGCAAACACGTAACATTCAGGATGCTAAAGTTAGGGACAGGAAACCCAAACCAACTGTGTTCCCAAAAGAACACTCTTTTGTGGAGCTGACTGATCATGCACCACTTCTGGTTCCTACTCTTGTTTTTTGTGGTGGTGATAATAGTGATGGTGGATACCACCAAGTTAGAAAATATGTTTTCCACTTTAAATTAGAAAGTTTTGTGGATTTTTTAATGGCTATGGTAGTTATTAAAGAGGAAATTGTTCATGCTGCCAATTCATCTTTTTTTTTTGTTTGTTTAATTTTCTCCTTAAAAATGTGATTGAAGCATATAATTGTATAAATGTGACTTGATCACTGAAATCACTGGGTGGACTTTAAAATCATGAGGGCAGAAGGAAAAGGAAGGAGAAGAATTCATGAGATCTACAGTAAAGAGAATTATTAATCTGCTGAAATATGTGCCCTTGTTACTATTGGCTCTGTGAAAAACTGATTTCACATGTTATAATGTGCCTCCTAAAACTGAAAAAACAGGAATAGGTGTGGAAACCTAAATTTGTACAGCATATGAACACTTCAATCTCTTAAGAAGACATGTGTAGAATAAAATGTAAATTAGATATGGAAAAAAAAATGCAAACCCATAAGAGAATCAAAATTAAAACCCAAAAATCATGTGTCCTGGTTTAATGGTGAGATTTGGCAATAACACCTCTGGGAGCTTCTGAAAGGAAAACTCAGATTCTTGGCTTAATGTGTAACGCAGAGATTGCTTTGAATATAAATTTTATCTCTGCCTTTCCAGTACATTTTGAGAGCCAAATTCCAGCACTGTCTGAGAGAATGATTGTATTTCTCTACAGTGATGCTTTGAATCAATACTTCATGCTATAAGCAAGGAAAATAATTCTGAAGAAGGCCTTAGCTTAAGTAAAACAATTGGAGAACATGCTGTGTCTAATGCAGGCTTGCTCCTGAGCTACTGTAAAACAGCATGCAGTGCTTTGCAAAATTTGAAGGACATGGTAAGTGCACTAAAAGATGTGATAACTGCAGTTTTGGAGATAGTAATAATCTGGTTTAAAAAAAAATCGTTAACTAAGTGAGGGCCATTTTGCTGTTATCTTGGATGAGAGAGTTTAGGGCTACAGTCATTTGCAAAACTAATCTAGTTCAGTGATCCGCAGGCTGTGACCTCTGACAACCCTCCTGGTGATGGGAAGAATAGAGCATCTGGATGCCAGGAAGATAAGAAGGTTGGGAAGGCAGCTGGGTCTGCAAGAAAAAGCAACCAAACTCCATTCAGTGAGGTTAGTAAATGCGTCTTTTGTTTAGGTAGATGATGGATAATTTGGATGCATTAGCACCTAATTTTCGAAAGTTGCTCTTGAATTAATATGTTTCAGTTTCACAGAGGCCAAAGCCAAACTAAGAAACTGTGAGGATTTTCATAGCTTCAAAGTGATACTGCTTTCTAAATTACATAAACAGAGCTTCCAAAAATTATGTCAACTATGTGTCAAGTTGGCATTAAAAAAGAGAAACACCCTATGTCAGTGTCATTGAAATAAACAAGTTAACAACTAGTCGTAAAGGCCATGAAGGGAGTAATTTAGGAGAATATGAGTTCCTGACTCCGGAATTCCAGTTCTCTGACCCAAACAACAGCACTCCCACACACTGGGGAATGTGAGTATGAAATAAGCATGGGAGTGCCAAAGCTGGAAAGCTGTATCAAAAAAGGCCAAAGACACAGGAAACTGCAGTTTTGGATCTGAATTTAAAATTAACCACTCTGGCCTCTGTCTAAAATTAAGTCCGAGTCCCCTGAGTTTTGGGTAGAACTCAGCATCGTTTGGCAGGGAAGTCATTGAGAAGAAGCAAAAATGAAATGGCAATAGACACCCAGGATGGCAAGAGGAGTGCTGGAGTTGAAAGATGCTGCTGAAGACAGGGATTGTTTTCAAGGCAACTGGATGCAGAGAAGGACTTGGAGAATTGAGGGGGGATGAATAAAGTGGAAAGAACTTATGTTTCATGATTCCATCAAAACATTGCTCAGCTTAAGAGATTAAGGCAGGTTTGGCGCAGAATTGCTCTAAAATGAAAATATGGAAAATGAATGCTTCTTTTAATTTTGCAGAAATGTATCCCAGAGATTATTCAGATATCAGTGTCATTTTTTAACCAAGCTGCTCTATTCTGAAAGCAGAGACACCTATCAGTCTCCCCAGGGAGATAAATTTCCTCTTTAGTCTGATTCCAATCTCAGGATAAAACAGACAGAGATATGAGCTACAAGTGTTTGTATGAATAACCTCATGTCCAAACCTCTAGAGCTTTACCCATCACTGGTGATACACAGTCTTAAAACAAAACACTCAGTGGGGGGTAGAAACAATTATTAACATTTATCACTGCTTTGGTATACTGACTTCGCTGAGCTAATGATAATAATTATGATGAGAAACATCAAAAGATTTATGGAGGTCAAATACTTGTTTCTTTTTACTAAGGTCTTCAATGTATCTCTGCCATTTTTGGAAGCCATCATTTTTGTGAAAATTCTTTCTTAAAGGCTATTTTTGGACTTTGTTAATGGTCTTGGGATTAATACAGCTAATGGGATAGAAAAAAAAACCTTTATGTTGTATTACAATTGGGGATTATTTGAGACATACTTGAAAAATAAGCCAGCCTTCCCCTTGTTACTACAAAGTATGTTCATCCTGGTTTCATCTTGCTGTATAAAAACCAATCAGATGAAGTGCTCTGGTCGCAGCTGTGATTGTAACGGGGATTGACACACCCTCGAAAGTCAGAAAAAAATCAAAGAAAAGACTGTCCCAAATTCTTTTAAAGGTCAGATGTGGATTCAGGTTTGCAGTTGGAAGCCAAATGCAGGAGGATATCACCATGAAGTCCAGGAATTTTCCATTTGGAATCTCTGTTTTACAGCAGATTCATCTGTCTGCAATCCAACTACAAGCAAACATTGACACGAATACCAAAGAGACAGGAAAGATCCAGATCCGTATCTGAAGTTTACATTTGCCTCATTTCTGGTCTCCTGATAGAGGGACAACCATAACACGCACAGTTCATGGATGATCTGGAGCCAGTGCTATGCCTTCCTCCTCTTTTTTCCCTTTTCCTCTTACTTTCTTTCAATCCAAGCCTGGCTGGAAGATATGACTCCTGCTGTGAAAACAGTGAATGTCATCAGATTTCTTAACAAATTTTCTTCCATGATTTATGGTCATGGGAAGGAGTTTGAAGACTTTCCGAAAGACATCCTCCTTAGTCCTTCCTTCAAGCCTTTTGGAAGGCTTGGGATGGAAAAACTAGACCCTTGAGAAAAAAAAGAAAAATTACAGGAAATTGTTTCTTTTAGAATAAAAATAGAGAAAATTATGGAATAATGTCTAAAAAGATGTTATTACTGATTTATTTCATTGCTGCATTTACTGTTTCATTTCAGTGGTTTAAACCACATTCAACAATGAACAGTACTCCCAGTGAAATGATTAGGTATTTTCAGTGCATTTATTCTCTAACTAAACTTTCCAATGTTACGGCAACTATAACTCCAATATTTTTTGAGCCAAATTTATTGTTAGCATATAATACTTCACTGCATGTATTACATAACCATGAATGCATGTATGGGGATGTCATGTACATTTTCAAGCTTTTCATTTAGAAATATGGGGGTCTTGTATTAGAGCTCAAGATACCAACTATTTCAGACCTGTATGGTTAACAATTCCTTTAGTTAGCAAGACAATATGGCAATGCTCTCCAGTTTATTTTTCCCCTGGTCTATTTCATAGAGGAACTGTCAGAGAAAATTACTTTTTCTCTTACGGGTAGAAAACCTCCCTTTAAAGCACTGTCCTCTACCTAATTTTTTTTTTTTAAGTATAGTTTTGTATTTTCTACACACGTGTAGGAACTATTGGTGTACTCCTCATCATTAAAGCAAAATAAAATTAATAAAATACTACATGTATTTCAATCAGTCATCAAATTTTTTATTTTCAAAAAAAGAATGAAAAAAAAATTTGTTTGGTGGAATTTTTTCATGAGAATTTTATATCCCCAGCACATATGAGAACTCCACATCTCCCTCAGGGCTACAGTAGTTTATTTAGAAAGTTACCTCTTCATCTTTCAGGAGTCTTACAGTTATCTTTAAATACCATGTTACAATCCATTTCTTTCACTATTACCCAAATGCTGTAAAATTCGGGAAAAAACTCTATACCAGAACTTCAGTCATGACCAAATGTATTATATGTGATCTAGTAAGAACCTTCTAATGATTCAAAGAGGAAGAACTGCATTTTTTTTAATGTTACAGAACGAGAAACCCAAGTAAAGGACTGGAAGAAACATCACATAGAAGTGCTACCATATAATACATTGACAGAATGGCTGGGCCTTGTGGCAAAGGAGTTGTTGTTGAGCAGAAGGAAGACAATGAACAGATTTTCAAACCATTTAAAACTTACATCAAAGCAGGTAGTCTTCACAAAGAAGTCTTCCCTGGCAAATGCAGTCTACACAATTGAGGTATGACCACAATTGAGGCTGTTTGGATTTTACAAAAATCTTTTATTGCTTTTCAATTAGTATATTATGATGGGACAGAAAGAAAAAAAATGCTACTGCACCTTTGGGGAGAAACACATTCAGGACTGCACTACTTGTTCTATGGAACAGTATTTTTCTGTTCACCAAAAAAAAAAAAAAAATCTAGGTCTTCATTCTGCTACATAAAGGTCAAGCGGTTTTGTCAAAGATTCTCAGGTGTCAGAATTGCCCCAAATGTATGCAGCAGGGCTGCTGCCTGTCAGTAAAATATTCGATGCAAAAAATTTATCTGTGTTTTTCTGGTTTTTTATCCTGAATTAACAGTGATGTATTATGGATCAAGCAGCTAATACCAGACATTTGTGTGATGTCATGCAACATCCACTTGACAGCTCACAATTTCCTACTTAGTCAGGTTCCTTTGTCACATAAGTGGTGTTTGGGAAGAAAATGCTTTGCCAGTTTCAAAATCCCCAATCTAAACAAGCTTATACAGTGATAGGGTTTAAAAGTATGTGTCCTATTCACATGTCATTCATTCTTTTCGGGTTTATTCCTAAGAGAGATCCTGCATTACATATACACACAGCTTGAGCTATGCAACCTTTTCCAAGACCAGCTTCTCCAGCCCTGTCTGGATGCTTTCTATGTGGTACCAAGTCCTCAGATTCACAAGCAATTGGCAGCCTCTCATGCCAACATTCACAATTCCAATTAAACTCTCAGTTCTTTGTCACAATATACATTTCTCATTTAGATTATTCTCATCAAATTCTGCAGATGGAAGCTGCAGGGTATTTGCATGTATTCTGAGGAATACAAGAGAGGATTTTTATTGTTACTCCTCAAGGTTTCTCCTCATCATTCCTCAGTCCCTTATACACTTTGCATAGTGGTGAAGTGACAGTTGCTGAGCTGGGTTTTTAAAATGCATGTCTATCTGTCAGTTCCAATGTGTCTCACAGTGGCACGCATTAACTTATCATGCTTGAAAGTACAAAAAGATTATGCTGCAGTGAAATGTTAACAAGGTCATATCATATACACACTAGCTCATTGCACTTTTCTTCCTTTCATTGCTCCTGTTAGGCATTATTCCATGTCATGCATAAATAATGCTGCTCTGGAGAGAAAGTCAGTGTACTTTATATTACTTGTGCTTCCATACCATTGAGGCAGTCTGAACTTCTGGAGTGAATGTCAGAACATGGCACTTGCTAAATTATTGGTACCTAGCCATCAAAGACAAGTACAGTGGATGAATAAAGGTATTCATGAATAGGTTACTTTCTGCTTTGCATCACCACGGCAGCAGCCAAATTGAGGCAGTTTTCATAAAAATGAGGGCAAATTACTGTCTGGCACCACGCATCCGATTTTATGGGACCTTTGTGCAGTCTGTCAGACTGTACTGGGCAAACCATGTGGAAGGTCAGAAAAGCCAAAGTGGGCAATTTGTGCTCCAAGGAAATATTTCACAAGCAGAAAGTTTCAGCTACTCTAACAGAGAGCCAGAGATAAATATTTTCCCTCAATACGATTCTGCAGTGCTATAGTGAACGTGCCAGTACATCTGCTGAAAGACCTCAGCTCCTCCCTACTCCTCTGCTCCCAAAGATCACCAATAGCAGCCTTGGACCTCTACAGAGTCCCAGTTCCAGGTTTTCCAACTGACACCATTTGGTTTCTCTGAAATCTGTCTGTGTGGGCTATCTAGGCCTGCTGCCTGATTCCCACCCTATTTTATTCCGTCCAGATGGAAAACTGTGAATTTTAGGCTAGATATTCCTAGCAGGTGTTTGGTAAGGGATTTGCTTCAGTCTTTGACCCACAAATAAATTACCACCCACATGCAAATTTCAGATTTTATTGAAAGTAAATCTAATATGATCCATGACTTTTGTGTTAAAGTCTGTTGCAGTCTTTTTTTACCGGTATACTTTTTCGCATCTATCGGGAAATCTTATTTTGTCCAGGCCTAGGTTAAGTCAAAGTTATCTATAGCAAATTCTTTATTCCCATGGGTAGCAAACAGCAACAATGGTCAATTACAAATGGAGCCATAGAGGTCGGCGTAGGGTGAAAGGGAATAGAGAATTTTTTTTTGTTAGTAGAGAACAAAAACACCTGCTGTATTATTATGACTAATACCACAAATACTGCTTGGTTTATTTCAGCTTTAATGGATATTTTTGCACAAGTAGTTAGTCATTTTAGTTTACTTGATAATTATGAGAAAGGAAATCTAATGCAAAATCAGGTTCAAACCAATTGCAAGATTAATCAGTTTAATACAGTTGCAGGTAACACAGGTTCCCCACCACAAGCACATCTGTGCCCAGTTCTAGAGCCCCTGAACTTGTTATTATCACTATCCAGCAATGTTTTCTATTATAATGGCAAAGAAAAAATTAATGTTGACTTCATGAAATCCAGATCAGTTACTTTGGCAATGTAATTCGCACAATGTTTGGTGGTCTTTGTAATGAACTCTGATTCTATGCTAGTAACACTGTGAGGCCTTAATAAATCTACAAGATAATTAACACAGACATGAATAGATATGTAGAGAGTGATCTATCGTTGTTCTCTGTTAGGCTGCTAGCAATAGCTGATATTTATAGTTCTCAGTTTGAAGAAGAAAAATCTCAGTTTCTGACTCAGGAAAGATGGAAATTCCTGGAATGGAAGACTGTGAAATAGGCAGCAACTCCTCTGGGTGTGGCATCCTTCTGTGGGATTTCATTTCTTCCCTGAGACCATGAGGTAAAGCCCTTTTAAACTCAGGACTTCTATTTCATTGTAAATCCCAAACGCCAAACGAGCCCCTCTGGGGTAGACCAGAGAGTGAGAAATGAAGCAGGTGTTTTAGGAATGAAAGACCCTCAGCTCAGGAGAAACTATCACCTCATGAGGGCTCAGAGGAGAACCACACTTTTCCCACCTGCCACAGATATCCTCACTGATACAAAGCAGAGTCGTGCTGGGCTTGATCAGAAGATGCAGTTTTTGGGACTTTGTGTCTCATGAGCAGAATTGGGACTATGGTAGGAGTAGAACCCTGAAAGCCCAGGAGTATTTGGGATGAGGAATTTCTCATGATGAAGCAGCCAAGCCACAGATTGAAGTTTGTCCTTCAGGCAAACCATGAGACAACTTAGTATGAAGCCTGGCAGCTTTCTGATGCACCTTGAACTTCATTTTACTGCAAATTCTTTTTAGATGACTTTACATAAAACTCTTCAGCTTAGTTGGAGCTATCACTTTCAGATAAAAAACATTTCATCAAATCATTCTAGACCAGCTCTACCACTGAGTCTATTTGTATTGTGTTACTTTGGGGAAGTCTCAATAAAAGCAGACTATCTAATTTCATTTTAGTTTATAGTTTCTAGCATGTATGTTTGAAAAATGAAACTTCTGTCCCCAGTACAATCCCAGTTTCAACATTTGTTTCATTTTGGGAAGTAATATTTAAAACTATGAACAAATTTGTTTAATTTGATTTGCATTTAGGTCATCAAGATATCAGAAATGGACTTCAATTTTCCTGTGAAATTGTTCAGATTTTGAAAAAATCTCCTCTGGAAAAATACCAAAGGCTATTTTTTTTTTCTAGTTTCTAATGCAGTCATTTTCTGCTACTCAGAGACTGCTAAAATTAATCCATACTTTAAAATCAGGAAATGTTATTCCTCCAATGAATTATCTATGAATAATTAAAGGCAATTACAAATTTTTGTCCTCTATCTTCTACTCATCCTTTCCACCTGAGCTCTTCAAATGTCCAGCTTAACTTCTCCCATGGAGCAGCCATGGTGGTCCTACTAGATATTTTGTTTGGATGGGCAAGAACACAGCTGGGTCCTTCAAAAGAATTTAAACAAGAGGATAAGATTTATGAACCTGAATTTCCCAGGATTCTCTGCATTCTGCTTAAGTGACCTGTTTCAGGGTTTCCTCAGGGAGAGCTCCACATGTGGTAACTGGACTAACCAAAAATAATGTTGCGCATGTAGACATGTACCATCACAAAAATAATTTGTTTGGGAATGAAAATCTGCTGTGTGCACTGTCACTTTTTACACAGTCACTGTTGCTTCACAAAGTTTTGCCCTGTATGTGACTTGCTACTCCATGGCAGTTTTAACTGCAGGCCATTACTCCCTTGTTTTGTAAACTGTCATTTTACTTGATATATTTAACCAAAGGCTAATGATGCTTCCCATTTCAGTAGTATGACTAATGCCTTTGGACTTGGACTTCCAGATAACCCCTGGAAATATATTAATTTCTGTAGTTCCTACAGTGAAGAGGATTATTAGCAAAATATAAAATTTCAGCTTTTTTACAAGTGGGAATTCAGCACATAGTCTGATGTACTTATGACTTCAAGAAAGCAACAAAACTGGGGAAGGTTTATTTTTTGTGGTGAGGTGATGTTTGATTGCTGTTGAATACTTTTCATGTATTTTTAATAGTTAAAATTCAATATTCACTGAAGGATCAAAGCACAACAGGCCAAATATTACTCTCAGAGGTGTATGTTTGGCTCATACTTTTTCTGGGATCGTCTGAAATTTGAGGCACAGCCTTTTGCATTGGGCACTTTGTAACCTGGTGGAAATGAGGAACTGCTGCTCCACTGGGCAGCAATATTCCCCTGGGTGCTCTCTCAGAGCACAGCCCTGTACCAGTGGTGCCACTGGGTTCACATGCAGCTCCCAAAGAGGCAGGAAGCAGGCAGAAGAAAGGAATAGATCTTTTTGGTGTGTTGAGTTTCTTAGAACAGCCTCACATTCACAACCACTCATGCTAGCTCCTCACAGCTTCTGCCAAAGCAGCTCCCCCTCATTTTTGTACCTTCCACACCCTCTCATTCCCATCTTTTAATCTGACAACTTCACCTGTTGTAATCAAGTCCCACAGTGCAATCCTGGTGGTGCCAAGCACTGGGGTGTCTAACCTCCCCAGGCTCTGGCTGGGCACTGAATGAATCCCCCTTGTCCTGCCAGGCAGTGCAGGGGACCTGTGCCCACAGTTCCCATACCCAGCACATCCATCTGGCAGGGGCTGCAGGGATTTCTCTTTGGGCTAAATACAGCTTTTCCTACCATGCCAGTCAGTGCCCAAGGTCCTGCATTTGCTGGGTGGGCTGCTCAGACCCAACTGCCCCTTGTAAATCCCTCTGGATTGTTGCTGTATTAGCCCAGTGATGCCCAGTGGTTAAAGACAGCAAAGCCTGTCTTTGAAGTCTATCAAGTGGGACATTCATCAGGGACAAAAAAGACAGGAACTTTACCTCTCCATCTTCCAGTGCATGTTTAAATGCATTTTAACTCTGTCACAAATATTGTTGGAACCTGGCTGACTCCAGATTTTCTTCTCTACTGTAAGCACGGGAATATAAAGTCACTGTGAGAGTCACTTCCTTTCTAATAAAAATAATTTATCATTTATCCATATATGTTCACGCAGCAAAAGCAATTTTCCATACATTTATTCCAGACTAACATGGTGGCCATGTCTTTGTGCAGATCTTGATTCATATCCCCTAGAGCAGAAAAGGAAATTGAACATGATTTCTCACATTCTAGGTCAGTGTACTAAATCTGTGGCCGTGAACTGAAAGTAGGTATCCTCATCACGTTTAAGGAAATAATAAATTATATGCCTAGAAATTGGCAAGAGTAATGCTGAAAGGTTTTGCCTCTCTGGTTTTTGGGCCATGGGTTTCTCCTTGTTGTATTGTCTCACATTATTGCATTGTGAGATGCCTGTCATTGAGACAGCAAATGCACTCAGCTCAGGGCTGCAAGTCCCAGGGCCAAGGAGGTGTTAACATTACATTCAAAAGTCTTGTAGCATCCAGGTCCTCTCTGGGATGCTCTCATGAGTTGGATTGGGTGATCAAGAATCTCTTTTTCACTTGTGAATTTTGAGGTTACCTGTACTGTGGGCTGAGGTAGCCAAAGCTCCAGCTTGAAACGGGCAACCAATGGAGGGTGGGTGCTTCTCTGCTGCTGCTGCTGGAGCAGGAGATGAGCACCAGGGAAGAATATGTCCTGCAACAGTAGCCCTAAGGCCAGCCTTGTAGTCAACATTTGGGAGTGATATGGGAATAATGGAGTGTGGAAATAAAACTAGGCCAAATATTGAGTGAACATCTGGCATGGGTGCTTTCAAACCATCATCTGTGCTTCATTCTGCTTGCCAGCACACATCATTAACTTTTAATGTAAAGAACAAACAAATGTGTTTGTGAGCAGGATGATTATCCTCCATACTTTTTTTTTTCTATCTCTAAACATGTTAATTATGGTTTACCCTAAAATACTCATTAATGTTAACATTCTAAGCAAATATTACTGTAACTTGGAGAATCTCATGAGAACAGTTTGATTCTTTTCCAAGTATTTGAAGGGCTTGTGTTTATTACAACTAAATATTTATATGCACCCTGCTGTGCTGTCACCATTCCCAAATGTTCCCAAGGTGTTACTCTATACCACTCTCTTCCTCAGTTTCACAATAAGCCTACCATTCAGGATCTCTGTGCAAAGCAGATGGCTATTTTCACCTCCCAGATGAGGTTACTATTTACTTTATTTGGAATAAAAACATTGAGAGCCCAGGAGAACATGTAGAAAATTGCCATAATTCAGGAACTCACTCAAATCAGTTTGTTTCATCACTGATACCAGGAATGGATTTTTTCAGCCTGTGTCTTATTCTGATCTCACCATCAGAACCATCAGTGTACAAACCCACAGTTCCAGGATATAACACATTTCAGCTATTATCAGTTGAAATCAGAAGAATTTGCACATTGGTTTTTCTGAAGTTAATTTTGCCTAGGGATTCATATACACAATCCTGTTCTGAAAAGTGAACAAAATGTATACTCAAGCACCAAAGAAACGAATGGAAATGAAAAAGTCAATTAAATTGAAGCTTTTTGGTTTTGATACTGACTAGTTTTGGAAGTCTGCAATGAGAAAATGGTTTATAAGGAAACATATTTTTAGAAGCTGAATGATGAAATATTAAACTAGAGCTCCAATATTAAATGAAAGGTTTTCTCCAACATAGAAAAGCATATTGAGAAGATTAACATAAGTTCCTACACAAGTGAAAAGACAAAAATGTTGCTTTCCAGGTCTTCATGATCCCTGAATGAATCAAATTATGCTTATTAAATTTCTGCAGTACATAGCAATTTTTACAAATTCAAGGGTTAACAAAAAAAACTTTTCAAGTTAGGATAGGCCTCTAACATACTAAAGAAATTCTTCTTGTACTTGGACTCCAACAAGCCATGAAATATTTAAACACAAAAAGCTATTTCCCCAGTTACATGGCAACGTTGCAGCTTTAAATATTAAAAACAATAGCACTGTAGCATTCTAAACAAGTACAAGAGTTCATTGGCACCAGATATCTCTCATTTTCTCTTGCTGGAGTGGTAGAAAAGATACTTTATTATAAAAACAAAGAGAGACTACTAAGGAATGCACACTCCCCAGATTCCTTCCTATCAGAGTATGGAGAAAAGAAATATCTTTCTGATTTATCTATCTAGGTATTTATATAGCACCATTCTCAAGAGTGTCTGGATTTGTGGAGTGAGTTAGGCAAGAGGGACCATTTGCTTGTTATGGGAATAAGGTACATAATCCCCTGTGAGTGTGTATAACCATAGCTCAAGTAAATAGCAGCAATGATAATTTTCCAAAACATAGTGAAAAGGCAGAAATATATATATACTGAAAGCTCTTTGTTCTCAGGTCAAAAAGTGACACAAAATTATGCAAAGAGCTGGGAGTAATAGCTGGAGAGAAATTCATCCATGCAACTGTGATGGTAAGTCTTGTTTGTTAAGATAATCTCTTTATCCCCAGTCAGGTGGGGAAGATATTGTGGTAAATCAATTTGGAGGCCAAAAGCCAGAATTAAATATCTCAGGATATGCCTGTTACTGAGTTCAAGTAGAGAACCATCAGAGACAAGCACAGCAGCACAGCTGTTAATACAAGACTCCTGGCTCTCTTGTTCATCTTAAAGTCTAACTCCTATACTAGTTTTATATTGCCTACTTGGGTTTTGTGGTCTGTGCAGCAGCTTTCCCACTAATGTATTTTTTGCATCAGTTTCAACCTTCTACCCACCACAGTTCTCATGTTTTCCTGTTCCATATCTCTCCTTGCCTTACACTAGATTCTTCTAATTGTTTTCTCACACATTCTAATCTCTTCTAATAGTTTTCTTCTGTCTCCCCTCACAGCCAGCAGCATGAGATCCCTTAAATAAACAGATGACAAAAATGAAGAAATATGCCATAAAGGACATGTCTGGCTGCAAAAGAACTGTAGTAGGCCTGCAGTTTTGCTCATCATGGTCGCTCCCTTGGTGGACTTGTTGCTGTATTGATGACAGCAACAGAAAGCCATTGGGTCTCCCTGCCCTTTGCTCTGCTAGCCCAGAAGGGCAGCATGGCCAAGGGAGGTGGTTTAATCCTTTTGTGTGTTGTCAGCACCCACTTTTTGTACTACAGTTGTGTCCCAGATGCTGGGACTGGGTGTGGGCTGGGCAGCTGAGGAGCCATGAACACCAATGTCCTTTTTGCTGGGACTATCCCATGGCTTGATCAGCCATGGATGGTGGTTAACATGAGAAAGAAATAATATCATTTTAAAGGACAAATCCAGGAACTACAGTAGTGATGTCTGGCATTCCCTCTGCTTACATCTTATTACTATGATTGATCTGAAGGAGAACAAGGTTGACCCTTTTGTTAGGCTCACTCGATCTGTCTCTGTGGGCAGGTATGGGCAGAGGCAAGCTACTCTGCCTGTGACCCAGAAAAAAGCACTGGCTCCAGATTAATAAAGTTAACGAAGTCCAGCACTGAGTCCTCATTATACAACTGTATATTTGTGCAGTTTCTGGTCCAGAACAGGTTCACCATTGCCCAGCTCTGCAGACAGAAGGTTATGCACATCTGCCTGCCCCTGTGCATCCCTAAAGTTTGAATACTTGACATAGGAAAAGAGGTAGTGAGGGTGTGGGAAGACCTTGCCATTCTTCCTTCACCCATGTGAAACCACAGGTGCCCCCAGCACTGGCACAGAGCTCTTTCTCCTGCTGCTGATCCCCAGGTGCCAGGTTACAACAACTCCCAGTACTGCTCTTCTGTAACAGGGACCAGGAATAACTATCAGTGCTCAAGGACACTTGAGGCTTTTCACTACAATACTTAAGATAAAGGGTGTCAATCCTAAGTCTAAGTTGTGAAATCAGCAACATTTCCAGTGCTAAAGAAAAAATAAATCAGAAACAAAACTTGACTTTTTCCTTCCAGCTTTGCCTGGAACAGGTCTCACTTGTCAAGGAAGGCTACATAATCACCTCACTGCAACTTCCAGATTTTCCTGGTACAAAAATAAAAGTATGAAATGCACCTGTCTGTAATACTGCAAGATATGAAAGCACAGCCAGTTTGGGAATATTGTTAGCTAAGCCTCATTAATAAAATAAGGCTAATGATTTGTTCATATCCAGGACAATAAGAGGACAATGTAGAGCAGTTAAATTAATGGTAAGTAGATGCTTTGGGGAAAAAATGTGAGTGCTAATGGAAATTAGTTCTGTCTGCTTCAGTGTTTTGTATAAGACAGCGTGGGTGATTTTTCTGACCAAATCAGTACATTAGGGACACAGAATTCCCTATTCTACATATTAAGATAGGAACTAGGAAATTATTCAGCTTAATATAAGAATATATTATTACTTCAGTGCTTGAACTGAAGTAACTCTCCCAATCTCATTTCCCCACATGCAATCTTTTATTCTATCTTTTCACCCTCATTTTCCAGAAGTCTTGAACTTGCTACTGTAATTATGAATGCAGACATTATTGCCGTGAAAATAACACTGTGAAAATGGTCTGTGAAGACACTGTTTGAAATGGTTACTATTTAAAGCTGACTTAGCTCTACTTCTGCAGTGCAAAATTATATAACATATGCCTTTCCAGAACAGTCCTGAAACATTTTAAACTAGCGGTAGAAATTTTTTTACAGTAGTGTGGATTTTCTGGTCAGAAAGCAGACTATGTGAGCTGTGCTTTTCTTCCCCCCAAGAATCCATGTGCCAATCACCAAGTAAATTCGTGGAGTTCCTTTAGTCACCTTCAAGGCTATTTGGTCACACAGTAGTGGCTATATAGTATTTGGATTTGTTAATTAGTTTATTTGCAATTCAGCAGTATTCAGAGTTTGAACCTTCAGTTCAGAGCAAGTGTCCTGCTCCCTGTGTCCCTCTGTCCCAGTACCAGCTGGGAGTCTGGGAGTCACAAGCCCCAGGTTTTTTCAGCCATTTTGCTATAGCAGATGTATTGCATATGCTGACAAATGACCTACAGACTGTCTCTAGGGTAAAATTTGGAACAGGAGAGAGAGTTGAATGCTGTCCAGATCCCCTGAGATCCCATGAGCAAATGCTGGTAACCTGAAGGGTGACAGATGAGAAACCCATTTGCCCTTGGCAGCTTGAATCACTTTGTTAGGGGGCTGCAGCATGAGCACAAACGTGGCTAAATCCAGGGTATTATCTGCTAAGCAGTATCTAATTACTTAATTTTAAACTTTCATCATGTTAAAAAAACCAAAGCAACAAAACAAAGAACAGAAAAATGATGCACTATCAACAACACTGTTAGATTACATGACCTAGAACTCTCCTTTTATATAATAAAAAAGATGGCTATTGTTTCCTCCACATGATAGGCCTCTGTTACTAATATTTTGAGTATATCTGTACTAGTAGATGAAATGGAAGAGGGTCAAGCAGCTGAGTCCAAGACCCGGTGACTTAGTGCTGCTTAGTCCACATGCTTGAACTCTGTTTTCATTAATTTGAATGAAAATGAGGTGAAAAACACCAAGGGAAGGGCAGGGTAAGCTACACAGAAGTAGTACACAAATGTACAAATGTGTTGTATACTATGAAGTCTAACATCATACAGCCTACCTTCTCCAGGCAATCCTGATTTTTTCCCCTTCATGCTTTTTGCCCAGATAATTTCTTATTTCCAATCCCATATCGTTCAGAGTTGGCTGATGCATAGGTTTAATATTATTTTTTTTAAACTACAAGTTTTGTAAAACAGTTACAGTTCTTAGTTTTTTCTCTTTGTCACATACCTGAATCCATGTTGAAAAGGTTCTGAGTGGTAGACAGTCTAGGGAAAAATGGGACAAAATGGAAATGCACACTAGCATGTCAGTATCAGAAAAATCAGATGATATGGTGGGGAAGCAAGAAAAGAGTTTGTTCTTTTAAAAAAAATTTACAGAGATGAAAGCAGATGTTCAAATTCAATTTTTTTGACCAATCCCAGTGTTTTGTACTGGAGTAGAAGAACTGTCAAAGTAGCTTAAACAACAATTGTACTTTTTTTAAAAGACTGTTATTTCTCTGATAAGTTTGATTCTATCACCCCCAAAATTTAGATCCACAATCTGTATTTCACAATATTATTGTGCTCTGTACATCAGGGTTTGGGTTAAGCCTATTAATGGTTACTGTTATTGCTCAAGCTCTAAAAACAGACTTTTCTTTTATACAAAGGGTCTGTCTCTGATCTTATTCTTGATTTATATACACATAAATCAGTGATGGTTTGAGCCTCAGTTGAACTGGCGAAGTGGGGGAGCTGTGTGCAATGCCAATCAGGCAGCAGAAGAAATAGAAAAGATGCTAAATTGCTCTTGTGGCTGCCCTGTAAATCTGTCCTGTAAATTATTGCATCAAAGTCCCAGGGAGCTTCAGTGGTCAAAGTCTAGTCTCAAGTCTGTGGCGAGGTCTAACAAATCACCCTGTAATGGCCAGGATGAACGAATGCTTTATGGGCTTTTGAATTGTCCATATTTCACCTCCTGGACACATTAATACTATTTCTTTTTTAGGCCCAGACAGGGCCAGAGGCTCAAAGACCTTTCCTCTACCCTGTGTTGTCTTCTCTCTTTTACAAGGCACAGGAACAGCCTGCACTGCTCTCCTTCTGTTCAGTCTTCCCAAGTGATTTTTGGGCCCCACTTTCTCACTTATGCTCTTGCTATCAAAACCATCTAATTCTTATTGAATGTTTTGGCAGATCTACTGCTCCAAAGCTTCCCCCACCCAGTCTGACCACACTGGATATCAAGACCCCTCTCTTAATATGGGTGCTGTGCACCCTTCCTTGTGTGTCCTACATTGGGAACATTCATTACCAGTGATCCCTTTTGATGCTGCCTTCCTCAGGTTTCTGCTTGCTGTTATGCCCAGAGTTATAAACAGACCTTGTTTCTTGACCTTTGTACAGTCTGTGGTGATGTTTTTGTTTCAAAATATTTCTGTGCCGCAAGTGCTGCAAGTCCTGCTCACCAAATGCTTCCTTTTCTGCTTTGTCCACCTCTCTCTGTAGATATCTGGAAAATATCAGGGAGTAACTTAATGTCACCGGGGAAGTCCAGGTCTTCCTAGCACTTGACCTTCCAGCCATTAGGGTTTACGCTGCTTGTGCAGCTCTCTCTTATATGTTTACTTCAGAGCTTATTTTCTACAGGCAGAAACGGGTACAGAAACCAGAAATGTGTTACCCTTAGCAGATAACCACCATTTTCCCCTTATAAATGAAACAGGGCTCCTCACTAAAATGTCACAAATTTTATACTAGGGCAGAAAAATGAGGCCAAGAATTTTACTTTAATTTATAATTGTACAGAAATTGAAAAGAACTTTTCATCAGCAGTCATCTCAGGATGGCTACACATTGTAAGTGGTGTGAATTTTAGGGTTTTGTCTTACACTTACCTTCAGTTTTTCAAGATGGCTGCAGCCATTTTTGGCCATGCAGAAGTTTATACTACATAATAGCTCTTAAAATAAGAGTCAAAGCCTTTAGTGCAGTGATTAAATATTAATATTGTATAAACCCCACCCATATCCCTAATTATTTCCAACCACAAAACTGTTTCTGCAGTTTCCTTGAAAAAAACCAACAAACCCTAGATATTTCATTGCAGTCTGTTAACGTTACTTTTTGAGATGTTAATGAACTTTGTGACCTTTATCAATAGTTCTCTTCTTCGTGCTTTGAAAAACAAACGTATGTGCACCGTGCATTATATAAGGCAAATTCAGTAAAGACACTTTGACTTTTGAACGTACTTGCAAAGCAAATTATGCAAGATTAATGCAGAGGAAGGCAGAAAGCAGAAAGGTAGCAGCATAAGAAATCTGAATATGAAAGCATCAAATTCAGATAAATTGAACCATTTTAACATGGTCAAGACAAATGTACAAGAGAAATGTCTTTCTCTCCTCTCCACCCCACTCTGAATTAAAGGCAGTGGTACCCAGGAAAATCAGGTGAAGGTGCTCTTTAAAGTTCAGTGGCTGTGCAGAGCCTTGCTCTAAGTGGTCAGTCCTCCTTGTCAGCTACTTGTCTGCAATTCCAAATCAACAAGAGATATTCTACATGACAGCCAAGGAAAAGAACAAATTTTTCTTAATGCCTTGGGCACATCATGACCCTGTTGGGACCTCTTGAATCCTATGGAGAAGCATAGGGCAGGGATAGGGTGTCTGCCTGCCTCTCTGTGCATTAGTTACCCCCTCATTTTCCTGTGCTAGAGGCTGTGAGAATTTTGACTCAACACCACAGCGTTTTTGTCAGCACCACAATCCTCACGTGGTATCTGGATAAACTGATCTAAGTACAAAAGCCTGTCCCTTGGTATAAATAGAACTGTCACAGCAGATCAGTTTTATTTACGTCAAATTAAACAAAATTCTGCTTTTTGGCTGAGAGTTAATAGCTTTCAGCCAAAAGCAAATTCTTACCTCTGAGTTATATAAACCCCTAAGTAGGCTGTTTATAATACAAATACTAGAAGGCATGCAGCTTCTATGCAGTGGTGCTTCCAGGTAATGCTAGCAGAAAGACCAGTTAAGTATTGCAGGAATAGCAAAATGATGCTTGATGGTGGATATGAGCACCTTACAAAGCCCTGCAAGGAGCTACCAGGCCAAAGGCTGAAGCTAGGAGACATTTATTTTTAGGCTCTTGGTTTTTAAGGAGAGCAAAGGAACCAAGAGGGGAAAACAATGTCAACAGTTCACACAGACTGGCTTTTTATGTTTGGGAGAAGCCGAGCTAGACTGAAACTATAACTATGATGGGATTTAAGAGTAGGCACAATAAAGGCATCCACAATCTATACCTGTAACAAGGAAGGTCACTTCTAGGGGTTTTTGATGTAGTGAAACTTGAAAAATATATTCATTTTTGCCCAAAGGCAGAGGCTGGCATGGCAGCTTGGGGACCACAATGGTAATTGTTCCTAAGAGGAAAAAGAAAATGTTCCATAAAGTTCCAATTGCCTTTAAAAGGGAGAAACATTTGAAGGACTCTTCAGTGCTGTTCCAGGTTCAGCAGAAGGAAACCTCTCACATAGGGCTGCTTTCATCTGCAGGTGTTGCCGCAGTCAACACAAATTGCTGGAGAGAGGAATAGGTCAGGGGTGGAGGGAGGTGTTACTGTGACAGCAAACCAAAGCTGGAAAAAATAGAGCATAAAAACCAGAAAGTACAATTTTTCTGTAGAGCCTGAGCAGTTTAGAATCCAAAAAGGGCAAAAAAAGGGGAGAAGTGGCAAAGAGGCATCAGGAAGATTTTTTTTCTGGGAGGTTGGTCTTTATCAGTTATTTTGTTGCATTGTTGATTAATGTAATTGAAGTATATATAACTGAAACAGAGTGGGAAATAAGACTTCTTCAGGGACCCATTAATTTCTTAAGGATAAAGTGTTTGAAGGTTCAAAGGCTTTGTAAAGCTTATTTTAAATTTAAAATTTCCATTGCCAAGGGATTGATTACCATTCTTGCTTTAGCTTTGTCAAAAAATAAGTTGATCCCAATCCTTTCAAAGTTTTATGGTGATGTACATACAATATTCAGCTAATTGTAAGAGGGGACTATCTTCTATACTCAAGGACAGCTATTTCAAAAAAGGTCTGCAAATGTTCTTTCAAATGTTTGAAATCTTGGAAACTGTAGCACTTGGATCCACTGTTGAAAGTCACAGTATTTTGAGGCATCATAATGACTTTTGAATGGTTCTTCTCATTGGGAAATTTATGTAACATCACACATGTCAATATTTTGGGGTATGTGAAGTACTGGATAATAATGTAATTTCAAGCTATTTAATAAAAATAACATCATCCTGTAAAATGCTCTTATGGCAGGCTGAGACTCCTGTTTTTCTGTTAAACTTTGTTTTTTTAATGTGATGAACTCATCACCATGCCTCATTTCTCTCTCCTCTAACTTGTATCTATGTTTGTATGTATCCTGGAGCAGGGACAGACTTTTCCTCTGACAACCATACAGCGGGACTCTCATTTTCAATTGCAGTATTCCCATCATAGCAATAAGTAAAGGGTTACTTTATTTGCTTATTTTATGAATAAAATTGCAAACAGTAAAAAATCTTGCACATGTATACATACACACAGAAATGCTTAAAAGTCTTCTTCACATTAAAAATGTAGTTATTTCTATTATAGCAGTAGTTAAAGACCTCAACCATTTTTCCTACTCAAATCAAAATGATTTATTCAGTATCTTACACTTCACTCAGTAGGACTGCAGTTCACTCTGCCATGTACTAATTTCTAAAGCTTCACTGTACATTAAAGAAGACTCTTTCAAAATAAAAGCCCATTTGAAGCATTTTTTAATCAGAAAAAAAAAAAATTAGTGTTTATTCTAAGTTTTCTACTCCCCAAATTTTCTAAAATGGAGCTGTTATTAAAGATGGCAAGATGAAATTGGCTTGAGCTGCAAACTGATTATGCACTCCAGTTTTGGATGGGTATCATGTATCCTGGCTCTCTTGTCTGACATGGAGGAATTGGTTTTTGAGGCAGGAGGAGATGAGAACAACAAAGAGACAGTGACATAAAATGTTGATAATTCTCAAGATTTTATTACCAGTCTTAAAATATTGGATTTTTCCTAAAGCCTCATCTGCATAAAGAAGCTGTTAATGGCAGCCTGAAGTCCCGTTTTAGGAAAAAATATGTAGGCTTCATGATTGCAATCGCTGGCATGACTCTGAAAACTCAAACCCAAAGGCAAGTAAAAAGCATCAAAATGTGCCATTTTGAAACAGCAAGATTTTAAGGCTCTCTCCTGAATTTAGACAATCAGTTCACAGTATCTTTGGTGCTAGTGATTGGTAGCATCTGTCAAAGCTGCACCGTGGGCATGGATTAGAGATGGAGAGAGCAGTGAGGCCAGCAGTGCCTGCTGGGGAGCCAGCAAAGGAGCCCTGAGACACCTCACACCACCTCCACGCACCACAAAAGCTTTTATGCTTTTATGTTTGGGCTCTTTTTTTCAGTCAGACTGGCTAGAAACTGGTTATTTAAACCACTGCAAGCTGAGAGCCTGAGGAAGGCAATGTTCCTGCAGGTATTCCCTGGGAAGTCACCCCATCATCTGGAGGTGGAGGGAGGCAGTGTAAGTCTTTAAAGCTATATTAAATAGGCAAAGTCACTGTTTGCAGTCAAAAGCTGCTCTTTAAGATTTCATGAGTTCTTTATTTACAGACAAGCAAACAAATTCAGGTCACCTCTTTATTCTGCTTAATTTAGGAAGGCAACTCTTCAAGCAGATTTTCTTCCTCTGTTTTTCCAGCTGGAGTCATCATCATCTTGGGCATTGAATCGGGAAAAATGAGAAAGAGGGAAAGGCTGAAATTGATTAATCTGATATTTTGTATGAATCTGTCATAACAAGGCATCCCACAGTGCATTCCAGTCCCCCAGCACTGCTGCAAGACAGACATCTCACCTGATGACTCTCACAGAGAGTCCCACAGCAGGCTAAAGGGAGAAATTATTCTTTTCACCTACAGGAAAAAATTTAAAACCCCATCACAGGCTTTGTGTTGTGCTCGGGTTTTCTCAGTTTTTCCTCAACAATAGCCACATATCATCAAGTTTGCTGGGATAAATTATAGCTGGTCTTGAAAGCATAGCCCCCACCTCACTGGGGAGTCAATGATCATCTTGATGAATGACTGACCTACCCTGTTAGTGTTCTGTAATGAAGATCATTTTCGTGGGCTGCTATGTCCATAGTGAGACAAAACTACATTGTAGAGGAGCAGAAATATCTCCTTGCCTTAGGCAGCTCGTGGTGCAAGCCAAGTGAATACACACAGCACCAGCACAGCAACAGGCTAGGGGGAAATCTGAGAGGAGAAAGCAGAAGGAAATGCTGTTCTTGGAAAGTATGTCCCACAAATAGAGCGAACAATGTATTTCTCTAATTCTTCATGAATCCTCCAGGTTAACTCTGATGCTAGTGAAGTTTCAGCTGAGGAAAGTTACAAGAACACAGAAAAAATGTGTTGTGTGGTTGGAATTTTAAAGAAATAAAAGTAGTGCATTTTTGGCCAGGTGCAACTTGCTGTTTAACCTCTTTGGCTTACTTTCACAGCAAAATTAAACTGGTATACTGATAACAGCTTGGTGAATCAGTAGGATTTTGGGATGATGAGCTGATTTCTGTTTTGCATCAAACCTCCAAAACAATGTTTATAAATTTATTACTTGCAAACTGAGCTCAGATGGCTCCTTTCTGATGGGAGGAGGTGGGTGGGAGTCTGAAAGAGCAGGGCAGAAGGCAAAGGAGAGGCATGCTGAGATGGCAGGGAGAAGCAGGCAGGGTGCAGCTGTAATTTATACACATTTACATCCCCAGCACTGCAGCTGCAGCTACACGTGAGCTTGTGCTGATGCTTTTTGTTCTCCACTAAGCACCAAGTGAGCCCTGTGTCTGTAACTAACAGCTAGAGCTGTGTGATGTCTGGGTATCAGCACCAGCAGACCAGTGTTTGCTCTAGGTTTGGCAAAGCATACAGGGCAACCCTTTGGTCACATGCACATCTTCTCATGCATGCCACGGAGCTCTGTGTGTCTGGAAACAAGGACTGCACCTGCAGGGCTTGGAGAAAGTGATTGTGAAAGTGAGCTGGTGGGAAGGAATCAGGGATGAGAGCAGACAGATGCTGGAATGGTAGATGGGGAGCCAGCTCCTCTCTTACAGCAAAATACAGGGACCAGCCCGTGGTGAACAAGCCAGGACTCACTGATGCAGTCTTGTCTTAGGCAGAGCAACTTCTCCCTAGAGTTATGCAGCTGTGAGCTGCCTGTCACAATAGAAAGGACCACACTGTGCCTTCTTATACTGTACCTGTTCTCATGAAAATAATGAAGTATAGTAATAGCAGAACTGAAATATTCATTGCCCTTCTGAGCAAAAGAAGAAAAAAAAACTTTCAGAGAACTCTTAAACTCCAAAATGTGTACCCATGCTGACTCCAGTCAGAACCTGAACATCAGATTCACCTGCCTTCAGAGCAACCCATGTACTTTTTAGGCAGCTATCACTGGTGGATGCTGCTTGCTACAGCATCTGGTGAATGAAATACACAAAAGACTTCATCTATTTTAGTACTAAGTCTGATTTTCTCTATTCATTTGACACTAAACGCAAAAATAAACAAGCCACAATTATTTTGCTCTTGCTCAATGAAGTAGTCTTTGGGTGATGACAGTGGTAAGCCACCCTAGTCACACCTGGAACAGGCTGTTTGCTCTTTCCCACAGCTCAGGTGTCTGTACACTTACCCAGACTGCAGGAAAACAAGATGCAGTTTCCTTTCAGAGCAGATTTGAACCCACATTACAAAAGATTTCGAACCCTTTTGGTGGGGGTGGTCCTTCCTTCTAAAATATGCACATTCAGTAGGTAAAAGAGGGAGAAGAATTCTGTGTTGTAATGATCCCTGTGTCAGTGTACCACTTGTGACTGTGCTATCTACATTAAATATCCATGAAAGTGGAGCTGGAATCCAGGTCTCAAACAGCCCAGATCTATCTGTGAAGTTCTAGAGATATTCTCAAATTTTGCCTGTAGCAAAGGTGTCCCTTTGTCATAGATTATCAAAGGGACTAAAGGACAAGGCAACTTCAGTGGCACCAGTGGTAGGGCTGAAATCAGCCTCAAACAGGAGAAGAAGCCAGAACCTGGTTCTTTTGAGTCCCCATGAACCACCAAGTGGGTGGATCAGATGTCCATCCTGGTCCCTACTCACATCCCATGGACAATCCTTTGTGGATGTAGTCCTTTGCTTTTGGGTATCTCTTATATTTTGGCATTTTATAAATTTCCAGAAACAGTACCACCTGTAATCTATATTAGACTAAGCATTTTAATGACTTTTGGCTAAACCTTCATAGCTAATAGTTAAATTGCCAAATGCTCCGTAAAACAAATATGCAAACAATTTGCTAGTTAATCATCTATCATAAATGGATGTACACAGCTGCTGAGATATATAATTGCTGTTTCATAGGGGTTGGTGCTTTATTTACATAATTCCCTTACTGATTTTAACATAGATTTTTTTTTTCCAGGGAAATACAGAGAGTGGAAAATGCTAACACAATGTCTCATTAAATGCAGGATGTTAAAGAGACAGTTCTGGTCACAGCTGGTGGATAACAATAGTGACTTTCTTTGATGTATTTTTAAAAATAATTGAAGGTTGTATATCTGTATACTTACATACATCTACATATGTATGTATGTGTTGTTATTTACTTATACAAGGTATTTGTATCTAAAATAGGCATACAAATGTTTGTGTTAACATATTTAAATTAAGATCTGTTAACAGTGCAGAAAATAGGTCTTTTATGTAAGTGAGAAAGATAAAACATGAGCAATAAAATATAAATCAGCATTTTTTCTTTGATTCTGTTCAGTATTTTTGATTAAAGAGAATATCAGCTGCAGATAGAATCCAAGACATACAAATTAATATGTTTGCTGGCAAAGCATATTAAGTGGTTTAGTAGGGGTGTGTTTTTGTTCTTTCTGGTTTTGTTCTCTTAAAAAAAAACTCCAGTTAAAAATGTAATGCATACCTTACTACTGTTTTCTAGTGAAAATGTTAGAAAATAGTTATTGATAGCTTTCTGATTTTATGTCTGCTTTTCTTTGTCAAGCTCTAGAGAGTTGATGAAATGATTCTAAGCCCAGAAAACTTTAATGTTAAAATGATATCTTCTTCAGTTGTAAAAATAACAGTAGCAAGGAGAATACCTTCAATAGCCAGGGCTGCCTTCCTTCAAATGTTCTTTTATTTGAGTGGAAGTCCTGCTCATCCTGACTGGATATTGACAGTGTTTGCATCAGAGAAACAAGGATGTTGAGAATAAGAAAAAAAACACAGCATGTGGTTTTTAAGTGGTGAGGGTTTGTGCAGATTTTTGTGGGTTTTTTGATTGGGTTTTTTGGTTGGGTTTTTTGGTTTGGTTTGTTTTTTTTTTGTTTTTTTTTTTTGGTGTTTTGTTTTGTTTTGTTTGTTTTGTTTTTTGGGTTTTTTGTTTGGTTGGTTGGTTTTTATTTTTGTTTGTTGGGATTTTTTTATTCCCCTCCTCATCATTCTATATCCTCTTTTTCTAGTTCTAGGTGTGAAAGACAGGAATATATTCTAGAAGAAGACTTCTCATTACATTCATGCCTTTGGGAAGAGCTCAAACTCTTTCCTTTGATAACTGTGCAATAAGGAAGCTGAAAAATGTCAGGACTCTCCAAATTTAGCAAAATGGTTTACTGATTTGGTAAGCTCCAGCTTTTCTGTAGGTCTAGATTTTGGAGATATTTATAAGAAAGATATTTCCATTCCTCTATTTTGGCTCTTCACTAGTGTTTTTGTTTTGATTCTTGAACTCCTGTTAAATTCTCTTCAGCACAATGCTGGAAGAAAAATATTGGAAAACGTGCTTTATTTTACCAAACAGCAGAGCCAATAGCTATGCTTTTTTTTCCTTCCCTTACCAAAGCTTTTTGATTTTCAACAGAAAGAGCTCTCTTTCAAGTGCTAGGTACAAGCAGTCTTCAGTGCCTGACTGCTTTTTTCCTCTTAGCTATAAAATATAATTTCAGCTGAAGCTGATTTCTCTACCTCTACCAACACTGGACAGAGATCATCAACATTTCACTGGCTTACAGTCATTGTAATCTGACATGAATTCAAAAAAGCAATTGCATGGAGGTTACAGGGTACTGTATTTGTATCTGTTTTTTCCACATAACTAACTTTAACATGCAGGTCTCTAAGTTACATGCCTGTAAGGTGAAACATTTGATGCCAGAGAGCAACGCCAGAGCTGGCTTGGTTTGACTTTAATCTGGACTCTTTGAAAATATTCCTCCTGACAGTCTTTAACAGTATGATTGCTATGCTTGCTGTAGACTCAATGCTCTCCATAGAGTCTACTTCTGTGTTTGCTGCTGCTGTTCCACATCCCATGTGAATTGTCCCATGTGATTTGCATTCCTGAAAATTTGAGAGGTTTTTTTGCCTCTTCTGTCCTTTGATCTCATGAAAACATCACCTCTCCCCTAACAACTTGGGATTGTGTTATATGATCAATAACTTTACAACAGGAAATAAAAGCAGCTCTTTGTGATTTTATTTGCAGAGGAAAACATTTGTGATTCATGACTACAAAATGAGAACCATAGACTGAAGCTGTTCTGTAGTGCCTTGTGTGACCCAGGACACATTTTCCATGTCTGGATGAAGCAATCCTTCTCAATCCCTCATCCACACACCAGCTTTCATGCTCTGAGAAATGGTCATTCCCTGCTCCAAAAGAGTCAGGGTGCCCACAGAAAAATGAGCAAGTAGTCACTTCTTGTGCAGTGCTGTCCTCTCATGTGAGTAGCAGGAGGGCAAAGGGACTCCGACATTTCCCACCTCTTCAGCACTTTGCAATCTTGGTGCTCTTTCAAGAGTAGGAATTTAATTTCTTCCCTTTTTAAAAAATGTAAAGCTGAAAATTTCCAAGTCATTGTCCAGACCATCTCAGGAGGGATAAAAACTCCAGGTTCTGGTAGTGGGTGACTTGAAGCAACCAATAGCAATAGCATGCTGTTTGAGCCATCTCCTGAAAGGACTGCCATGCTGTTTCCATCAGTGGTTTCCAGGTGTTTGCTGACAGCAGACTGTTGAGGATCAGGTCTTGGGTCCTGTACTGGTGGAAGTGTCTTACAGACTAGTGCTCCCCTTTGATCCTTCCTCCCCATTTATGTGTGGCACCTCTGCTGCCTTCTCCTGCCACTTGCCTTCTTCCTCTTCTGCTTCTGCTTCTCATTAGTCAGAAATGATACAGCCAGCAGCTGGAGTCATGGGGAGGACTTCTTTATCCAGTGTGCTCACACATGCTGGGGCTTTAAAGTTATAGAGCTGGCAGTTGGAGCAGTTTGCATTGCTGAGCCTCTCAGTCCCCACCTGAACTAGTCCCTCCTGGGCCCACATGGACAAAACAATGCTTTTTCCTCCCTTAGCCTCATTCTCAGAGCCAGGAGAATTACTTTTGCTGAAAGTTTCTCCTAGAAAATCATCCAGAGCCATACACGCAGCATGATTTTCTTCAGCACTTAAAGATGGTTAAAAAAAAAAAAAGTTCTAAGCAGCTGCAAATAAGTTCTTCTGCCATCTCTAACAAAAGTTAGAGTTAGGGCTCATCTCTCCTGACCTGTCCAAGCTACCAGGTACTGAGGGATTGATTGACTACCAGACTATTACAAAGTAAGTCCTCAATATGAAGTATGTATGTGTAGATGTGGATTTATAGGTCTTGCAGACAAAAATGTTTAAATTTTTATTTTTATTCTTAAGGCAATGATTTCACTCTTTCAGTTTGTCAAGCAGTAATATGGACTTGAACCTTAGAGTCCTATCTCTTTTATTTATTTCTTAAGCCACCGGGTCAAACTCTGTCCTTTAATGTACCCACCAAGTCCCACTAATGTCAGCTTTCCTTCAGAGGATGAAATAATATGATTTAGTCCCAGAAAGCAGACCTCAAAGTCAGAGGCTTTTATAAGCATGCTTCTTAGACCAAAGGCTTTAGCAGGTGGATTCCAAGGATTTTATTATGAAGAGCTTGACATGGAGTGCAAATTCTGAGCCATGAGGACGTGCCCTTTCTCTCTGCCAGGCTGTCATCAGAGGTGCTGGATGCTGAGCTACAGGTCCTCTGCCTTTGTTCCAGCTGATACTGCTGGTGGTTTATGTGTTGCCAAGCAGGCTTTCAAACATCATTGAGCAAATACATTTTACAATAAATATTTTTTTCTAGAATTATACAGTGGGTGAGTTTTTTAATACTAAGAAAAGGATATTCAGAATAAAACAAGTCTAAATACCTATAGGTCATTTAAGTGTTTTTTAATGAGTCAAATGACTATTTTATAATCAAAACCATACACTATTATGTTCTTGCACACTAGCTTATCTGTAGACTCTACAAATTTTAGAGTATATTCCTGCTAGTTTATGAGGCCGATTTTATATTAAATGCTTTAAAGCAGTTATTTATTACTGCATGCACCTGTGCTAACAAAAACAACTTTCTTCAAAAAGTGAAAAATAGGTCCTAGCTTTTACCAGTACTATTGCTACAAATAATATTCAATGAGAAAGTTCTGAGTCTTGAACTGACTCAACAGTAAAAAATTTTCCTTTCCTTTCTCCCAAATATTTTCTGTTTACAATGATGTCAGATTTCTACAGGCCAACTGCAAAGAACACATCCCATGTTCTTCTAGAGCTTAGTGGAGATTGAAATGGTACCAAAAATTTTGTCTGACCATATTCTGTCAAAAGTGCTTTTCCCGCCTATTGATGAATATGGTTTTGTAAGTTTTTGTGGTGTTTCTTGTGGGAAGTGACTATTCTGTCTGTACACAGACACAGTGAGAGCTGGACCCTTGGCCATTGCAAAGAGGTGAAGCTTCATGGGTTCTTTGGATCAAGGCTGATTCCCCTTAGCAGTGCCCTTTGAATAAATGCACTTTGTGTTGGGTCACTGTAAATCCTCTGAAAATCAGCTGATTTTGCTTCTCCTTCACTTTGTAGGGAACTGAGCTCTAGGTGCAGCAGACAGAAGAAAGAACATTTGCTCTCTTCTAAAGAAGAGTGTTGTTTTTATTAAATCATTTTTGTAAGTATGGCGTTGGGTCCTCTGTGAAAAAAACGAGGGTCCAAAGTGCCTCATGAAGGAATGAGGGAAGGCAAAGCTGTTGCTACAGTAACTGCTGAACATGGTGGTGTTGCATTGTATGAGGAGCTGAACACAGGTTTGTGGCCAGCAACACACATTTGTCAGGAGGGGTCCTGAAGGAAGGCTAATCCCATCATTGCCCCCTCCCTCACAGGCTTAATTTTTCAAAATTACAATAACAATAAAAGCAGTTCTAGATCCTGGTGAAAAATGGGTGCAATCCTTCTTAATTTGCCTCTGTGTGCAACCAATGCCTTACAGGTTACAGGTTTCAGAAGAGATTAGGAGATATGTTGCTCTACAGTTGGGAAGATATTTTTTCATGCTGTTTCATCATAGTGCTCTTCTGTGACAGACATTTCACACCGCAGCATTTTATTAGGCACAACACAGATGCTCAGCAGTGAAATCTCTCTGGGCAGCATCTCCTAGTGACACACATGAAAAAGCTGTGCATAGGGAATTGCCAACAAGGCAAGAGGAGTGGGGTATTACCAACATTCACAATTCCCAACCATAATGGAAAGACACAATTAATTTTGTTGAGAGCATGATGCAGATACAGCTAGAAAATGCAGCTTAAGGCATGGGATGCTTTGTATTATATTTCTATCATTAGAATACATAACTGGCTTTCTCTTTGCTCTGGCATGGAAAGTTGTACTTTTCATGTCTGATGTGATCTTACTATAGGCTGTAAGCTGCAGGACTGTGTGCACATGAATGGCTTCAGAAAGCAGGCATTCCTCAAAGAGCTGACCTGTGTCCAGATTCCAATTTTTTACTGTTGTTTACATTCTTGTGCAGATAATATTTATGCGACTGTAGAAAAAAGAAAAGATGGGTTTTGTTGAAACTGTAGACATACAGGGTAAGAAGTAGATTCAAGAAATACTCCAGCCACCTTTCTATCCTTTCCATCTTCCCCATCCCCCCAAACATGCTAAATGCATGTGTCAATGTCATACCTACTGCTGGAGATTTGGTGCAAATTTAGTGCTTCATTGTCAGTATTATAAAATCTTTTCCATTATTAGTGGTGATTTTTTTAGTGATTGTCAGAAATAGGCTTTTACTCTGCAGCCTCACTGACTTGTGTTCAGCAGCACAATCCTTAGGCTACATTTGGCATTTACTCTGTGATTCCCAAAAATGATGATGCCCCAATCTAAGTGACCCAAAAGAAATCCTTCATATGCAGCTTGTTAATGTCCTCCCCCTGCTCTCCCTTGTGGCTGCAGTGGCTACAGCTTTCCATGACACAGTTCTTGTCACTGCTCTGGTGCTGGGCCTGCAGGGCAATCCTGACCTCTCACGATTCAGTACAGTCTGCACCAGCTTGCATTTTCGTCTCACAGATCATGGAATGTTAGAAGGACTTCTGACTTTGAGCCCCCACAGGCCAAGGGGAAAGAAAAACAAGGGGAGAAAATTCTGGTGCTCTTGTATCATTGCTCATCCTTTGTCACAGTGTGAAAACACTCCAGCTTTTACAAGTGGGACAGCAATGCAGCCCCTTTCCCTGCACCCTCGCTGTCCCTCTTGCCTCTCTTGCACGTGCCAGCATGCCAGGCCAGTCAAGCCTGCTCGCTCCTCCAGAGACACCCTCGGGTCATTTCTGTTCAACACCATCAGAGCTGGGGTTGCCAATGCTTTAATGGGTTTAAAAACAATTTTTCCCCTATTCCTTCTATACTTCCTGGTTAGGGATTGAATTAGAACTACTGAAATGCTTCCCGAGAGTTTTCCAATAACATATTGACGCATTTCCAAGATTTCACTGCCAGGAGTGAAAGGAGTCAGATGAAGTTTGGGCCAATATCAATGTTTACAGATTCTTGAGTGAGCTGAACTGAATTTGTCAACCTGAGCTGTCTGATATTCACTACAACACCTGTCTATACAAAGACAGTTTTAGCTCTCTTGCACTCGTGACTTCTTATATCTTGTCAGTTGTTATGGCACACCTCTCACTTTGGAAGGTCTCACAGACAACTTGTCTTTGATCATGTGGAATAGTCACTTTTTAAATGGGAAATTAAGGCAAGAAAAGTACCAAGTGGGACTCACTTGCTTAGTTACAAACATGTAAAATAGGTCAGAGCTAAATCTCTACTAATCACCCTGGGTTCCCTTGCTAGTTTAGGGAGCAATCCACTGCACCTCAAAGCAGGTGCCAGACACCATCCAGGTCACCAGGTCCCTGCCCGCTTTTCTCTGCTGGCCACCAAGACAGGCCAGGGTGCTCTGCTCAGGGGTGCAGTGTAAATTTACACAGTGAGTTAAGAAAAATACTGAAAAATTAAAATTGTTGAAAGCTGTCTTCTGGGGAAGAATATGGTGAGTCAGTACTGGGAAGCAATTAATAGCGATTCATTGGGGATTTATTTTCTCTCCCGCCTCCTTCCTTTTTTTCTCTCCTCAGCTATATAGCTATAAATAGAGATGAGCACTTGAGTGCCTGAAGCAGTGTCATCTTGCTGAAGTGTACCATTAATTTCTTTATTGAAAATGGCAATTGATTGTAATTTTCTCATTGTGACTGAACAACTGCAAAGCATTTATTAATTCTTGGACTGGCATACACAGGCAGTTAGCAGCCATCCATACTCACCACATTTAATCTTCCAGATTGTGGCAGAGAGACAGAAATATTTGTGCAAGGGTTGATCTGAAGGATTCGTTCATTTTAGATCACACATCATGGATTATCTCTTTTCCCTTTTGTGAGCTTCATTCATAGGAAACACAAGTTAGGAAGAACCTGGTGGTCCTGCAGGGCTGGGTCATGGCAGCCTTTGCCTCCTGTTCACAGTAGGGATTAGGAGAGACCCAGGGCTGAAAGGATGCTACATGGACAAAGTGAGCCCTCCTAAGGATGGTCCTGTGGGAGCTTCTTGTGCTGTCTTCACTTAGGAAGAAGGGTCTGGTTGTGTGTGAGACTGAGGAGGGTGGAAATTACCTTAGGGGTCCAACAAGTATTATAAAAGTACTCTGACAGTTAAAACAGTGCTGCTTGTCTGTTACAGCCTTTCCTTCCTCACATAATTCATTGTGACAATGCAAATGTAAACCCTGATGGAATGGGGAAGATACTCAAAGTGCAACTTGAGTGAGATAAGAATAGTGTAATAAAAATTAAAATAAAGAAGAATACAATAATCATGGTAAATAATAATAATAATGTTAATAGAAAGGGGAAAACCAGGTGGTGCATAATGCAATTGTTCACCACCTGCTGACCAGTGTCAGACCCCTCTTCCCAAATCCAGGTCAGCCATCCTTCTGGGCATCTCTTCCCAGTTTCTATACTGGGCATGACTTTCTATCACATGGAATATACCTCTGGTCAATCTGGATCACCTGTCCCAGCTATGCTCCCTCCCAGTTTCTTTTGCATGCTTCCTTTCCAGAAGAACATGAGACAAGGGAGTTCTTGACTTAGATAAGCAGAACTTAGGGAAAAAACCCCAAAAACATCAGTGTAATATCTATACCATTCTCATTCTGAGTCTAAAACACTGCACTGTAATAGCTACTGAGAAGAAACTATATCTTAGCTGAAGTCAGGACAGGACCTTACACAGAAAATTGCCAAAAACTGCGGTCATCCTAAGAAAAATTGAAATATGTATTGGCAGAAAGGGCTGCTAAAATGAGCAGGGAAATCAGATCCTTGTAAAAGAAAAAAAGGTGAAAAATCTGGAATTACTGAGCTTATCTCTGCCTGTGCCAGGAAGCCTGGGTCACATCTTTTAGAGTTACTGATTGCATTTCAGGGCCCCTTTTGGATTGTGGCACTTAGACACTTCTTTCCCCTTCTGTTTGATTGGTGTTCAGTTGACTGCAGTAGGTATCAACTGCATATCATGGGATGATGGGTAGTGTGGCCTGGGAGCATGTGCAGCAAAAGGAGGAAAATTATTACATTGAGCTAAGACAGAGTGAAACCACTTCCAAAACACTGTACCAAGGGCCTCCTATCCCTATTTCATTAATTATTTCATGACACATACCAGTTGGTGTCCTGGTTCTTTATCTGGTGAAGCGGCAACTTTCCAAGTTAATTTTGGCATTTGCTGTCACTTTTGACGCACTTCAGGAGACACCTTCAGTCCTCTTGCTGAAGCTTATCACTAGGGGCCTTTTGCTTTTTTTTTTTTTTTTTTGGAAAGAGAATCATCCAAATTAGGAAAGAAGCAATACCACAGGGCTGTAATAAGCAATCACACAGGAAGTTTTTATCAGTATGCAATTAATTTATTAGAAATTAATTTTAATAGAAAATTCAGGCCAATAGAAAAATAAGTAAACATTATGTGGCACTGCATAGGAGTAAAAATTGCTAGAATGTGTTTAATAAATAAACTCTTTGACAAAAGGTAATCTCAAAACATTACAAGAAAAAATCAAGAACAGAAAAATTCCAGAGGTTCTCTAGGCATAAAGCCTGGAACTGTTTTACACAACTGGTAGCAAGTTGTGATTTAAAAGAAAATTGAAGACTAATGAGAAGTTTTTTTTAATCACTCTTTGTCTTTTCATATCCTTTTACAGCTTCATATCCTTTTACAGTTATCTTTAGTTTCATAATCCAAACATTCTAAGTTATTTTTACAATTTCAAAATATAGGGTTTCTCTAATTTAAACAAACTGGACAGCAATCATAGCCCTGTATATACATTTTACATTCTTCTGTCTATTTTAATGGTGGTATCTAAAATAAAAAGATAATAACTACATTTTTTTTAAAAAAAAGCCCTCAAAAGCATTCAGAGGGCTATAAGTTAGCAAAAAGTTGAGTTCCTGTGTTCTTAGTGAACACGAAATAGAAATTTAGGATTATAGGTATTCTTTAAGAAAATACCTCTTTTGGTCACTAAAGGCAGGAAAACAGCCAGGCCCCGAGCAGTAATTGCACTCTGTCAGTTGCTCTGGTCTTTTTCAGCAGTTAGTAAATGAATGAGTCATTGCCATAATGGCCTTAAGTGGCCAGTTGGATCCAGACAATGGGGAAATGCCTTTGGAAAAGCTCTTCCAAGCAAAGTGCTCAGCTCTCTAAAGGTCATTGCTCCTGTCCATGGATGGAGAGCTGTGTGCATGTGTTCAGCTGGAGGACCCTGATACGTAGTGTTTTGCCTGACTCTCCAAATTGAGGTCAAATGCTGTCCACATACCATTATTCACACAAACATTTCAAAACACTTTCCAAAAGAAATTCTCTCCTGTGAGGGTGGTGAGGCACTGGAACAGGTTGCTCAGGGAACTTGTGGGGCCCCATCCCTGAAAGTGTTCAAGGCCAGGTTGGATGGGGTCCTGGGCAACCTGGTCTGGTGGAAGGTGTCCCTGCCCATGGCAGGGGCATTGGAACTAGATGATCTTGAAGATCCCTTCCAGCCCAAAACATTCTATGATTTGATGATTTTAAATACTTCCAGGGTTGGTAAATTAATCACTTCCCTGGGCATCCTGTTCCAACACTTGGCAACCCTTTTGGTGAAGGAATTTTTCCTAATACCCAATCTGAAACTTTCCTGGCACAACTTAAAGACATTTCTTTTTGTCCTGTCACTTGTTACCTGGGAGAAGAGGCTGATCCCCACCTCCCTACAACCTCCTTTCAGGAAACTTTACAGAGCCATAAGGTCCCCTCTGAGCCTCCTTTTTTCCTGCCTAAACAACCCCATGTCCCAGAGCAGCTCATAAGACTTGAACTGAGTATTAATGACTCATACCGAGTATAAATGACTCAAACACATTGTTTTAATCCACTAAATATTTTACCCTTTCTCCAAAAAGCCCTAGGTGTGGTGCACAAAAGCAATTAATAAATTATTCAACCCAGTCCCATGACTTTGTGCATTAATACATGAAGCCTCTGACCCCCTACAACAGGAATGTTTTAACAATTAAAGAGGAGTTCTGGCATAAATAGGTCAATACGGAGCTCTGCAGCTTCTTTCACCATCTGAATCTGAGTTGGTACTCTTTCTCTCTCTAATTATAAAATCCCAGAAACTGAGGGAAACACAGAGAAGCCAGAAATCCTATAAATAACACATAGCAATGCTTGGCTTCTTTGGGGTTTCTCAGGTGTTGTCATGTTCTGAACTGTGCAGCCAGCATTCTTCATACATTAATAATCAAGAGAAGAGACATTAAAGAAGAGGAAATATGTGAATAATACAAGAGACAAGGGAAAAATAATGAAAGCAAATGTCCTTCACCTGACATTGGGCATGATCATTCTGTCCCTGTGCAAATACGTTTCTGGCTTCAGGTTTGGTAATGAGACAGTGAGTTGCTTATGAGTGCTACTGAAGGCAGATAAAGACAGCTGTACTTCCTGATAGCTGGAGTTTGGTTTTACATAGCACTGCAGAATTAAGCCCTTTAAGATAACAGACAAAAATTAAAAAGGCCTCTTAGCTTCATTTTGTTACATGGGGTTGGTGGCATTCGCTGGCATTTGGAATCTGCAGTAAAAGCAGCTTGAGAAAACCAAATCTGCAACCTCCCTGTGCAAGTGTCCCAGTCCCATCTGTCTTGGGAAGGCTGAGTCCCTGCTGGTAACAACAGATCACAGCCATCAACAGCCACAGTGAAAAGGGGATTTAATCATTGTTATATCCTGATTATGTTGTATCTTTCTCTAACCCAGAACCCCAGAACCAACATCCTTTTCTATTTGTTCTTACTCCCCTGCCATCTTTCTTCCCTGCAGTAAGAATTCCCCAAGCTCTTGTTGCTGACACTGGCTGCTGCCCAGAGGTAGACAAGCAGGATATTAAATTCATCAGCACTGCTGTGCCTACAGCTCAGTTGTGTATTTTGCCTCCCAAATGAGGCAAGTGGGCACCCCAAGATCTTTCACTAACCTGTCTTGCTCCCACTCCATCACATGCCTACCTAGCTCTCAGCAGCAGAGGAATCAAAGCTAATGGTTATGTCAAGGTGTGGGATCAGCACCTCCAGAGAATTTTTGAACTTCAGTAGCTTTATTTACAGATAAATATTACTTATTTTGTCAGAGAAAATGATTGAGGAAGAAGTCAAGTGAAGAGTACAGCTTCCCTGTGCCAAACGTGGTCCTTTGAAAATGGCAGTTCAAAATCACAGCTACTTCTTGTGTGATGCACTTAGAACTCTTCACATGCAAAGCCCTAACCCTGAACTGTCCAACTTTGTTTTGAGTTTTGGTTTTGTCTGAGGATAAGCCAAAGCTAATCTGACTTCATATGTCTAATATTATCCTAATTAAAAAAAACCCAACACTATAATTAACCTAGCATAATGTGCACCCACAAAAGATCATTCCTCCCAACTATCTGCGTGTTTATTGGAAAAGGGAGTAATTGCTCTTTTTCATGCCTTCTTCACTGACTTCAGACATAAGCTGTTAGACCTCCAAAGTCTGGTGAGATAATCTCATTCCACAGTGACTAGCTGGGTACTTGGAAACTTCAAGGGATCAAATCTCACAGACCTGTATGCTATTCAAGTCCCTGAAACTTGCTTGTGTCTCAATATAACATCTGGTATAGGCCACACATTTAAAAACGTTTAAAAGCAATAGGCAGTGCTAACAAAGAAAGTACAGTATGAACATCAGAATAACAGGTTTCTCTTGTCTTTTCTCTAACTGAAATTTAAAGAACATATTAGATACAGAATCCATACACAGAAATGGATAAAGGCTGGAGGATGAACAGATTGAGAGCAGCCCTGCTGAGATGGACTTTGGTGCTGGTGGGTGAGAGGCTGGGCATGACCCAGCCATGTGCACTCACAGCCCAGAGAGCCAAACGTGTCCTGGGCTGCACCAAAAGCAGCGTGGGCAGCAGGGCAGGGGAGGGGATTCTGCCCCTCTGCTCTGCTCTGCTCTGCTCTGCTCTGGTGAGAGAGCAGAACTCTGCATCCAGCTTCAGGGTGCCCAGAGGAAGGACATGAAGGACATGGAGCAAGGGCATAGCAGGGCCATCAAGTTGATCAGAGGGATGGAAACACCTCTCATATGAGAAAATGCTAAGAGCTAGGATTGTTCAGCCTGGAAGAGAGATGGATTGGGGTGACCTAATTGCAGCCATCCAGTACCTGAAGGGAACTTACAGGAAAGATGAGGCAAGAGGCTATTTACAAGGACATGTAGTGACAGGACAAGGGGGAATGGGTTCAAATTGAAAGAGAGTAAGTTTAGCTTCAATATTAGGAAAAAAATGCCTTACCATGAGGTTGCTGAGGCACTGGAACAGTTTCCTCAGGGATGTTGTGGACGTTTCATCCCTTGAAGCGTTCAAGGCCGGGCTGGATGGAGTTCTGAGCAACCTAGTCTGGTTGATGGTGTTCCTGCCCATGGCAGGGGCACTGGAACTAGATGAGCTTGAATATCCCTTCAAACCCAAACCATTTTATTATTCTATGATTCTGTCAAATTCTCCTGGTTGGTTGAACTTGGCACATCCTATTGAATCATGCTTAATCCTACTAATGTTGTTAGACGTAGTGACGAAATCTTCTTAGAAATAGAATAAATATTTTTAATTATCAGAAATAGGTCTGTGAGAAGAATATGTGTGCTCACAGAGAGAGAAAAATAAACAAACGCCATGTGGGTACTACTCTGGATCCCAGCACAGCCATGATCTTTACTAGGAGTCACATTCTTGGAAAACTGCCATTTTTATTTAGAAATAGGTTTGAACTTCAGGAATGGAATGCAGATTTGGGGGCATTATTTTTGGCACAATGCACGTTAGGGTTTGGGTTTGACCAACTATAGAAACAGAGTCCAGCAACAAGTATCTATTTGAATGCTAAATATGGATTTGTACAAATAAATGACAGATTACATATAAGCACTCATCCATTCTAATCTGTCAAAACCAGTTCTGCCTTACTTGGCAAGTGTGCTTTTGAAGTCCAGCTGAAAATATTGTCCTTTTCCCATCTAGCCTTAAATAACATGCAAACAAAATAAACTTCCATCTTTCTATTTGAGTGAAGAAATACATCTTTGTCATATTAAAACACTTGGACTGTGACTGTGTTTTTTGTGTGACATGCAGGGACTCCATTCTGGCAGAGGATGGGAAGGTGTCAGGAATGCCAAGCGGAGACCACAAAAGTTTTAATATAATATTGTTGGCTGACCCATCTGAAATCTCATGTGGATCCTTAAGTACTGAGCTCCTTGGATTTGGAATTTGTTCCTTCCTACTTAACTCAAGCAGAAACTCCAGCAGTCTCCTAAGTTAAATTTGTATTAACAGGACAATAGTTTCTGTCTTCATTTGCACAGACTTGATGGGATATTTTATTGACAATAATAGTCTGTGGATAAGCTATCTTTTTTTGCACGTACAAAAGGGTACATGTAATACCTATTCTGTATACTGTTAAGAGACTTATTATTCCAGCATTTTGCTTTCTTCTGTAACTTCATGTCATGCCTCAAAAATATTTATATCCTCCTTTTGTGAGTCATATGCCTCAAAGTTGGAAAAAAACCCATGACAGTTGGTAAGCTCTCCTAGCAGTAATCCATTAATAAAATGGCTACAGATTTTTGTCCAATATGCAGCCCATTAGCTGAAACTGCTCTGCCATGCAGAGCTATGGATGCTTCCTGCATGCCAAGACAAGATCCTTGCATTTTGTGCATGCTGAATAGACAAAGGAAAAAACTGTTTAATTTTCTTAAAAAAAAAAAAAAAAAAAAAAAAAAAAAAAAAAAAGCCCAGTGTATCATCATCCTGTACTTAGGAGAATTTGATCTTTAGGGACTACTGAAAATAGATTCCATGCAAAGCATGAGCTCGGTGACATGAGCATTTCTGATTGCATCTTTGCGTTCATGCTCAGTGCAGTTCATCAGTTCTCATTTGTGAGAGCACCAGCTTCTCAGACCTTGTGCTGCATCTAACTAGAATGGCATTATTTCTTCCCTTTTTTCCCTCATGAATGTAGTTTGAAGAGTATTCATTATGGGTTTTATCCTTCTTTGTTGTAGGACTCTGCTGACAGTAGTCATTGAATTAATGAGAACAGGTGTCTTTTTGTATGTTTTCCCTCCTGTTCACCCTGATCTCCCACCCCCTCAATCCCTTTTTTGAGTGGAGATCTGCTATTTCTTTTTTCATGAAGAATGTGCTGGTTTTCAACTCAATTAGTATGTGGCATTAAAAGAGATTTGTCAGGTGTTGTTACCTGAAGCTCCCCTACCCGTTGAAAACACTGTTATATACTGCTTCTCCTCTACATCATGGAACCTAGTCAACAGCTAAAACATGATATCCCAAACTGGAATGCATCGTATTTTATCAATGACATATGAAGGTTATGGTTTGTAAAGGCACCAGTCCGCCAATGTCCCAGCAAGGGACATGAGAGGATGTGATCATGGAAGTATGATAGCTTAGTTTTCATTCTCTTTCACTAAAACAGAGAGATATCAAAGAAGTGGATGGATGTCAGCATTACAAATCATAACAAGAAAAAAAAAGATATTTTGATTGCATATTTGATTGCTTTTTGAAAAGCTTAAGGAGTACTTAGAAAGAAAGGCAAAATTAGAATGGGCTGAAGAAATCTGCAGGATGGGATTGTGTTTGGTACAGGTGATGCTAAAGAGCATGATAATGAACATCTGATTTTTTCAGTGAAGGTTTTGTGTTAGGAGAGTAGGTTGTATATAATGCACCCATAATCCAAAAATATTATCTAGGAGTCTAAATAGTCCAATGGGAGAAAGAAATAGCTTGAAAGCAGGGAGGCAGAAGAACAGTACTTCTAGACAGGTAATTGCTTGGGTCATAAGAATCAATGTTATCTGCAAGTTACTGAGTTTGTATTTTGGAAAAACGTTTGCTAGTTTTCACTTGATAGTACTTCAGTATTTTGCAGTGGTTTCAGCAGAACAAGAATATTTTCTTGTACCTTGAGTAAGAGCCAAAAATAATTTAGAAATTCATGGTATTTATGAAGAATATGATCTTTCCTAAGCGATCTCCACTATCTTGAAAATCAAATACTAAAAGGAAATTTTCTGAATTTTTTTGAACTTTGATTTTGATTTTTGTATCTTTTAATTCCTTCAGTTGTGAATTACTTTCAAACTAATATAAATAATACCAGCTCTCTTTCAATTTAAGTAATTTTATTAGTGATGAGAAAAAAGAAACTGTCCAATTACAAAACAATTGAGTTTTAAATTGAGGTGATGAAAAACAGTGAACTAAACTTCATGTTCAAAGTAAAAATTAACAATAGGTGACAACTTCCAAGGTTGATTTGATGAAGTCATAAACTAGCCCCCTTTTTCATCTTCTGTTTTTTCATATCCTGAGTTTAAGTTTTCTTTGAGCTGCCTGGACTGAATTGAGCACACCAAGATGTTTTAATGGGCTAATATACAAAATAAAGGTAATATACAGGAAGGTACATGGCCAGAGAAGGCAGTGGCAAAAGTCAGGCTTCCACACTATGGCTTTCAACTGCTCTTTTCAAAGTTCAGCAAAGCAGAGCGTACTCACTGTTTGGAACTGCAAAATTCCACTGTAAATCTTCTGTGAATTTAACCTGTTTTGGAGCCATAGAGCAACTCCAGATTTTCTCCACACCATTGTTGGGTCTGACCCTGTGTGGTGCTGGTCACTGCCTGGGAGCAGGGACTGTGTTTGTGCCACAAGCCCTGTTCTTCAGGTGCCTGACGTGGAGGAAGCTCTCTGCTTCTTCCGTCCTTCCCTGGTGCAAAGCACAAGGAGTGGGAATTGTAGGGCCTGGAGTATTTATGGCAATGACAAACAAGTATGGCCCCTGGCTCATGAGTGTCACAAATAACTATTAAATTCACTCTTCCCAAGGAACAGTCATTGTCACATTCTAGTTGCATCCTTCTTCCAATGGGAAGTCTACTTCCTACAGGGGTCTTTCCCGGATAGCACTACTTCTATAAAGAGAAAGATAAAATACACACTGAGAAGCCTCAGAGTTTGTCCCATTGACAATATTTCCCCCCAAATCTTCAGCTGTCAGGGTGTACATATGTATTTTCCCTCACTATAAAAGGTTAGATTTCAAATTCACATGGGATTTTCAGAACCTGCTTGGATAAAGTGAGTGTTAAAAATCAGAAATGAGTATTGCATACTTCAGATAAACTCCTTTTAGGTAATTTATATGGTAAATATTAATAGCTAGGATATAAATTACATTTGCTGTCTGATTGCACTGTAATAACTGCCTGGTCTATACCAGACAATTAAATGCATCATCCAAAGACTTAATTGGCACTATTAAACTTTTTACTAATCTTTGACATTAGTCATATTTTTCTGAACTTTTGCTCATTTTATGAGCTATATAAACACAGGCAGATCCAGACCTTTGCTTTAGCTCATTCCTGACTTTTTCCCAAAATTTTGATCTTTGATTTTGTAATTCCTTTTAAAATTTTCATTTTGAAAGGTTTAATATATATTTTTAAGAATAAAATACTTTTCAAACATAATAAAAACATTTTAGTTGAAATCTCAAGATAATCTGTTAATTTAGGGTAATTGATTATTGATTCTGAGCAGATGCATCAGGGTAGTGTTTTACATTACATTGCACATTACATATGTACATTAAAACCAAAACCTTTGAGGACAAAATTCTTTAAGACTGATAGCAACTTAGTTAACATTTTCTAATTCCATTCTAAGAAACTGCTCTTTAGAATTATTTCTAAAATATGTAAACAAAAGATGTGCCTTTCATTTGTGCTGAAATATGGATGACAAGAAGGAGTGAAAGGCAATGGCAGAAGATCTGATTTACTTCATTTTTTATAGCTGGGCTAGTATGACCAATTTATATAAATAAATGACTCACTGCAGAAATGTCTGAATTTTATAAGCCAATCCAGCAAATTCTGACAGTTTTAGTTAAAATTGATGGCTTTTTCAAAGGCGGATCTGTCCTGCCTGGAAATATTGCAGGCAGGTCTTTTTATATATATTTTTAAACTCACATATGTGCATTTTGTTTTAATGTCTAATTTCCATAGACATGTATTTAAAAATTATCATCTTAATATAACATGTAATGGGTCATGTATAGTGTTTTCCAGATCATTAAAACCACCCAGATTACAATTAAAGGTTATTTCAATTATTAAATGAGGTAGGTCACAGTGCTGCAGAGTAAGATCATCCTTAATCTGAATGATCTGAAAGCTACATCATCTGCTCTAAATACATATGTGCATATCTCAGCACACAGTAGAGCAGTGTACAGAGTGGATGAGCACACAGCAAAACAAAACAAGCCTATGATGGGCTCAAGAAGAGACTATGTGGCCCAAAAGGATTATACTTCACATATTTTCATCTGTGTTTTATGTGTTTTATTTTTGTTCTCCAGTCTCTCCCTTTAGTACAATTATTTTCAAATAATTTTATCAATTTACTTTACTGTAAATCAAAAACTAAACTGCATTTTTTCTTGGGAATTAATTACACCATATTGAGCAGAAATATATAATTAACTTTAAAATAGAATTAATAATTATTCAGCTATTATTTTAAAAAAGAGACAAGTAGTATGTAGTATCATATTAGTAAGAGTTGGTATTTTCTGTGTCCTCTTTTGCCCTCAAGAATTTACCTCATTCTTAATGGTTGGATGCATATGAAGACATAACTACTTACAACATCCTGAGATGTAGCAAAGCCAAAGAAATAGCTTGAATGGACATCAATGCTAAGATCCCTTGAGATAGAGCTATTTTTGTAAAGCTGTTAATTGTGGCATCTAAAGGATGCATAAGGATCAAAGTTACTGCCAATAATGACACACACCTCAGAGCATCCTCACTTCCCTAAAATCTACTGGTCTGTAGTTCTTGTAACTCAATTGCTCCAAGTTAATCAGAAGTTCAAGGACAAATGTTTTCAAAAACAAGATCTCAAAATAAAATCTATAGTAACAGATTCACAGGCAGTTGCACTGTGTATGGTAGTAATTGCAGAACCACTCTTTCTTGACCCCTATAATTCAACAAATAAAAAATCATTCTGCTCCACAACTCAGTGCCTAACTCCTTGGTGCCCCCTGTAAAGGGGATATTAAGTATTTGCATCAATGCCAAGATGGGGTTACTCTGAGTACTAAAAAATTTGTGTTCTAGAAAACAGACTGTGCTCATTGCATGTGCAATTAAAGGTGTTTCAAAGCAACCAATTTAAAAGATGCATGGGGCCGTAATCTCTCCTGAACTACACCAGTTCATGCACAGTGACACAGACATACAGGCCTCTGATCCAGCAGAATGAATAAGTGCCAAGGAATGAATACCCTGATTTGGCTGGGAGTATCTCTGCTTGTTTTACAGCCATTAGTAGAGAAATTATTCCTCTTCTGTTCTACTGAGAAATGGTTTCCTTCTGATAAAAAGTGCTAACTGAACGATTTTTATGTGGACTCTGAGCTAGTGAAATGTGAAATATTTGCTGAAGATGAAGCTGAGTCAACAAAACTTATTGCATTCAAAATATACTGCCATATGGGTGTTTTTCTCCTGAAATGTTAAGAACTGAAAAGCTAGTGCTTTTATCCAACATGCCATCCAGTCGTCTGAACAATTACTTGCTTAAAGCAAATGACATCTAGATACTGGAGAGAGATAAAGTTAAAAGTCAATTCATTAAAAATACTTTTCTCCTCAATAAATGATTTGGGTTTTGAAGTAAATTGAACATAAATGGCAGGAAGGAAGAAGAAAAATGTGAAATTTTATCATATCATTTTAAGTTTGATTATGTCACAGAGAAAGCAAATGGCAACAGAGTATAAAGGAATCTAATCCATAAAGGAAGAGAAAAAGGTTAAAGAAGTCAACAGTAATTAAATGGTGATTGAAGCTGAAAGAAAATTGATCTGTGTTAGCTGAAGGCCATTCTTGCCTTTTGGGATGTTATGCATCAGTGAAGAGGGGAAAGAAAGGTTTTTCTTGTTTTGATATGGAAATATATGTCACATCTTCTTAGCCTATGGTGCTGTGACTCAAAACTGCTCTGAGTTTCTGGTACACTGATTCCACTGTCCTACCCATGCTTGTGAGTATTGTGTAAAGATAAGATGCTCTAACAAAGCTTGGCAAGGTCAAAAGGCATGGGAGCTTCAGCAGTTTGCATGTGGTTTTGTCCTGGGGCAAAAAATAAAAGCAGCCTGAAGCAAATGAATCTAAATAGGGGTAGCACTGACACATCCATGCAAAAGCTGTGCAATATCCATGACTTGGGATGCAGTGATCCACCTTCTATTCAGTCAGTGTCTGGCAGTTTGGCCAGCTCTTCTGGGGGGATACTTGGAGGTGATGACATTAATTGATATGCTAGGAACATATATTGCTACTGAATGATATGGAGAAGTTTTTTAAAAGTCAACAGTGTTGTCAAGTGCTTTAAGTTTTGATTAAATTCTTCAGAGGCCACATTTAATAAATTTCTGCCGGGACATGAAAAAATGAAGCTAAATCTGTGACTCATGTAAATGCTGTCAATTACAAAAGCATAATTAATGTCACTGCAGTTTCCAGGTCAGGTGAGAACGCACTTCACAGAAACCTTTCATTCTTCCAAAGATCAGTGCCACTTCCAGGCACCAGGGCCTTGTAAGATGGGCCACAGACCCTGTTGTGAGATGTGGAACACAGGCTACAACCAAGGCTCTGCACCGTGTACGAGAAGAGATGGTGGCAGGACCAAAAAAATTAACTGTGATAAAGAGTTATAAACACAGCAATATTTGTTGGTTAGAGACCAAATCTTATTGTGATTGTTTTGTCACAACCTCTGTTGACGCCACTGGGAGTACTGAGTGTGCAATCAGTCTGTAGAGCATGTTTTGGCCATAGCTACCAAGATTTGTGAAGTAAGTGGATTAAAACAAGAAGATCAAGTAATTTGCATTACTTAAATAATAACAGATGGCCACTAAATGTTCTGAGTTACAGTTTTTATGAGCTTTTTGTCACTAGAGAGAGCTGTAGATACATACAATTAATAACATTTATGATAAAAATACAATAATTCGTCCCTCAGTGAAGAACTACGACAAATAACAAATAAATCATAGCAACCTTTTCTCTCATAAATCACTTTTGGGAATCTTTCCCTTCTGTAGTGAATGTGGCACGAGCAGCCTGCCATCACCTTGTTCAGCTTGACAAGTGTGACAAGGATAAGAATCATTTCAGGTGTCCACTTCAAGCTTCCACACATAGGAGATACAGGATAGTAACATTTTTCATTTAGTTTGAGACCAGGATGAATGTCAGTGTTTGTGTCTTCTTCAGTTAAGATGGCAAGTTTTCACTTCTATAATTTCTTGGTTTGCTAATAACTTGGTTGTAAATTGAAGTCATTCACTCAAGCACAAAAAAAATCTGATAAATGATGGTTCAACAAGTGACTTTGAGCTTGTTTCTGTTAAAAATAATTTAAATTTCCAGTGTTTTCTGGTGGTCAAAGAAATGTTGCTCCCTTATCACTCTTCAGTGATGAGATGTAAGCAGACTACTGCATTCTATCTACCCAGTCACCCTAGGTATAGGCTTAATCGTGCTGCTCTTTTTAATTCTGCAGATCACTTTGACCACTCCAGTTACTTCTTTAGCTGTAGCAAAATCTCCTTTGCATACCTTAATGTTGTAAGTCCGACTTCTAAGCAGTTTTTAGGACACCCAGTCCTTTTTTGCCTTGCCACAGTTCACACTGAAGTCAGAGTATTCCAGAACCTATTTTTTAAAGCATATCCACCATCTTTTTCTCCCATGAGAAAGAAATAATAGACACACTATCAGCTATGAGGTCTAATTAGGATTAATTCAACATTAAGTTCCCACACTTAGAGATTAGAGCCACAGGAATATTTTATACTGAAATTTGTATACCTAGGGCTAGTGAGACATGAAAATCTTACTGCTTAAATTTTAGGCATCCTGAAATTTCAGATATACATTTCTGTTGAGGCTATCCAAGAAGAGCACGGTGTAAATGGAGATTGTTGTGCTGGCACCTTTTGGGCAAAGGAGGTCGTGTGCAATGCCAGCAACTCGGTCAGGTGTGGAGGAGAGGAGGGCTCTGTGCAGCTGGAGCACAGGGTGCTTTTGGCCACCCTGTGTACACATCCTACACAGCAACTTGTTTATTCCCTGCCTGTCAGCCCCCACAGCTGACATGGGTTCACTCTTAGCTTGTGTCAGTGTGTAATGCAATTGTCCTTTGAGGTTTAAAATAGCTCCCATTTGCTATGCACAGGTGGTTTAGGACTGTACAGAGTGTACAAATGATCTGCAGCACCCCTGGCACCAGGGTTTCAGTTCATCTGTCTAAATGCAATCACCTACTGGGCTGGCAGATGCATCTGAGCCATCACCGTGGGCTGGCTGTGTAGTCCATGCAATGTACTCTAGACCTCTAAAGTGGGTCAGATGAATCATTCCTCAGAAACTCTCTCTTCTCTCTGCTGAGCTTAAGAGGAACTGAGAATGACTAATTCAGATGCAAGCATCTACATTGCAAATGTTTAAGGTTAGGTGATGCAAAACCCAAGAACAAAGACGAGTTAAAATGATAGGCAGCAATTCAGTGGGAGTTTTGAGAGTCTCAGTAAAATATAAACACTGGATTCAGGTGCCTAAGTGGTATTCAGTGATATAAATCTCTTTTCTGAATCAGCCCTTTGACCTAAATTCAAAGACACACAAATAACAGAATTTGGACTTTCGAATGAGAGGTCCAGTTCTCCCCTCGGTACCTCAGAGAAGGTTGCCAGAACCCAGGAGGCAGCACACCAAGGCTAGCCAGACCCTCCAGCAGAGCCTTGGACCCTGGACAACCTTCTGAAGACCTGCATTTATACTGCTTCTGTCAGAGGACTCAGACTTATCCTCTATGTCTCTAAAGATTGCTGTCTGGACAAAATATTATTTCAGTATCTCTTTCTGTCTTCCAACTCTGCTCAATCCAGTTTCAAGCTGAAAATCCACTGAGTTCTGGCTGAGTCCTCACCATAGCCATGGTGTGTGTTTGGATCCAAACCTTCCAATGTGCTCCCTAAAGATCAGGTTGCAATCTCTTGTGGACTGAGGAAAAAGCAAAAACACATTACTTTTTTGCCAAAGTTCTTCTTTGTGTTGATTCTTTGAGCTATAAGGATGGTCAGGATGGCTCTGCAGCTTGGCAGCATTTATTGTTTAAAGGGGACAGCTGAGTGCTGCTGTACTAAAAGCCATATGTGTGTATATATGAGTTGCCATGTAACGTGTAACAGAGGAAGATGCAGGTGATGAGACTGAACATGAGACTTCCCTTCCAAAATAAATGTTCTGTCACCTAGGCAACATTTTAAAAAGCTATGAGAAAAGGAACATCTTCAATAAGAAAAGATGAAAGGGATATTGTCCAAAAATAGGCTATCTGACTTTTGATTAGGGCATGGATACAGACCTGAATTATTCTTTCAGCTGTTCTCTGAGCAAAACCACTTTTTGTAAGAATTATCTGATTGTGCCTAATTCCATACAGTGGATCAATTAACACAGCTAGATAATCACTCCTTTGTATGGCATGAGGCCGTCCTTCTTCAAAAAACTGAAGTCATATCCATAGTAAGAAGATACAATAATAAATTCTGGAATTTTGAATATAAAAATGCAGTAGGGTGAGCACAACAATTAAAAATATGTTTTAAAGAGTAGGACTTTCTGAAACTCTGTAGGACTACTAGTTGATCCTGATACAGGAGGAAAAATTAGTTCAGAAAAGTTAAATTAATTATTTGCATCAGTGTTCACTAAGGAAGAAACTAACGACTTTTACACTCTGAGGGGATATTTTTGTTTTGTTTTGGGGTTTGGGTTATTGGTTTTTTGTTGTTTGTTTGGGTTTGGCTTGGGGATTTTTTAGGGGGATAAGTAGAGCATCTCCTTGAAATTGAAATTTCTGCAAAAAAGGATAAGGAACAAATGGTCAATTGAACAGTAAGAAAAACTGCCAAGAGCAGATGTTATTCAGCTTGTTGTTCTAGGGCAATGCAAGGATAAAATAGTGGAACTATATTAGCAAGGGTGTGTAATTTCTTGTCTGAAATTGCCTTAGCAGCAGGACTGAAGAGTGACAAATGGGGTGTCAGTTTTTATTCCAGGGAAGATCTGAGGAACTGCAGGCCTGCAAGACTGACATCTATAGAGGATACATCAGTAGCATGTTTAATAAGAATAGAAATAATGCACATCTGGAACTACTCCATGTCTTTGTCCATGGAAGTATTGTTTTATAAATGTAGAATTCTTTAAAAAATAAAAAACCATGTAGATAAGGGTGACCTAGTAGGTACAGTCTACTTGGATTTCCAAAAAGCTTTTTACAAAATCCCTCAGTAAAGATTTAGCTTTTAAGAAAACTAAACATCTGGGGGATGTTTAAAGGGGAATTTTTTGTTTAGATGAATATCTGAATGAAAGACAGAAAACAGAGGTTAAGAGTAAATGTTTAGTTTCACGTTGAAATGAACTCACCAGAAGAAATCTCCAGGGACTGTTTGATATATTTAAAATGTTCTTCAAAAGAATTGAGCACTGAATCCAAGTTTGTTAATTATGCTTAGTTACCTGGAATATCAAAGGACAAAGCCCAAATGTAAAGGACTCACTAAGCAACTGGGCAATAAAATGGTAAAGGAAATCCACTTTTAATAAATGTATAGGGATGGGCATGAGAAAATTCTAACTTCATCTAGAAAATGGTGGGCTCTGAGATGATCTCACTACCTAGGAACAAGACCTAGGTGTGAAGGTGGGTAACTATGAAAGTGTCATATAAATATGAATTAGTGGTCAAAAAAGCAATTCAAACATTAAGAATCTTTTTGAAAGGAACAAGGGAAGAACATCACTATGCCACTATATAAAGCCACGATTTGCCAATGTCCTAAAACTCTACAAATTCTGATCTTCTAGTCCCAAAATAGTTTCAATATATCTAAAGAGGCCTGGAAAAGATTAGATCTGGCATCAAGCACTAGATAGAGAATGTTTACTCACAGATTCTTCCAGTGTCAGACCTAGTGGGTGTGCAATGCAGGCAGATGGAGCTGAAAATACTTAAAAGCTGAATGTAAGGCCTAATGCAAAGTACCATTCAGACTTGACATGCTCTTATTTCTTCAGGGACACAGGTTTACATCCACTGCTGGATGCAGAAAACAGAGCTACATTGACATTTGATCTGAAGTAGTAAGATCACACATATTTTTTAAATTATTTAGTGTTGATATGTGTTCTGAAGTGGATAGTTTGTAAACTAGGGGGTCTGAGGACACTAAACCTCTCCTTGGGGTAGGCAGCTGGTGGATGGAAGTCGTGAGAATTACTGCTTGTACAGTAGCTCCAAAGTCAGTTCTCCTTTTCAGCTTTTTAAACTGTTGGCAGTTTCACAGTGGAAAAGACAAGGACTGAATGGACATGGAAAAGAAACAGCTCTTCAGTGAGACAAAAGGGTGTCTGAAGGCCAAGATTAACAGACTGGATGAGTTGCAGTAAAGTTTGCTCCTCAGCTCTCTCTATATTACTTAGTTTGCATATAGATGGAACATTCAGCTATGTAATAAATGCTTCTGTGGTGTCTTCTGCATGCAAGTCCAATATAAGCAAAATCCAGAATCATGTGTTCTGCTTATTGCAAGGACAACCATATCTTTTCCTAGTCAATATAAGATATTCTCCTGAATATTTCATCTTCAAATGTCTGTCATGCTCTGTTGTGTTTCACTTTCCATTTTAATGGAGTATAAGATGCTTCACTTTCCCTGTGCCATCAACTTTCCCAGTTCTACTGAACCAAACTCCCAGAAATACTTAACTGCCAGAACACAAGTTGAAGAAGGATTATTTTTATTGTTTTATTGTCATTCCATACTTGCCAATACTGTCCTTTGCTTTTGTCCTAATGTTTACATAATGATGTATTTGACATTAGAAATGGAAAATATTCTTCTGTGCTAATCAGTGTAAAACCATAACCAGCTAGTCAGAGCCATTGTTTTCCAAACTTTGATCTAGCACAAGTAATTCCTTCTAGTGTTCATATATAGAAAATAAATATGTACTTAATTTTGAGCACAAGAGTAATCCCAGTGACTGTAACTGCATCTCAGATAACAGAACTCCCCAAATTTCTGCCCAGAAGTTTTTATGGCATGGAACCACAATTCCTTTATATTTTCACTTGTTGCATTGCTCAGAAACCATAGTTTCAGGGTTTGGCTCTAATTTATGTTTTCCAGATTCTTGTAGCCTTATTTTATGGGGGGATAGTTTGCTTTGATATGAAATTAATTACCCTTAGAGGAAGGTACCACTTACCACAGTTGTTAGCTACTGATACATGTAAGGCCATGAATATTTGTTGACTAAGCAGGATTTCTTAATGGTAATGAGAATGACTTCTGTCATAATAAAAGTTTTCAGTAATAAATCCTGGATCACAAGAAAAAATGGAAAATACAGATAATTTTATTTTCATGTGTTTTTGATAAGGATATAGCAAAACTTAGCCTCTGATTAATTCACAAGAGATAATGGCAACAATTATAAAAAGCAAGTTCTAAGTAGAGCATGACCAAATTATCTTGCATCCAAACATGATTTCAAATGGTTTCATTCTGGTGAGAAAAATAGTTATTACATGGTCCCCTTATAAAATTGTAAGCCCAAAAGTTTTTAACAAAAGAAAGTAGTTACAACACAAACCTTAATCATTAATCTCATTGCCAAAGTATGTTACAGAACACAAAACTATAAATAAACTTGGAAAATTATTTCACAGATTAAGGGAGGAGTCCACTAAGTCCTATTAAACCCAAATACTTGGATATAGGTTTCAGCTACTGTAGTCCATGATTCATAGATTGGCAAGGACCAGAAGGATGTAGCAGTGAAAGAAACATGGGAGAATTGTCATCTGAGCATCTTTTCCCAGACAGTGCCAAAGCCAAAATAATAAGGTTTATGGTCTCCTAGTTACAAGGAGTACTAGTCAAAGTTTCCTCTAAAAGTAAACAGAACAGGTCTAAATCACCTTTCTTAGGTGGCCAACCACTTTGGGGAAAAAACAAGCAACAAAGGAAAAAAATACAGACTTTTAACAGTTTCCTGAACAATCTTTTAAGGACAGGTTATATCCTAGATAAGGAGCTGCAATACCCTAGCTAAGCAATCCAACATTTGCAGTTAATATTACTATATTAACAAAAAATAAAGGGCTTGGGTTCCTCCCATTCCCTGCACACTGACCTGCTCTCCTACTCTAAGTGTTTTTGGAGAGCAATTATGATCTAAAGAAACGTTTTGTTCTGGAATGAACTCTTTTATTCACAGTGGAACATGCCTGAATGTTACAGATCTCCTCCAAAAAATAAAGTTTTTCTGTGAATAGTTGGTGAAAGAAGCCTAAGGAAAATGTGTACCTAATCCTATTAACTGACTTAATTTAGAATTATTAAAAGCCTTGATACACAGGATTTAACACAATCTTTCTAGCAGGGTGTGATGTAATCTATTTTTGTTCCTCAGCTAGCAGATGGCTTACCTTTAAGTAATTTCCAATATGTTAGGAGATCAAAAGCCATCCTTATGCCATGGAGGCAGTAATCGTTTCTCTCTGCTGGGGGTTGCTTGGTACTGTGGTGGGGATATGCAAAAGCTGCTGGCATTTCCAAGCATAGAAGGCCGACATTTCTTCAGACTTTGAAGTTAATAATCCTTCAGAAGTTGAAAAACTGAGAGATTTTCAAACCCCTTTTAATGTTCTATATGCCATGTGCTAGAGTAAATATCTGTAGGTAATCACAGTGGGCTGTGTAAGGCAGCACTGCGCGCAGGAGCCTGGGTGCTGCTGGCTCTGCTGGCTCTGTCCTGCTGTGCCAGCACTGCCCTGCCCTGCCTGCCGAGGGTCTGCCTGGGTGGCACAGGGGCCCCGCTGGCAGTTCAGTGCACGCCAAAATGCCCAGCTGCAGCTGGACCTGGAAGGCCAGAGCAGCCCTGCACACAGGCTCAGAGCATCCCTGGGCTGTGCTCTCTGTGCCAGGCTCTGCCTGTGGAAGCACCGTGCCACGGATTCACTGGGAGTGCTTCCTCTCTGCAGAGAGGGATGTTTTGTTCTCCTGTGAACGGGAGACACAGTTCTAAATGCAGTTGGGTTCAGACAGCAAGGGGGAGTTGATTAGGATTGCTCACGGTAGGTCACTGCACAGCTTTCTAAGCAGACACACTAAATTGCCTGCTGTCTATCCCGATATCAACCTCAGAGAGTCATTTCAATATAGAATAGCTTTACATCCCTCTTGGGATCACTGTGCTCCGGCCATGACAAAAATACCATCCTACCTGGGAAAGAAGAGCACCTGCCCAGCAAGGAGCAGTGAACAGGCCAGACTCTTGTTTTGGAGCAGAAGGCTCAGACATTTTGAATAAGGAATGCCAAGTCTTAAAAAATTTGTCTACTGGGCACATTTCTGGCTTCTGATCATATTATGTTTATCTGGTAATCACAGTTTTTGATCTTCTTAGAAGAAATAGCATTTAACATTACAGTTACTCTCTCAATATGATTTAGTGGTTGGAAAATTCTAATCAAACTAAACTTCTTCTACAGACAAAGGGTGCAAAAATTAGTACTCAGAAATAATACTGACAGGGTCTGTATTTAGGTGTTGCTAATACCAACTCTTTAAAATACTTACATAATTTAAATCAGATCTGAAATTAAGTTAACCTATACAAAGGCCTAAGATTACAGAAATAACTTCAGACCATTTCATATTAAATTAAAAATGATACTTGAATTAAACATATTTACTCTTGAAATTTTAAGAAAGTCCCACTACTCAGGAATAAGGTTTCAATGACTGAACACCTGAAAAAATGTTTGGTTTTGCCAGCTGTAGCTTCTCCACAGGTGCAGAGAAGGTTTTTATTGCATTTGGATTTATTCAAGACACTCGTTCAAGCTGAAAAACTGATCATATACTAAAAAAACAGGAAAGCTTGTTTTTTACTCTCAATCTATGAATAAAAATTGGGTGATTGAGACTCGGATGTATCAGTTCAAACTCTTAAAAAGTAGAATGTTGAGAAAGCCTACAGAGGCATTAAGAAAATGCAGACTATATTTAGATATAAGTATACCAAGTTGATTTTAACACACATATCCCTACCACAGTTGATTTTAACACATTTTGATAACAAAAATCATAAGTTTCCAGAATATTCTAATTACCAAGAAACTTTTTTACAGCCGTTTCCTGCAAGCATCCAAAACCAATTTATAGGCTACTCTTGCACCAAAGATCACTCATCTGGTTGGTAGGGAGTATCATATACTGTTTTATGAGCATAAGACAATGCAAAAAAAACCCAACAGTGAAAGATGCACGTTATGCAATAGTATCATCACAAAAATTATGCATAAGACACACCCACAGCACAGCAGATATTGCCTGGGTGGTTTGAGGTGCCCAACGAAGCCATGTGGAAGTCAAGGCAGATGTGTGCCTGCTTGGGGAGGCAGATGGGAGCCCTTCCCCAAGGTGCAGGGAGCAGACCCTGCTGCAGGTGCAGTGGGGCTGTGCTGGGCACAGGGACAGCCCTTCCTGCCCCTCCCAGCAGCACACTGGGATGGAGGGGCAGGTGTGGGGCTGCCACGGCCGCACACCCCGGGGCACGGCGGATCAGGAGGGCTCATTAGCTGCTCTCTGCTGAATTCAAGCAAGTGCAGAAGTCTTTTTTCACTGTTTAACTCCCCCAGCAGGAGAACTGACTCAAAGAAAGGTTAGGGCATGACCACATCAGGGTTCTGTAGTGAAAAGAAAGAAATTATGCGGAAAGCGTGGCCGGGAGTATCACCTTGGTCCAATTTATTTCTGCCAAGGTTGCAGTGAATGAGGCAACAGCTTCAATGTGTTCACAGGCTCAGGAATCACCTTCATTTGTCCAAGCATCAGTGTGGGGACTATCAAATATATCTAGGTTGGGGTTCAGCAACTGATTGCTAGGAATGGGAAAGAAATGTTGCCAGGGATACTCTTTACTTGCAATGGTAAAAAGCTCCTCATAAATAGTCTACTATTTGGGGCATACAGTAAATGTCTGGTTTATTTGGGAAAACTAGAGATAAAGACATAACAAAACAATAGTTGCTGATAACCAATTTTTTTTTTTTTACTAATTGTTGCAGTAAGAACAGGCTCTTTACATCTTGCTACAGTGTCAGCTGGAGAAGCACAGCCCCCTTACTCAGGAGCCTGGAGTTCTCACCCCACAACCTGGGGAAACCTAGTGAAAAGCAGTGGGCTCAGCTGTAGCTAATCCTATCCTTTTTCTTCCTGACTTCTTTTCCTGAGACAGCAATGATTTGCATGATTTACCCATCTTCTCCAGGACTTCTGCAGCTGGAGTGGCTGTGCACCACCTCCCCTTGCAAACCTTCTCTACCTGCCCTGCTGTGCATATGGATTTCTGATGCCTTGTTTTCAGGTGATCTGGGTGTATCCTCCTACCCAGCTGCTGCTTCTCTCCCTCTGTGGTCTCATCTGTCTTTTACTCATACTTTGTACACATCAGTAATTTTTGTCCCATGCTGTTCACCTGTCAGTCTCCAGAACTGAAAAACTATCTGGTTTATCCTTATTTTTAAGTTAGGAAACTGAGGCTCAGAGCAGGAATATGATTTATTTAATGTAAACAAGGATTCTGGTGCTTTAGTCAGTAACCTCTACTTCCTCCCTAAGGTCTCCACTTTTAATAAAATAAGCCTTTACTTTGACTTCAGTATCTTTCTTATTAATGAGAAACCTTCTCTTAGGGGAAAGCTAGAATTAACTTGTAGTCTCACTGGTCAATGCTCATAAAAATGAAATCTTTTCATTCAGGTAGAATTTAACTACAGGCTATGAGCAACTAATAATGTGCTGTGTGACCACAGAAGGAAAAACAGTCAGCCATCCCACATTAGGAAGACACCCTTGTATAATCAGGGGAAATCAAGATTGTCTTTAGTGGCACGTATCTTGCAGGAATATCTAATGCATAGCACTCCCTTTCAGGCATGGCAACATGGGAAATCAAAAATCTGAGTTAGCAATAGGCATCTGAGGAGGAGTATGAATCTTGTAGCCATTGAAAAAGAAGGGAAAATCTTCTCTCTGATTTGCACTTGCATTTCTATTGGGTATTCTGTACTCTTTCCATTAGCTAGGATGGACTGGATGCCCAAAGGAAATAAACTGAATGAGTCCACAGCAGGCTGCAAACAGGGAATAGCCAGGATCCATGCCAATTAAAAAAATGAGCATGTCCTCAAGTTTGTAGCTCAGTGTCTAAGATTCAAATCCCTGTCTGAGCACACATTTGCAAAATACAGACATCTTAGCAATGCTTCCCAGGTATACTTGCTGCCTGAAATATGAACTGAGGAGGAAACTCAAGCTGGCATATTAGCAAAAGAAGAAGACACCAGTTTCTTCTAAGCACAGCTCAGGGAACAGTTATGCATAAAAATCTCTCTGATACATAATCCAGTGCAGGCCAATGGTACACATGCCATCCCATCCCATGGTGTCTGGACATAAAGGGCTTGTCAAAATGAATATGAAATGACTACTATGTGTCTGTATATGTAGGAAAAAAAAAGCGTAGCGCAGCAGCGACTGCACAGCACTTTCTATATTCCTACTGTGTACCAGGCAAAGATTTTTCAGTTCATGCATCATTCACAACTTGCTACAGGGATTCCACAAAGCCAGTACATATCCTTTACACAAAGAAAAGGGGGAAAAAGAAGAGTAGATTTAGAAAAGAAAAGATTCTGAAAGTATATCTGCTGGATGAGTAGGTAGTGTCGGGAGCACTAACAATACACAAAGCTTAGCAAGAAGCAAAATAAATAAGTAAACAGTGAGATCACCCCTACCCTGTCCAAGTCACTGAGAAGCAGAGAATTACCTATGATATCATGGTGTATCTTCTCAGAAGAGAGAGAGCAACTGCCAAAGTGTTTTCCTCCTCTTTCCCCATCAAGTATTTGCACCCTTTGGCATACCACAGGAGAGGGAAAGGAAGAGAAGACTTCATATAAGAAACTGTGTGGGGGAAATCAACTCTCCCAGCTCCAGCAATTTACGAGGTAGATGTCTCATCTCAAATTCTCATTTAGGCTCTTTTATAGAATGTAGAGGGAGAGGCCCCTCCAAGGGCAGTATCTTCTCTGAACAGAGGTGTACACAGATAGACAGTGGATAAGCACTGTCTCATTTGCTCTTTAGACAGGACACCCACCTTCTTGACCAGGTCAAGAGCAAAACCTCTCCTGCTGAAAAATTCTCATCTTTTTCTGCAGAAGAGCCCTGTATGGGGCAGACGGAGACATCTACGATATTCTTATTCACCAACTGGTATATAAGAACAGAGAAACAAAAAAGAAATCCTTTGTAGTAAAAGCAATTCAGAAGGCAAATTTGCAGCTAGAAAGTTTGAATTCAGTGGCAAGACAGAGCAGATTAATATAGATCTGTATAATAATTTCTAGTTAGACCTTTTTTGGGGGTTGAAACAACAAAATGAAGGAATTCCTCAGTGCAAACAATTTGTGAAGCAGACACGGTGCCATGAAGAGAAGATGAACCAAAAATGAACCACCTTTTTACCCTCAGTTCCCCCCCAAATTTTGTTAAGAGATTACAATAATATCTAGTATCATTAAGGGCTACAGGTAATGCCTGATGTTGTGTTCCTTGAGGCACCATCCTAAATCTACTATTTAAGTAAAATAAGTTAAAGAGAAAATTTTGAAGGGCTTCATACAGCATTTATATCACTGTGGGTTCTCTGTCATAAGCAGTGGTTAAAAAGTAGTTTATAGATACTATATTACACACAAGGCAGTGCTGCAGCATAGTGCCAAGCCCAGATCTAATCTAGAAATGTGTTTTAACTCTGAAATTAATACTGTAATGCAGACTGCCTGCTAGTTCAGTTTCAACCATATTTTATCTCCTGGGGTTCTGAGCTGATTGTAGCAGAAAAAGGTGCCAAGACAGTCTCTGATATTAAAATATATGGGTTACATATGCACCAAGTTTTATATGCAGTTTAGACTTAAATATCAACAGCATAAGGCAAGTTGGGATGTAAACTGTTTTCAGATGTCTCTATGGGCTTGAGTGGAAAAGAAAATATTAATGGTATTCAAACTGATGGCAGTCAGGATCCAGGAGGTGAGCTACAAAGTTCTGAAGGGGAGCTGCTGTGTTTCTCAAAAGCTATAACCTTGACATTGAGGTTAGCTCTATTTCTCCCTTACACAGCAACGTGTTGCATTATGGCTGTCTAAATATTCCTGGAAGCGTTTCAGAGATTTTGTGACCCAGATGTGGATTATGTGTAACACTAACTATGTACATGCTGGAGATGATTACGCTGAGAGCTTTCAGATTCCATTCTGCACGTGTAGCACTGAAAAGAAACTTGACTTGTACTTATGAAATTCCTTTTGACCATAAGAAAAACAGAAGGAAACCCCCTTTGGAGACTTCCATAATGGGAAACAGGAAACAGGGCTGTGGAGTGGAAAGTTTGCAGCACAGGAAAAACAATGGACTATATAAACATAAGTGCCATTATCAGATACTCTGCAATGGCCTTGCAATAGGTCTAAAGTTGAAAATACACAGTGGTTTGTGTTTTCATTCAGATCTAAAGATTTCTTTATGGGCTATTCTGGTTCCTGTTGAGCTCAAGTGGTATTTTGATACTGACAAATGGGCATAGGTTAAAACACAGGGATAATGGTTTAAAAAAGACACTATTTATGACAGTTTTCAGCATCTTGACTCATTTTTGCTCCTTGTTTTTCATATCTTCACAGGCAAAGCAGTGAAATTGAAACAGTTATTGCAAAGATTTCTCTGGTAGCAATTCAATGAGTTTCAATTACAGTATTTAAATATCAAGACCAGGACCCTAGTATTTCAAAGTTCCATTCATGACTTTAATTTCTCTACAGGACTGATAAAAAGCCAGGTTTTTCATGAGCACTGGAGACCTTGTTCTAAGGACTGTACTGTGTCCTCTTGCTTAGACCTCAGTCAAGGACCCTCTTCCAAGGCTTCCCTCAAAAGAGGAAAACAGAGAGTATGCCACAGTCTGGCTGCCCGATGCTTGACAACTACAAAGGAAGAACTTGATTATTTATTTGGAATATTTCTACAGTACACCAAAGGTCAGTGATGGTAGATATTCTGGTCACAGGTCCTATTTAAAACAATTTAAAACCAGTCAGCAATTTCTAGGGAGCAGAGCCTCTTTGGCTCTCAGGGAAAAACAAAGCAATCTCCAGACAGCTTATGCTACATTACATCTATACTTTTTAGTCCATGCTGCAACAAAATTCTCTAGAACAGAAAGGAACCTAGCCAGAAGCTGCCCTGTTTTAAACTCAAGATTCAAAGAGTTTTACAGATTAATTTTATCACCAGTCATCCTACTAAGGTAGCTTTCTAGCTCCTTTGCCCTGAAGATAAAGAAGGCTCTAAGACACAAGAGTTTTATCCTTGTTCCACAGGTTTTGTGGTACTACAAAAGGGAAAGGAAAGGCCTCTGATTAAATATAAATGTTGATATTGATGTGGCCACTGGTGCCATTAATAGCAATGGAACCAATGCATGCATCATTTCAAAGTTTCAAAAACATTCCTTATAAAATGATTGTTTCTCTGAACTGCTTGTAAATTGAGACTATCTTACAGCAAATGCTGTAAACACCAGATTTAGGTCAGATGAACTCCACCACTCACTTTCCCTTGCAAAGTACGTCCAAAAACACAAGAGGGTCACTTGCATGGTTTCATGGTTTTACCCTAAAAATGTTAAATTCAGCTCAGCCTTCTCTGAAACACTGGCCATTTTCTACAGAGACAGTGAGGCTAAAGGTGGAGCAGGACAGGACAAGCTCTGCTGCAACTGCAGAAGGTATCTGAGAAAGAATAAGCACTCTTCTCCAGGTGGGATAGTCACAGCCTGGGCTCTCCCTGCCTTCAGTAACAGAGTAAAGTGGAGTCTGTTGCATGCTCCTTCCTCTGCCATAGTGAGAATTGGATATTGCTATTGGAGAGCCTAACTGATTAAGACCTGGTGAGAGAGACTGTGTTATTGATTAGAATGTATAACTTCTCTTTTATCTTTAGAGATATGTCACAGATCTTTTGTTATTCCTGTGTTTGAAATCACACAGTTGGTATATATCAATATCTTCAATTCTGCTACAGCCAACACCAAAGATTTTTTAAAAACTCTTTTGCCTCAAGAATCAGAAATTAAATATTTTTATGCCCTGTAAAAAATTATCTCTTTCATCTCAAAGCAGCTTCACTGGCAATGTTTGGATCTGATAATTGGATTACAACCATGCTGAAAGATACACCCTCAAGTGAATGAGTAATGTAATTTCCGTGTAGCACAAAAGATATTTTCCCAAAACGGTAACAACTCTGGATGATCTCTACTATCTTTAAATAATGTGATTCAATCAAAAGCTGGTTGGTTTAATAAGAACAAGAGTGAATTAGTTAAGCAGAATAAAAAAAAATTGTTTATCATACAAATATTAAGTTTGCCCTTTCACTCTACCTTTACTCACAGGGTGTCCCATCCATGCCTGGGAACTGACTTCCAGTGACCCTTGGGAATCCTCTGCCTTGGTGGCCACCCCCAGACAGGAGGTCTCTGCTGAAGGAGGTTCTGTTTTCCCTGGCTCAGCTAGTAGGGTTTCCACTCCCTGTGCCTGGGAAAAGGTCTTTTATCTGTGATGCTCAGTCACACTGAGGCTCAGGGTTGATCAAAAGTCCTCTTCCTGACTTCTATTTTCAGTTTCTTTCTTTTTCAGAGTCTGTGCAAATGAGGAACCGATTGGTTATGTGAAGAGAGAACAGACAGGGCATCTGCCCTTTTGGTCACCCCTTACTCCACACTGTTCTGGATGGTTCTCCCAAAATAGTGGTTAAAAAGAGACGATTATGCTGTGGATAATCACACAGACAAGGATTTCAATTTGTCAGAGGATTCTCTGCATTTTCTAGTTCTGCAGTTCCACAGAGGTTTTCCTAAATGAGCTGTGGCTGAGGGAAGTACAAAAATTAACTGCCTCTCTTCAGGATATAAGGTGTAAAATTAAAGCCATCAGAAAGAGGAAACCACACTTATAACCACCAAAGGCTCAGCTTCTGTCAACTGAGCACAGAGCTCTCCCCACCATTGTCTGCCCTTGGAATTAGATTCCAGTTGCCGTTTTCTGAAGTACCTCATTGACTACAGCTTAAATTTTCCTTATGTATGATTTGAAAAGCTTGGCTATACTTTCTGTTCACCCCAGCTACATCATTTTCAATGACTCCTTTATTCTGGAATTAATGACAGAGCATACTCTGTGGTCCTGTTGTATAGATCCTAGGAACAAATGACTTCAGACTGCTCTAGTCATTGAGAGATAGGGCCTCCACACATAATTCATCTTTCCTGTCTTAAACAGCTGGTTTAGGATGGAATAAATCACCCTCTGGAAATGTCTGTCTCTCCCCATTGACAATTAAGGGACCCTAATGAGTGGCAGAGAGTAACCACCTAACTTCAGAGGTATGAGATGAAGGCCAATGGATCTCATCATAAATAGTAAAGTGAACATTGCACTTGGGCTGCATTCCCTGACTGGAAGGAGACTCCAGACAAATGTTAGCATTCACAAACTTTGTGTCTTCCAAGAAAAGCTGATTTTCTTAAGGACCGAAGAAAAATATTATTGAAATGCTACTTTGTTAATACCTTAGAAGTAGAAAGAAAGAAATATCATAGGGACAACATTAAATACAAACTTCTAGCTGCAAGCAGGAGGAACCCCAAGCTGTATCTCTTGACTTTTAAGAGGTTCCTTTAATTTGCATGGTAGGATTATGTTTGAAATAAGTAAGAAAATATTTTGGAGCTCTTTATGAAATCAACAGTAGAATAAAAATCAAAGTAATCAAACCTTTCATCTCAAAGCATAAATGATTAGGCTTATGAAGCCATCTGGCATCCTCCACCCAGTCGGAACCCAGGATAAGATTGCATTCTTGTCCTAGAAGTGGCTGGATCATGTATGAAGCTTGGTACCCTCTGAGAGATGTGGTAAGAGAACCTAAAATAGGGCTTCTGGTCAGTAGCATAACTGCTGCTTCTTTATGCTGAAGCACAAGTCCAAATTGTGGTAAGAAGTCTTATGAAATTTATTCCAAAAATGGACTCATTAGCCACAGAAGAATGATGTCTCCCAGAAAAAACTTAATTTGTTCCTTCTGCCCATCTGATCAGAAAAAAGAACTTGTTCCACAAGCAATTTATAAAAAAAACAACTGAAAACTTATGAAAAAAAGTTTTCAAGAAAATTAAAATGGGGACTAATAAACTCAGAAAAAGAATTTTCTACCTCTGTATGCAAGGTGATTTTATATTTCAAATTGTGAACTTCTCACAGTAAAAACCAGATGACAGAATAACATGTTTGTAATGTGTTGTAGAGATTTGATTTCTAGCAATTGTTTCTTGATTTTTAATTTTTCTGCTTTTGAACACACCATTATTGCAAGGTTGTCGGTACAGCTCATTTTCCTTATCCAATGGGAGGACTGGCAAAGTTGAGGGAAATGGTGATTTGGAGACCAGTTGGTGCTGCTGCAAGTGAGGTCATTTTTAATGTTCAGTGTTGCTTAGACACACAACTTTAACCTGTTCTGTGACAGGAAAGGTTGTGCATGTATGCAGGAACAAGAGATGACTTGGAGACAACAAATGTTGCAGAATAATTCATGTTAGGAAAACACAGGAGAAGGAAAATACCCAAAAAGCTCACTAATTTAAAGTCACACTTGGTTTTTTAAAAGAAAATTTGTAATGAGTAATGTTTACAGTGATTAGTGACTCTTTATAACATGAGATAAAAAGCTTGTCAGTGCTGAATTTTCCATCCCTCATCCCTGAATATTTCCTTCTTCTCTGAATATCTGGAGTGACTGGAGTCCCTGCTCTCTTGAAAGATCACTTCACATTTAGCAGTATTTTACATGCTGTCCTCATCAACTGAAGCCCTAATAAAGCCATCAGCTCCTCGTACAGGTGGATGTGTGCTTTAGACTCATTGTTGTGCAAAGGGTCAGTGCTGTTACTTTTAGATTATTACTGTCCTGAATTACTTTTAGATTATTACTGTCTTGAAGCAATGCATAAGGCAAACTGCACTGCAAATGGATGCATGTATTTAGCAGTTACCTTATTTGTTAAATGGAAATTAGATGTTCAGAGTGCACAGACTGAGCTAAGCACTTGAAATATCATCAAGGAAGTGCAGAAGCTAGATGCATAAATAAAGTCTACTGGATTGTCCCTAACACAATTGTCACTGTCAGTACCTCTGGTCTTTTTAGGTACATCCAATTGAAACTGCACATCTTTGGTTTTTTGGTTTTTTTTTTTTTCATGGATCCATATTTTCTCACCTCCACCCCCAACCAACAGTGACTATTTAAAGCAAGAAGAAATACTTCTGTGTTTTTTGGCTGGAGTCACTGTTGCCCTGCTGAGCATCACAGGTGGCTTTGGGGACATGGCTGTGCCCAGGGCAACTCTGCTGCAGAGCTTTTCTCTGCAAACTGAGCCCAAGGAGGCTGTTCTTCTATCAAAGTGCGAAGAGTTGAAGCAACAGGTGTAGTATCAAAGATGACAAGCCTTTACCACCTTCATCTCTGAGAAAAGCAGCAGCATAATGAAGATAAATAGGAATTTTAGAGACAGGTAATCACATGATAACAGATCCTTGTTATTCAATACCACCAGAGCTATTTCAGATAGTGTTAGGACTTGTCTGTGCCCACCAGGATCAAGTTCTGCTAATCAGTGATCTGTAAATGTGCATGGTTCATTAGGGCCCTGAGAACAGCTGTCCGTGTCTGCTCAGGATCAGATTACAGGATATCATTAACTTGGATTCTATATCCGCTTCAAAGCTTTTGTTACAACTAACTCATAATTCTTTTTCTTTTTTTTTTTCAAATTCTCCTGGAAACCAGGAGCTTTAAAGACTAAGGTTTCTGTTTTACCTGCTTCTGCTCAGTATCATTTTAACATACATTCGAAAGAAAGCTGTAAATATAATGTTCATTGTAACCAGTGCAATAAAATACAGAATAGTTTCATGCCTCTTACACATGTCTGTGCTCAAGCTTTACAGTTGAATCGTTTTAGAGGAACTACTTAAATCTAATCTCCTACTGCCTGTAAAATATGTAAAAATGCATGTATAAAAAACCACATTGTATATTTCAGAGTAAGCGTTTCAGTTTACTTTGGTAACTTTTATCAGATAAAATAATACATTGGTCTGGCTATTACTGCATGACTTAAGTATAGTTCCGGAAACATAAGGCTGAACAGCTCTTTCCCATGAACTTAATTAATTATGGTATGGGCTGCTTGATTTTAAATGTTTCCTACTACAATAAAAAATTTATAGAGAATATGTAGAAAAAAAAAGGTGGTGTTCTTTTACTTCTGTTTTTTGAAGCAATTTGCTTCGTTCTACTTTTTCTTCTTTCTTAATTCAAAAAAGGGATTCAATAATTCAAAGAAAAAGATGGATTCAAAATTGATGTCATTGGGAGCAGGAATAAAAATCAATCAATACATTAACAGCTGAATTTTATTCAATTATCATGACTATTATTCACCCAGGGTATCCAAACACTCCCAAACTGGATTCATGAAACATTTAGGCAAATAACAATACCCAAATTCAATAGTCACTATGAATAATTACACTGGCAAAAAGGCAGAAAAGAATATGCTAACAGAGCCATTGCTGTCTACAGCAAATGTGAGTTCATAATATCCTGTTTTACTCATGTCAGCCATTAGGCAATTACTGATTAATAGGTTTGTTATTAGACACCAGGCCTGATTGTTCACTGCTGTTCTTATAAGCAGATTTCTTACACTGAATATATTCCAAATCTACTTGTTTCCGTACTTGGAACAGGATTAGGTTCTTAAAACAGCTGGAATTCCAAGAACAGTTTAGAAAATAGTAAGATTGATTAATTAAGATTAATTAATAAAATATTAATGCAAACTACAAATATCTGGACATAGTATGATGTTTAAGATAGGGCTCTAGGGTAAAAAGTGTTTCTGAAAGAAAACTTGTGGATATTGTGGCCAAAAATCCATCTCTTGTAACAGGCCCTACTAGAAATCCAGATTTGATGTACACCAAATATTTGGGTAGCATTCTAAATGGAGTGGCTTTGAATAGAGGCCACTTCATACACAGACACCAAAACAAATTGATCAGTTCCCTCCAGAAGTTTCTAAAACATCTGCAAGAGGGGTGGGACTGGTCCCCTCATCATTAAATAAACATTCTTCCTCTGAGTCCCTCAACATATCTAATGGAGTGATGCTTTACAATTAAAAAAGCCCCAGATTTATGAAACCTTTTACATAGAAGCAAAGGCCGCCTGGAACAAAACAATACAACCATGGTACTTCGAGGTCTCATTTATGGAGCCCAGCTCTGTTTCAGGGTCTTGATTGTCTCTTGTTTTTTCTGAAAAATCTTTCTCATAGGGATGACTTTTGATTGTGATAGTGGGACATTGAAGCCTCAAAATTTTGGCCATACCATTTAGCTTTCTGTAGCCTGAGTCCAAAAATGTTAACGCTCCTGCTCTGGCATGGATGCTTAATAATATAAGTGAGCAGAATTAAACACAGTTGTGTATGCTGTGCCCTTAAACCTCTGGCTGTGAAAATGTGTTCATTTTTGCTCTGTATAAATGATGTGCTATATACATTTTCTTAGCAAAAGACAGGGAAAATAATACTCAGATTTTAAACAATTTCAGATGATTTTTGCTTAGAAGAAAAGTGCATTTGTCTTTAAAAAAGGAAGGTGCTGAGGACTGCCTTTGACAGAAACAGCTTCACAGGAACTCTCAGATGCTGACACACTGACCCTCAGTGCTTGGCTGCAGGTACTAAAAGCCCCATTTGAATGTTCCCCTCTAAGCATTTATGCTTGCAAGCAGCTGAAATGTCCCTCAGGGGCTGCCAGCACAATCTGGCGGGGCACCAGACCATCTCCAAAACAACCAAGAGCCCATGCACCCCCTGAGGGTGGTCCTGAGCTGGCAGGCTGCAGGGTCCAGGGATAACAGGATGGGAAACCCCTCTCATCCTGGGACACTGGCCACTGGGAAAAAAAAAAAGCCAGGTGATATTTCTGGTCACTTGCTGGATCTTGCAGGTTGGTCAGCTCCCTGATGATATCCTAGTAGGAAATATTCTTTGGCAAAATTTTCTTTTTGGTGTTCACAGTTTGCCAGCCCATGATGGCAATTTAGATTGAGCAAAAAAATTAAGCTGAAACCAATTTATCACTGCAGTATTATATTAAAGCAAAACAAACGAAAATCATTGGTAGGCAAATTAGTTAAGTTACAATGGCCTGCAGGTACTGCAGAGCTGGAAGGCTTGTGGCTTGGGTTGGGATGGCTTTCTCCCAGCTAGAAATGTTGCCACAACAATGGGAAGCAGATTGTGGGTCATGTCTATAAAACAAACTTCCATTCTGGTTGTAATAGCTCAACACAGAGCACAGACAACACACAGGGCCAGAAGGGCAGCCTGGGCAGTGGTTTGGGAACTTCTGAGCTGAGTGAAGGGACGTGAAAGCTGTGTGAGTGAGGCAACCAACAGACAGCTCTAAGTATTTATCAGCATGACTGGAGAAACTCCATCTCCTCTGCCTTTCTAGAGGTTATCTCCCTATAGTTAGAAGCTGTAAAGTTTGTACATGACATTTCCATGCCAGCCATTAGGGTGAAAGGTCCAATACTTTTAAAGGCATAGCGCTGAAATTGTTGGCTGAGCTGTGTCTTGGCTGTAAAATTGGATAAGCAATAAAAAAATAAGATCCATGACTCCTTTATTTATTCATTAATCATTGCTTAGCACTAATAATGATTATTAATGAAAAAGTATAATATGAAGCCATCTGGTAAGAAAAGGTATGTTTCAAAGGATTAATAAACTACAAATTATTCCTCTGAAACAAAATACAACACATGAGGTACTGATGGCTTTTCACAAAAGATTCATTATTTAGCCCTGTTCAATGGCTGCTATTGAAATTCTGGCAGGACCTCAGTTTTCTTTTGCAACGCTGGGGAAGAATTAATGTTGGAATCTGCTGGCAGAACAAATCACAGCAATGCACTTGATGTATTTTTCAAAAGCATTCACTTTAATATAAGAATCTTTCTATCTGACATAGCTTAGTGAGTGAATGGTAATTAAAGGTAATCATTCAAATCATTTAGTGTAATTTTTTTAAAATTCTTTTTCCATCCAAATAATAGCCCTGCTGTAAAAGGGAATGTTTCTACACCAGCTTGCTTTTGATAAAGCAATAACAAGAGACATAACAAAATGCTGTGATGAAAACAAAGTCACAGCTCAGAGCCTTTTCTTACAGTTTTTCTTGCAGCTGTGGCCCAAATTATAGGACTTTTCCACACACTTAACTCTGGCTCTAATTTACAGTAAGTAGTTTTACCATGGACATCTGGAAATATGTGATTTTTCTTTCATCATATTGATTTATATGACTGTAATTATGACTATCGTGGTGTCAGGGAAAAATACTAGTTTTCCTGTTACCTGCTTGAACTTGTTATGTTGTGCAAACTCCTGTAGGGCTTTTCCCAAAAAAAAAGCACATCTGCATCCTGGCTCCTTTATCCTGTTGTCCTGTCTGGTCTGTCCTGAGCATGCAGGAGCTGAGGCACAGAGGGACAGGCAAATGTGTCAGGCTGCCCGTGATGATAGCAGCACGGCTCACCACGGCGAGCCTGGTTGGATGAAAGCTTTAGATGTTTCTCTGTAAAATTGTAAACCCTTCTGCCCCCGTGAAATCAGGGCCAAAGAATAGAGTGGTTCCTTCAAGTTGTTCCTCTATCCATAGCATTAAGCAGATCCAAACATCCTCAGGCTCTCCAAGACTTGAATTCTAGATCCAGATCTGGACACACCTTTTGCATTTTAGGCTCATTTCTGAGTAAGCAGAAGCAGTGGTACCCCACTGATCCAACATTCACAGCTACAGTCAGAGACATTAAAACACAGCAAAGACAACTCCCCAGTGCAGTTAAATTCCCAAAGAAGGGACTCAAGCTGTTGCTTTGGAAGTGGCTAAGGAAGACTTTCAGATGTCCCTGTCCTTTGCGCCAGCTTGCCAGTCATTTCTTTTCATCATTAAACTCAGCAAGGATTATTAACACAGTAACTGGCTCACCTTCACCTGTGTAAAAAAATGTCCTATAAAAATTGTATTGAATTCTCTGAAGATTCAAGACAGGAACAATCTTTTCTACTGTGAACCTGTGATCTTTATTGTCTTTAAATCAAGAAAGACCAATATGAGAAAAGATTGCTCTGGGACTACTCAGGGAAACTGGTGCAGAAACTGGGGTATGCATAGAGCCTTCACTTCTTACAGGAAGCAAACCACTCTGCTCTTAGAGCAAACCATAAGAGTTTATTTGGTTTAATTGACATATTTGCATGTTTGGCATGAAAGGGCATGATGTAGGTTAATTTTTAGTCTGTCTTCCTGTGAAAATGAGATTCATACGGCTTTGCTGTTTTCATCAGCATATGTTTTGACTGTCTTCTGGGTTTGGACATAGATCAATAGTTTCTGTGAGCTGAATGACAACACCTAGTCACTGGATGAGAAAGATACTATTGCCCATAGTGAGAGAAAAGAACCTGTGAGTGTCCTCCCCTTTAGGAAATGCCACAGAGTCTTGGTGTGGAACACTGACCCTTGTGAAGGCTGGGTCACTGGTTTATCCACTGCACACAGAGCAGCCTGCTTCTTTGGACAATATTTAATGCTATGTTAGTAAGTTCTATTTGCAAGTCATTAGGGTCTTAAACCTCAGGAACTGGGAGCTGCTGGAGACTCATTCAGAGCCACTTGGCTCAGCAATGTCCTCCCATGGGTAGGACTTTATCACCAGGGGGATGAGCAGAAGATGCTACCTGTGGCTTCTGTGCTCTGACAGTTTTCTGTATCAGTTGCTCCATGTCAGTTGCTGATATATAGCCCAGGTTCCTAAAGGAGCACAGCCAGGGAAAATTTCTGTTTGTGCCACTGCTTCGGTTTCTGCCGACGCATGCCTTGTCAAAACAGTTTTTCAAAATGTTACATATTTCAACCAAGTTCATAACGGGGTAAATTCTCAAAGATTGATAATTTCCTACAAAGTAATTTAGTTGGGAAATCATCTACATTAAAAAAAAAAATAGAGACTGTCAAGGAATTCCCATCTTCCTAGATACCAAAGGCATGAATACTGTAGGACCTGCAATTGTTGTTTCACACTGTTTCTCTGTTCTTTACACGTGTGAAATACATAAAGTAAGTGGAAAATGGCTGTTTAAAGTAGCTAAGGGCATCCATTAGCTTGCCAAGTATATTTACAGCACATCTAAAAATGGTTGCTAGGATAACTAAAATGTTTATTGGCAGAATATGAGAAGAGAATTTTATAAAATATTTGCTTCTGGACAATAAAAAGGAGGAAAGGGTGATGATTGTACTTCTGAATGTCTGTAACCCAAAAGTTTGCTCAGTCCCAAATCCCAGCCCATTTGTAATGTTATATAAATGTCATGCATTCCATGTCTGAGTAGAAGTCAAGCTGAGGACACATGACATCTGCTCCAGATGAAAGTAATTCATATTCACAATGTAATTCCACATATATAACAACTTCCTCAACTTTTTTTTGCAGTTACCAAGAAATTATTTGGGGCATATGGAGGGGAATGTCAGTGTAAGAGTATTGGCTTGTAAAGAGAGTTTGGAATTCAAATTCCCCTTGTGAAGGTGAGGGTTAATAACTCCATTACCACTGTCTTGTGAAGAATTATCCATTTGTCACACACACACAGATGAGAGATTCTCCTATGCTGAATTGTATATTCAAAAATGTGACTTTGCATATTTTTCTTGTGCAAAAAATTCTACAGGCTTTAAGTGGAAGCAATGCCACAGCACTGCTCAGTCACAGTGCTCTTCATCAGCTTAGTACTTCTCAAGCACATGGAAACCAGTTCACAGGTACAGTGCTCTGCAACAGATTTTGGCTTACCAGCCCATTAAGGACACACTCCCCCACAACATACATTGCTGGGATCAGTGCCTGCATATTTTACACCTTTTATGTTACTGCAGCAGTTAAATCTATTCAGTCTTTCCTTTGGCACCCGAGTCAGTTGATCTGGAGACATAAATTCATAAGGGCTCAATGCTCATCTAATAAAAAAGTTAGTCTCTGCCCTGGTAGCATTTACTGCATCATCACTTTTCTTACAAGACATGAATTTTTCAACAGCTTGTGAAAAGTTGTGAACAGAGCCTTAATTAAAACCACATTCAGCAGAAAGGTATCTTATGTAATGAGTGAAGGAAAGATGTGGGTAATATTAAGCAGCTGTTAAAACACACAATTAAGTCAAGCTAATTGTTATTACTGGCAGCCTCAATGACAGATGAGCAGTGAAACGCTTGACTGAACAGGCCTTTGGTCAAACAACTGCACAGCTATTCTGCAGTAGGCTCCTGACCCCCATTGAATACAGAGATGTAATACTGACAGTCAGATAAACAATGGAATTTGTATGAGTATCAAGAGCATTGTCCTTCCTCCTGTTCTTCCTGAAACGTACTGGCTGGCTGAATCCAGGCCTGAGAAACCCTAATGAGGGTTCATAGGTTTGAGGGACGGGAACCACAAAGGCAGTCTGATCTCCCGACGCAGATTCACAACCTCTGCCAGTAATACCCATTCAAAAACTCATGGCTGAACTGGAGCACAGCCCATTAAACAGACATTCAGTCTTGATTTTATAGATACCAGGGATAGGTTTTCTGCATATTTTCCCAGAAGCTCTAAAGATTCTGAAAGTTTCAAAATATAGGTGACAAAGCCAACATAAGAATTTCTTGTCTTCTCTTCCCAGCCTCTGGCTACTTCTGATCACTGTGATGTTGCTCCCTCACTTGCGACAGTGCAACCCTTCGTAGACCCACACTATAAAACAGATTGCTGTAATGATTAAGAAAGCCCATGGGAAACTCTCAATTTGACTTAATTACAGAAGAAACATTTTGTTAACTGCCTCTTTATAGGCTGAGGCATTACTGCAAACTTGATTTAGTCTTGTTCCACATGATTTGCAGTTACTTACATCCAGGGCATGTGTAAAATGCCACCTTTCTGCTATGGAAAGGCTTTATAACCACAACAGCTGTATTGCTCTCACTCACTCACTCACTAAGAAAAGAGGGACGAAGTTTTGCTGCAACTGTCAATTAAAAAATTACTGAAAGCGTGAAAATTGAATATAATCATTTAAGCAGCAGGAAAAGAACATGGGAGATCTCTGATTTAGAGAGCAAATTTTATGCCAAATCACAAGCAAAGTATTTCAGTCAACATCTCACTTTTCTTTTTAGTTTGGAATTGGAGGTTCTGGTGCCTTCCCTGTGTGTCTTCTCTGTTGACATCTTAGGAGCCTTTTTGAGGCTTGTAGGAACCTAAGAGTAATTTCCTTACAGAGTCAGCCACAAGATTATTTTTCAGCATTTGAGCCTACCTGGGAGGCCAGGGGTTGCCAACCAGTTCCAAAGCAAAACCAGGCCTCCTTTTTTCCTTGAAGCTCTGAGTAACTTTTTGCACTTGGAGGGCTTTCACATCAGCTGATCTGGCAATCACATCTGAAGTTAAAATGTCCAAAGGAAGCATGCTCTGCTTCAAACTCTGCTCCTTGGCCAGCATGATGACAAGGTACCTGCACTGCCTCCATAGAGCCCTGCTGTTCATCAGGAGAACCCTTGTGCATGTGGGGAACAGGTTGTCTTCAGCAGCCACACCAAGACACGGGAATTTACTCTTGAAGAAACTTCGCCTCTTGTCAAATTCTGTCTCTTTCACATCTGCTGTGAATGAGGGCTTCTTTGTCCCCATGTCCCTGAAGGCATTTACTGCATTCACACCCCATGGCTGAAGAGATGGAGAGTGAACTTTTGTGAGTTGGAGCTGATTTTGCTCTGAAAGGTGCTCATATACATGGTGACGGGCATGTTGGAGGAACTGAATAGGACAGAATATGCTGCCAGCTCTGTTTGAAATTGCTTTCTTCACAGTGAGGTGGTTCTGATTGTGCCTTCATCCTGTGCAAAGACATTATCATTCATTTAATACAGCTTAAAGTGCAAAGATAAGAGTACAGTCTCTGTGTGGGGGACTCATCTAAGGCTGCAGTTCATTTCTGAACGGGTCAGCAAACAAGAGCAGTTACTGGAGGGAATACAAGTGAACAATGTAGACCAAGCCCGATGAGATCTGTGGATGAATCATTCTCTTTTCTAATCTCTTCCTTTAAAGAAAAAGGAAAGGAATAAGACTGGAAATAAAGCACAATTTTTTTAACACTGTGTGCAATTAACTATTGAAACTGCTTGCTATGGATTGTCCTTCATTTGAAGGCTTTCAAACATGGCAGAACGTCTTTCTAAAAAAGGTTCAAATAGAATCAGCCTTGATGGCAGTATCCCTATGTTGTGTGAGGGCTCAGATGAGATTTCTGTTGCAACACTCTTGGCCTTAAACTCCCAGTTAGTTTCACTTTAGTTGCTCTCCCTCTGCATGGTAGGAAAGGGGTTTTTAATTAGGCATTGAAGCAATAATTTAGTTCTTAGAGCTTATATATATATATCTGCAGTTTTAGTTTTAGTTTAAGTTTTAATTGTAAACTCATACAAAAAACTCCTGTATCTCCATCATGTCTTTGTCTTTACTTTACTTATGGTGATTAATTTTTTAAGATTCCAGCTCCTGTGACTAAAGTCAGCACCAAGAAAAGAAGGAAGGTCTTTGTTATAAATCCACTAGGATGAAATATCAGGCAAAAATAAGTACAAAAATAAAGCATCATGTAAAGATGCACAGCAAGGTCAGAAATTTTGATATATGTGTGTGGCTCAGATAATGGAACTTTGTTGGCTATCATTATCTCCCCAACATGATCTTAAAAGTGTTGCTTTTTAAATAATCACTTAGTGCTTAAACTTGAGCACATGATGTCATTTTGGACACCTGAAATTGCTAAGAGCTGCATTGGTTGGTATGCATAGCACAGGGCCACGGGGAAGCCTTGTTCTCTTACACAATGACAGCAGGAAGACAGTCAGAAGAGGCAGGAGGCTCTTAGGTCTTACCAATACCTGTGCTTCACCATGGAGTTACTCACACAGCAATTCACTTCCCTGCTGTCTAATAGATGAAGCATATTTGCTTTTTTTTTTTTTTTAATTCAAAAGCATATTCATTTAAGAAAGAAAATGAGTATGAAATGAAGACTTCAGATGGCCTGCACTGGTCTGTCTTCATTAATTTAAGATAGGGTTATATTATGTTATCTGAGAACTTATCCCATAACACTTAATTACTTGAATAACATTTGTGATAGGCAACTGATTCCAAGAAAATTGTAGTGAAGCCAGGGCTGTCAGTGAACCTTCCCCATGGTAATTTAAGCTACTGTTCTGGTCTCTTTTCAGTGTTATTTATGGCTGGCTAATTTGACTACCACAAAGAAAGTACATAAACCCAGCCTTTAAAAGATCTATCCCAGATAGCAGATTATCTTGGAGGTAACAGTGCTTCAACATTTTGTCAAAATACCAAGCTGGTCCTGTGGGAGGCTTGCAAATATTTTCCTCCCCATTTGAGGTCTTGGCTCTGCTCAGTGTGACCTGCACAGCAAACACTTTGAGATGAGGGTGTATAGTTTGAGCTTACATTTTCAATCTTACTGCAATTATAATAATTGGAAGGATCTGACACTGGTCTCTGTTTTCTTTCTGAATATTAATCCTGTTCATTGTCACTTGTAAGCATGGACCAGCATTCTAAACGTGTTCATTAACTGCAATTTTATTAATAGTTATCCCAAAGAAAAGGCATAAGTCCAAGACAATTGCCTGCATCTACTTTCAAAAATCCAAATTCAGATCCCTTTTCAAAAGATCCCTATTTTGACATGTTAGACTGAAGTACACAATGTGTGTGTCCTAGCCTTCAGGCTTATCTGGAATCTACATCTGAATAATGTTAGGCTTTCAGCCTCTACATTTAAGAAAAATTTAATGTCTCTAAAAGGTCATGATCTAACTGCAGAACTCAGAAAATAAATCAGGGCAGCTGTCACTATCATTTAGTCAGAAATGAATACTAAAATTCCAAAACCTGAGATCTAGAAGCTGGAAATTAGATAAAAGTAAATGGAATAACAATAGAAAACAGTTTTAAAACTGGTATGTGGGGTATTTTTTAGTGAATAAATTGTTACTGGAAACTTCCTCTTTCACAAACTGTTAACAATGATGGTAATTCCTGATTGTTTTTCCGTAAACTTGGTTAGGGGTTGGGTTTGTGGAGGTGGAAGTGGGGGTGTTTTGCTTTTTTAATGTTTACTGACAATTTACTACCCATAGGAAGGCCTATAGTATGCATTAAGGTGGTATTGGCACTGTTTTATCCTTGATTAGGAAAATATATTTGTGTACACTTGAAAATTTCCTTACTTCAAGCAATATTATCCAAGAAAACATCACAAATGCTTTGGTCTTCTTCCATTGAGGGCAAAACTCGTAAGCCTATACTTACAAAATATATCTTAGTGTTCTCAATATGATTTCAAAGGCTGAGATAGTTCAAATATCCTCTCCTCAACCACACCTCTGTTGACTTCTTTTTTTTTTTGTTTAAAATGAAACTTCTGCTATTGCAGAGCACTTCATCCCAGAAACAACAGCCATTTTCTGTCCCATCCTCAAATTATTAATCTTTTTTAAAGGAAATGGTTAAATAAATGCTTCTATTTCCATTTTCTTTTGGGCTATGTCCAGAAGATGTACGAATTCTGGCTACACAGAACACTCTGTCTGCAGCAGCAAAGATCATCTGATCATCTCCATTCAAATAGAAATCAGTTACATACAGCACCCACCCCACACATCTTCTCTAGGCACAGAAACACTGAGAAAACTTATACCCAAAGAAAAGGAGAAAAATCCTTATTTACCAATGGGTATGCAACGTGAAGAAATTTGATTGCAAACATACAACCACCCAGCAAACCTCAGTACAAGAAATAAGGATAATTTGCCTTAAAACACGAGTGTGATTAATTAAATTTAGTTATCTACCAGGTAGGTGACTAATGTACATTTTCCTCAGAATTCCTTGATAAGCAATGGAGAAAGATAGACTCTTCCACAGCATATATCATCCTATCTCAATGTAAATGTTTACAATAGGTGGGATGAATAACACTCTAAAGTTGTATATCTTCATATAGGCTCCATCCACAGAGACTAGACAATTCATTTAGACTAGGCAAGTAAATTGCAGATAACTAAAAGTAAGGGAGTTGGATCTTGCCCTGAATGTTTGGCTGAACAAAGAATATTTCTCAAGTTACTTAGAAAATGAATGTCACAGTGCTTAAGAAGGCTTCTGATTGCTCACAATCCTTTGTGGGCTTCATAACCTGCTGTGCTTTGTCCAGGAACTGCTGCAGAACTTGCAAACAGAAACTGTGCAGAAACTGATATAACAAGCATCCCATATTTGTTAGAAAGAGCAAAGCACCTGAGTGCTGGGTCTGGAGCTTACCTGGAGCTCCCAGATGGACCTGAACTAACCAAGCATGGCTAAGACCTGCTCTTAATTCTGCACCTTTGGAGGAAGAGGACTTTTCAGCAGTAACAGCAATGGACTTCCAATGCTACGGTGCTGAGCAAGCCCTAAGGAGGTGTCTCAGAGCTGCTCTTCCCAAATTTCTGAGGCCCTGTTAATGGAAACACAGGGCTGGCTCAGCACAGCACCATTTTCTTTTGGGTGAGGTCTTCTGAGGGGGATTGTGCCTTTTCTATTGAAAGGGATTGCTCTCACTGCCTACCACAGAAGTTTTTCTTATTGAAACACACAGACCCACTGAGGGTCTCATTTAACAGTTCAGACACGTTTCTTGATTTGTGTTTGTAGGCCTTAGACCCTCGTAGTTCTTGCAATGTGTGAGGATGTGATGGCAATGATGCCTGCATGCTCCTTCTGTCTCCAGAGGGACTGCCTGAGGAGGTCTGCCTCAGCAACAGAAAGCTTTTGCACCAGTGATACTCATTTCGTCATCACCAGGGGAGTTATCCATATCATATTTGCTGACTTTCCCCTAGACTGATGCCTGCCAAAGATGAACCTTTTAATTCCATACATTCATAGGGTACCTTCTGTAAGCCAATGTTGTAGGGACATTGTTTTTAAATGCCAGACTTGAGCTGGTTGGGCTGAAATTTGCCTTGAGCCTCAGGCTCAAGAATTTCTGAACATCATTTTTATCAACTCAAAGAATGAGAGTGGGGAGAAATTATTCTTGCCCATGTGGAAAACTATGCTGTCAAGTCTTTATTTAGGATAATCTCATTCTGCCACACTTTACCAGGAGGACTAGAAACCAGGCCTGTGGGAGAATGCCTTCCCATCCAGGATCACAACATGGCATTAGGTTACTTAATGGGCTCCCAGGAGCAGGACAGGCAAGGAGCTAATGAAAGCAGTTTCCCAATATAGGTCAAGCTTCAAACAGACACATGCAGAGGTCCTGTGTGAAAGCAGCAAAAAGAAACATCTCAAAGAAATATTTTGACAAGTTACTTTTTAGTCTTTCCTCACCATTAGTAGCACTCTTAATAATTCATATAGAGGTAATGAAGACCTTAGATAAAGGGATGATTCAGTCTTATTTTTTTGCAAGTTTAGTTTTTACTGAGATTAGAATACTTTTATGCACAGAATAAAGGTTAAAAGACTGTTATCAATATGAAAATTTCAGTAATTCAGTGTGAATACTGAAGCTGCCAGTGCAAGCTTAATTGTGCCTCTTTGGTGTGTTTACATTATGACAGCCTTTATTTACAGAATCATGGATTACTTTGTGGTGAAGTAACCATCTCTCTGTGACACCACTAGAAATTTGCTGGTCTGACTTCAGAAAAAAAGGCTGGAATTTTTCTCACAAAGCCTCTCCTGTAGAGCAAGACAAAGGGAAGGACTTTCAGAAGGCTGCCCTTACAGCCTGCTGTCACTGCCACGCCTTGACCAGTCCTCACTCAGCAGCTGAGTGTGGACCCTGGCTTAGAGAAAGATAGGGAACTATTTTGTATGTGAAAGGATATTCTGAATAAGGCAGGGAGTATCTAGAGAGATGGGAGGAGGATTTTCAGCTTGTTAGAAATAAGGAAGTTTGATACCATTATGGAGAACTGGAACTTTCCTCCTTTTCCTGAGGAATTTTGTCAGTACTAATGAAGCAATGAGTTTACAATACCTTGGTAGCCTCCTAGCAGCAAGGAAGTCAAAACAAAGCCACAGAAAAGCAGCTGTACTGGCTGTATCTGCTTTTTATTCCTCTATAGCACATTCATAGAAAATATTCTTGCATGCATATTTGGTATTCTATTCACAAGGTCTAGCATACATGGCCATTTGCTGCAGGGTCAGTCTGTGCTGAGTTAAGCTTTGTCAAGGACACACATATTTGGTGAAGCCAAAAAAGGGGGGAACTTTAAGTTTGATCTGAAGGAAAGCTCAGGATAGCATTATGTATTAAAGGACTAAACCAATTCTGAGTAAAATTCTGTTTAAATTGATCAAGTTTCAGCAGAGTCTGTACTTTAATTCAACTGCTCTTTTAAAAAATGGACTGTTTGTTCTTTTTCTACCAACATAGGCTTTCAGATTTTCTAGCATTCATGAGTATCTTTGAGTGAACACTTATTCATATAGATGCATGTTTTTAACATAACCATTGTCACATACATTGCTGCCAGAAGAATCATTGTGGAGGTGCAGACAGAAGTACTAAAGTATGTTGATTTTCTACCCAGCTAATTCGTCTAATCTTGATAGTATTTGTAAACACCTTGCCCAGTTTCCAAGGGAAAAAAAAAAAACTAAAACCAAGACAGCTGGTGCCTGTTTCAGTCTATGTAAGGATGCAAAACTAGGAAGCAGTTAAAAAAAAAAGAGATGTTCCCTTTTCACTTGAACGTGTGGTTACTGGTTATTAGTCAGGTGCCCGGAGCAGGAAGAGTAAGAATTCATTCAGTTTTGGAATATTACCTAGCAACAGTGTCTGGGAAACCACTGCTCTGAGGGTTTTTCACTTTATTTTGTTTTTCAAATACAAGGCAAGAGTGTGCAAAATTTCACATGAGATCAAAATCTAACATTCAGTATCCACCTAGCACTGTAACAGGATCCATGGAAATAGGCTGCCTTAGACTACTCAAATTATATAGAGAAATTATATTCCCCAAACATTTGTGTGGATAAAGTCAGATTCACTTAAAAGTTCACTGGAAGTTAATGGTGCACACAACGTGAAATCATACTGGATTTAAAAAATGCTTCAACAGGAAAAAATGCATCCAGGCATCTTACAGATCCATGCTGGCATTATGCTACTACAGAAACAGAGTGTTACTATAAAACAGCAAAATGAAATTACTTGAACTGGAATTTGACCAGGACATGTTTTAAGATCTGATTTATGGAGAGATGCCTCTACCTGAATTAAGGTGCGAGCAAGATTATATGCCAAAGTTAATAGTATGGATTTTATTTACTCACAATAGAATGTGAGTTAGAGAGATAGAAAGAAGTAGAAAACAGAAGAGAGAGGATACTAGAGAGAGAGATAGATTAGACAGAAGATAGTCACCATCTGTGGATCTGTCCTGTTGGTCCTTCTTCACGTGGTCTTCTTGGTGGTGGGGTATCGAGGTCATTCAGAACCTTTCACTATTTATCTACAGAATTTTCTTATTCTATTGGTTAAATAATTCCCTCACTTGTAATGCTAATTAGTTCTTTTGAATCAGTGGGTTGCCTGAGTCCATGGATTTCTTTAAGATGGTGGGTTGTGCCAGATCTCACCCCTGCCAGAACTACCTTTTAGCAAGTCACAGATGACTTCAGCACAGCTGCTGAGTTGACTTTCCTTTCTGATTCTTTGTGTCCATTATCAGGGTTCCCCCAGCTCTGTTTACCTCCCCCTGGCCTGAGATAATGCTCAGACAATAGTACCCCTTTATCTTATCTCAAGCTCCCATCAGGTAGCTTAACTGTACAGTCCAAGTGAGAGGAATCCACAGAGGCATATTGGGGTGGGGGAAATTGGGTGGGAGAGGGGTTGGGAAGCCCTTGGTGGTCACAGATGCCATCTCTCCCATAACTTGGGTGATCTCTGTTTGACCAGCAGTATGGGTATGGGCAGCTGCCCCTCCATAGTTTACCACAGCAGGAGCCCTAGACTGGATGCATTCCCCAGGAAGTGCTAGCCAGACCTCAGCGGGCCTGGAGCCAGAGCCATCCTGGAGCCAGATTACATTCAATAATCCATTCCATGCTTATCTCATGGCACAGTCCTGCTGTGGTCTTAGCAGTGTTTGAGACCAGCAATTGGGAAGTCCTTACAACAAGTGAATTTCTACTACAAAAAATACTACTATTTTTAGGCATAACCCTAAACATCCTGCAGAAAGGTTTTGGGATGGGGATGCTTTCTTCCCCCTTCACTTCTAATAGCCATTGGATTTTAAAAAAAAAAGTCTCATTTAGATTTCATTTGAAAAACAGATCAGACCACTCCCACAGAGCACTCCCACACCAGGTCATTGTCCAGGCTGCTGGAGGAAAGATGGTCTGTATCTATCACATCAGGATCTTCATGTGAGCGTGATAAGGAAATATAGAGCAAATATTTGGTGCATTTTTTCAGTTCTCCAAACTTTAATCTTGCTTCTGCGTAAAAAGTAGGCCACATATTGTGAATGTCTCACCATTATCCCACGGAGACAAAATGTGTAATAGTGTGTTTTGACTTGTATGCCTGTAGGAGTTTCTGCATACTTTCCCTTTTTTCTTTCACATGCACAGGCACTATTTATTCTTCAAATAACCTGATGTGTTAGAGGGGTTTTAAAACTACTGTGATCCAAAGAAGCAGTTACAAATTTGTCTGTATTGTTTATATGGCATATTATCATAATGAATTTTTCAATTAAATGTAATAACGATAGCACACTGACAAATTAAATGCTTAGGCAAATAAAAAGGCACTTTGAAATGCAGAAATATTTGGAGTCAGCTGAGGGAGGATAAACAATTCTAAAGTATAAGTATATGACAAAGAGAGTAGCTGGACCTTCTTGCTCAGAGAAGTCCCCTGCCCAAACCCACTCTAATAAACTCCAAACACACCAGGCCAAAAAAAAGTGCTTGCTGCCATGGGTTCAAGTGAAATCAAATGCAAGTCATAGTCTCCAGCTCACAAAGGAGAAGCGAATGGGCAGTCAGTGGAATGTGAGAAAACACACGGAAGTTTAGAGCGACAACCTTCAAAATTGTGGACAAATGTAGCAAAATAAAGAGCCAGTCTTTCCACTTTGATTATTAGCCAGTCTTTTCATTATGACAGCTTGGCACATTTATTCACATATAGGCAGGGCAGGGAGGCCTCCCTTGGTGCAGAATAAAGACAGTGGTGCTATTTTCCTTTTGTGAACTGGGCAATTAACCTTTAGTTTTGTCCACACTGACACAGCGATGTTCGTGGCAGCCCCACAGTGGTGCCCAGAGCCTCTGCCAAGCCATCAACTTCTACCAGAATGTCTACATGCCATATATCTCCTCTCCCCAAAACTAAACTTCATGTGACAAGTAAACTTTGTACACAGGAAACCACAGCAATATTTAAGATAAGTAAGTTTTCAAATAGAGGATTTGTCTTGTCCAGCTCAACTTGCCTGTGGTTTAGATAGCTCTGCCTGAGCTCATGGCCTTCAGTTTCTAACACCATCAATAATGAGAAATAAACACTTTTATAACATCTGCTCCTGACTAGACAACTACTTTAAACTGAAATTAATTGTATCTAAAAGTGCTTATTTTCCTGTTTTAATTATAAAAGATTAGATAACTGACTCAAGTATATATACAGAAAACCAAAACACTGGCATGTAGTCACATGTTGGTATTATTTGGGGTATGTTTAAAGTATTTAATAGAATTTTTAGAGGTACCTGGGCTCCTGTTTTCCTCTTTAGCCACTTTCAACACGTATAAATATATATATATATATAAACAGAAACCTTTGTCTGATCCTAAGAGTGAAGCTCTGACTTCACTCAATATCCAAATCTCCTGAGGTCAATTAGTGAGGTAGGTAAAGAGGGAATGCTGGGTTATGCCTATAATACTTATTGTTTCTCACCTTTCATTCCTTCTATGTAACTAGGGATCATGTGGCAAAAAGAAATTTTCTAATCATATACTATTTTCCACGATGGCCCTTGGCCTCTGGTCCAAAAACCACAAAGCAATGTTTATCTTAACATCTCCAGAATGTAAACCAATTCAAAAATATGACTATAAAGAGGGTTATCACCAGCTAAATAGCAAAGTAATAAATACCAATGACGTTAAAAGGCTTTTTGCAGGGTACCAAGGGGAGTTAAATCTCACTGGGCTGGATTGCAAAAGAGTAACTCTAAGCTGAAAGAAAGAGAAGTAAATAAATCATCCTGATGGCATTTATTTACTTGTAGCATTTCTCTCAGCTTCCTGTGTTGATTATCAGGATCTCATGGAGGAGTCAAGCCTGGCAAAAGCAAGAGGGAAACATTGGATAGAGCCCCTGCTCTTGTTTATACTATGTTTTCACTGACAAAAAAAGTGGAGGGTGTTTTACCTCTGGAAGGTAAAGCTAGTGTTGTCTACTGTAAAGTCATGGTGGAGACAAGATCTAACATTCTGACACCAAATCTCTCCTTTGTCATCAAAAATTTTTCAGGAAAGGCTCTGATGGCTACTGCAAAAAGTCCTGCTCGCTAGAAGGGCTGTCTTGTGTCTTTGCAACAGTCTTGCTAAGGGGATAAGTGTGTCCTGCCAGTCAGCATCCAGCTTTTTTTTTTCTAGTTCTTACTCCAGAGTTTTCCATTTGAGAAAGGCCTCAGGGAAAGACTGTTATTTTCTGAGAGGTAATTTGGAAAAGACAACCACAAGCAGAGAAGTTACATTCAATAATGTAATTGTGCATTAGTTGTCTTTTAACCAAAACAAATTAAGCAACAGAAACTTCCATGCTTTTGTTTCAGAGAAAGTCAAGATAATTAGTTGTCTGAGCTTTCCAGGCCCACTTCCCCACTTGTGTGTAGGGCTGTGGTATTTTGACTCATGTGGACATGATTTTTTTACTGACTTCAGAGATGAGAGAAGGGCATGGTCTCTGGGTGCAGATACAGGGGAGACAAAGGGTAAATGAGAAACAAAATACATCCTCCTCCCTCAGAGGTTACAGCACAATTGTTGTCCAGGCAGCTCTGGATGGAGAGGAGAAGGGAGAAAGATATCTATTACTGTTCCCCCTTGCTAGATGAGGATGTGGATAATATCTCCTTTGAGTATTTCCTATGGAGGCTTGCATGCTGCACACTGTATTTTATCAGATACGACCCTAAAGGCACAGCACATATCTTGCGAAAGTTGTGTTCAGTCATGGCTGCTTGAATTTGTGTGCTGATTATTTTTTTGGGGACAAAGAGGATTAGAAGTGATAAAATCTTGCATTTCTGTAGGATCATTCTTGAAGGACCAAAAAGACATTAATTAAGTTTCCCAATAGACCTGTGCGTAGTGCAGCAAAATCCAGTAGAAAGAGATTAAAGGTCCTGTTTTCAAACTTGCTTCCCAAAGTGTGTTTATTTACAGTAATTTTATGCATTCACATTTTAAAGCATATGACACAGACTTTTACTTGACCATGCAAGGAGGCCCCAGAAACCTCTCAGCAATACATCTTCTGGGTCATAACCACAAAAACTGCTTCTTCCCTCTCACAAAAGTTATTCCAAGTCAGAGAGAAGTTTATTGGTAACTGAAAATCCACCTTGAAAATAACCATTTTGAACTTACCTCTAGGAAGGTTTATTTAAAGTTTCAGAGGAATGTGCCAGTGCTTATTTTAGGAGCTCATTCCTTCTCCTCTTTCTGGTAAAATAGGATTTTTGTCTTGAGCAACACAGTCCTCAGGCAGGGGGCTATGGGGCTAGTGAATCTCAGCTGAAGGTATATGCTCATCTGGCTGGTGAAATCCTTTTGGCAGAATCATTCCCTTGACCTGCTGTGTGAAGTGCCCAAGACCACATCTCAGGATCCAGGCACTCACAACCCCTTGTGTGTTGTAGGGGGTGGGAGAAAGACACAAAGCATGACAGATAATGGTTCACAAACTTGGCCTGAAAGGTCTCATTGATTTTACATTCTTCTGAATCAAACTGGCAAATGTGAAAAGAACATGATAAACCCACTCTTCATAGTGTTTTTTTCCATGGTTACAATGATCTAATCCTGCATGAGCTCAGTGAAACGTTGCATAATATTTGGCTCCCCATTTTGAAGTCTGTAGCTATCACACTAGTTTCTAAGTAATTTATTTCTGGTCTTTCACTAGCATTAGGTAAAGAAGAGGCTCCGTTTTCCATGCTTAAAGTAACTGTTTTCCATGGAAGTATCCACTTTTTGTTTGACTCCCTTCAATCTCATGGAACTACAATATTGCAGGATTAAAGGATTTTCCAACTCTAATTAATATGTCTGATTACTAAAAGAATTGGTACAGAAACTAAGATTAAAAACAGATAAATGTATTTCCATTAGTGCCAATGCAATGGAAAAATAAGGGAAAATAAGATGGAGCCTAGAGAAGGTGTTTCAAAATTAATTTATCATATTTTCAAATTGCTGGAAACTAATGCTACCCTAATGTCCAGATTTTGCAATCCACTTTCTTTCTCTCTAGAAACAAGGGCTTTTTTTCTGTATTTGCTTGGAATTTCTAGAGTTACCAGGTACCTTTCAAGCCAGATACTACTAAGCAGGCCATATGGAAATCACTGACTTGTTCATGAATGATATCTGACACTATGGGAAGTATCAGCAATTATGTGAACATAGATTTTACATATATATATATATATATATACACACACACACAGAGACACGTATGTGTACCATGACTCTTCTTTGCTAAGCCAGAAATGCTGCACAATGACACAGCTGCCCTAGAGAACAGAAGCTACCTTATTAATGCCAAGGGAAGTCACTGGGCCTTTCATTGCATGGCCTGGCTTTTAATGGGATAAACCTCTGCTACTGGCTTTGCTCCTGATTTGCAGTGACTGCTTAGACAGCCCCACAATGCTGTCACTGGTGCAGGGATCCAGGGCAGTGGCACCAGGGGCACAGTGCACATGCAGCCCCATCTGACCCAGGTCCTGCTGCACACACTGGTATCTCCTGAGGGTTTGGCTCTGCAGCAGCACAGCCAGAGCTGCTGCTGTGCTCAGCTGTGCCTGAGGGCTGCAAGGCACTCACCCAGAAAGTCTAGACAAAGGTAGAAAATCCTAAAAATCTGCTCTGACTGGATTTTCTTTATAGATAAAGGAGACCAGTCCAGGAGACCTTGGCTTGCAGTCACATTAGGAAAATTGGGCTTTTACTAGTACAGCTTGTTTCATTTGAAGGGTAAACTGATTTTATTATACCACTGCAAAGCAACCCTGCTTGTCCAACAGACTAAGTGTACTTCATTCCCACAATGTACAGGAACTCCTATTCCAGTAAAGCATTCCCAGTTTAAGTACAGCCTGTGTTTTCAGTCATTCATCTCCAAAACAGTAGAAAACATATTTGGAAAAGGGTATGGTGAGAATTCAGTCTTCAGTAAATGAGAAGTGGTTTCAGATCATCACAGAGAAAGTCTGATGGCATAAAGGATTATATATCAATATTATATAATCTCTTTCAAGGGTTTATGCTTTATAAAAGCATGGAATGAAAAATGGTTCTGGTTTGTAAACAAAAAGCGACTGCTTTGAAAATGGTGCTTTGAAAATGGTGCTTGAAAATGGTGCTTTACTAATTTGTTAAAAACTAAACATAGATCTGTGTAATACCTATGAGACACACATTTCTCAGCTCAAAAATTGTAAAGAGCATTTCTAATTATCACCATGATTTTACATGTTTTCTTCTGTCATCCTGGACCAGCTCTTCAAGTATTTCAGTTTCTTGTTATTGTGTCTACATATGGCACATACTAGTTCTGTATGAACATGGAAATTCAGGAAGACAACATACAACATTTATTCATTTAAATAAAGGAGACAGATCAGAATAAAATATGTAATTATTTATTTAAAGCCTAAAAAACAAATGAGTAATTTATTTTCATGAGCACAGGCTGCCATATGACATTTGTTTTGTAGGATGACTCATATATTTGGACTTTATAACAAACCATGAATGTCTAGTCTGGCTTAGAATTTCCTATGTACTGCAAATGCTGATGAAAGTGTTTCCAATCTCAAGTAGCTTTTAAGAATTGCAGTTACCTGAAAGATCCCAAGTGAAGGATAAAGTGAAAGAATGGGAGAGATCACTGACCATGGTTGGCAATTTTTCTGTTATTGGCAAGGCCAAATACAGTCAAGAAACGACATTTTTACAGAGAGTAACTCAGATTGTGCCTCAGGATGTCAAATTATGGCCATTGCATATTGAAAGATCCAAAGTGTGACTCTTTGTTTACTTCCTGAGATACTGGTGGACTCTTGCACTCTCTCTGCCATGTTCCAGAGCAGCATTAGCAGCACTTCCAGACCTGCAGTGACCACTGCAGGGTTACCTGTGGGCCACCAAGGAAGCAACCCCTCAGCCTCATCCATCTTGTACCCATTTCAGGAGGAAGCAGGAGAGGACCACACACTACTCCTGTCCTGGTCTCTGCTACAGCCCCTGGGTGACTGCCTGGCACACATTTCCCAGGACTCCTCTCAGGGGTGGATCCCTGCCTTGCTGCATGAAGGACACACACCTGACCACACAACTAGGCTTCTGCTGGGTGTGGTTGGCCAGGACATAGCAGTTAACCCCTTTAATAAAGGCAGTATCTGTGGGCCCAGGGGGGTTAAATGAACAAGTGTAGGATGGTTTCAGCCTTCATTAGCCCTGGTCATTGGATAACAGTGCTTTTTAAGGCCCTGCTCTTCTCTGTATTGGCAGTGACTTTCTTTGAAAAGAGGTCTGTTGTCAGACACTCTAATCCATTCACTACGAACAAACTCACCTGGTTAAGCCCAACTACATAAACAGATTAGGCAGCTGTCATGCACCAACAGGCATTGTATAATATGAGATGACACGATATGATAAACAGCATTCATACTGTTTGGAAATTTCTATCTCTTTAGGTTGAGATTAAATACTTATGGAACACACAAAGGCTGATTTTTATTTGACTATTGTCTCTCTTTCTCCAGGACAAACACTCATTCACTAATTCATCACACATGTTCCATTCATTCAAGCTTCATGCACACCTTGTTCACTGTGGGTCAGATTCTCTTCTCAGCTGCTTTCTCTGCAAACCATCAGAAATCGATGGATGTGGAAGTGATTCACAAGCAATGAAAACAGATATGTGCTTTTATTTTTTTTTTAACTGGGTAAAGGCTTTAGGGATTATAAGCATGAATTTCAGCAGAATTTGGGCTATGATACAATGACTTTTCAAGAGGACTTAAGAAAAATGGATCTACATCCTCTTGCCACATGCTTTCTGCTATGAACATCTGGTTCCAGTGAAATCTCACTGTGGGATATTTTGTAATGCAAAAATGTGTTAAGTGACTTTTGCTCAGAGAAAGGTTTGGTCACAGACCCTTCATCCTCAGTGTAACATGTACGTAAGGCTCCAGTCTGTACACTACACGTCTGGGGATAATTAAATATCTGCAACCAACCAGGAGGCATTGATCTTAGCAGGAATAACAGCTAGGCTGCAGACAGACATATTGGAGTTTGTTGTGAGATCTGGGTGAGATGGAGCAACACAGAAGAGAACCCATGGCACAGAAAACAGCACAATATATCATGTACTAATGGTATCATTTTTTTTGCTGACTACTTAGCCAGTCATTCTTTCCTCTGAAACCATAGCCTTTGGCAATTACAGCAAGGCAAATATACAATTTTTCCTTAAGCAGTCACTGAAATTTAAACCTGTTCATTGACAAAATTTATTCATGACCTCTGGTAATTTCTAACTTAATGGACTGAAACTTGAAGGTTTATATGTCTTCTTTCAAAAATAATATATATTCTGGATGTATACACATAATGAATATACATTATTGTAGCTCCAGTTTTAAGGTCTTGATTTCCCTTTAGTGGCTAATGATTCTGCCTTTCAGAAATTAGATGTCCATTATTTTTGGAATCTTAAAGCCTTTTGAGGAAAATCAAGTTGAATACACAGAACCTGAGATTCTCACAGTATAGGCTCTATTTTATGAGCTTTTGCCTCTCATCATCTGGCAATTAACTTCTTGCATTGTTTGTATATATGAGTGTCTCAGGCTTGCCAGTCACCCTAAGCAGCTTTTACCCAAGTGACAGAGAAGGTGACTCATGGCTGTGCCTTACAGTTCATTTCCACATAAAATCCTTTTATCCAATATAAATATATGCCTATATATTGGGCAAGTCCATTAGTATTTAAATCAAATAAGAGCACCCTGTTGCCATTTCTTCTCTCCAAAACAGCAGAATGGGTGCTGTACCTGGTGCAATAAATACAGAAAGTAGATGGGAAGAATGAGGAAACAATAGAATTAGTTTGGTAGAAGTTTCCTGGAGATGCAGATGCTCTCCATGGGGTAGAGGGCTATAAAACAGCCTGAACAGGAAGGTTTGCAATGGGGAGGGCTGAGACTAGGCAAGTGGCAAAAATGTTTGTCCAAGCAGGGCATTAACATGCTCAGGCAGCAGAGTGGCCAAAAAGGGGAATTTTCTGGGATTCTGAGCCAGAGAAGACTGAGATGTGGAGGTACTGCAGAGAGATCAGATAAAGAGAAACAGTCAGACAAAGCTTGGACCACTTCTGTTGGGAAGCCCTGGGAAGGTGTTCAGGTTGTCAGGTACACAGCAGGCGCAAACAAGGAGGAAAAGCTTCAGGAGTGGATACTACTCATGTAATTGGGCCTGGAGCACAAGTTTGATTTTCAAAAGAGTCGTAATAACTTGGCCCTGTCGTTTTTTTATCAGAGACATAAGACTTTCAGATTTTGGAACCAGCTTGACCATGTCTATCCATCCCTCCATATGACCAGAGGTGTTCAGGATGAAAAGAACTTCTGGTAGCACATCTTTTTTAAAGTCAGACAACTCTAAAAAAAGTCATCTATGATGCTGCTTAACTGGATTTCTGTAGCTTTCCAAACACACTGCCAAGACCAACACTCCTTGAAAATATTTGGCACAGTAGGGATGGTGGCCTCTGAGGTGAAGTTAGGTTCTTTTAAATGGACATTAACTCTGAAACCCAATAATGCTAGATTAACCTTAGGCACAAATTTTGAAGGCTGACTTCTTCCCAATCAAAACATTAAAAAATTAGAAAAATTTGTGCAAACTGCAAGACCACCAGCCCACCATGGTTTTGTAAAATAGGTGGAAAGGACCTACTGAAATAAGCTGGGCAGACTGAGAAGATTTTCTCTCTTCCTGTTACAAGCTGGATTAGCTACAAGCACAACATGGCATTAGGGGAGATATTCAGGTGCCTAAACATAGGTAACCCCTGTAATTTCAGATAATTTCTGGTGAAATTATCTGAATGTGTATGGGAAAGCCAGTACTTTCTACAGTAGAGCACAAGACCCTAGACATCCAAACTGTGGTGGACATATATGTTTAGATACTCAAATCACCCCCTAGGAGTGTTCCAGTGGAACTATCATGGCAGTTTGCCCTTCATGCTTTTAGAAATCCATCCCTGAATAGCTTCAGTGTGTTTCCAAAGGTGCTTAACAGGCCTGAGCTGAACTGGCACATGGGTTCAGCAGCACAGCTATGTGAATTAACTCTAGCATGCACATTTTATACCCCAAATCCCGGCGGGAGTATGCGCTAAGTCAAACCCTACTGTTCCCCACCAGGGCTGAGAGCTGAACCAAAGCCTTTTGCTTGTGAGGGAGATCTGACACCTGTCACCCCACATTTGCCCTTCACATGCGTGTTCCAGCTGACCCTTCTCACCCCAGAGGTTTCAGCTGCCTCACATCTGGTTGCTTGCTTAACCACCCTACCAAATGCATAAAATGCTCCAGCTTTACATAGCCTTGTATAATGAGATGTAACACATTTTATTTAATGCCAGCAGTGGTCTAAGCAAATTTCCACAACTGCCTTGGGAAAGATTAAGATCACTGGGGCAGGTGGCTCCACTTTCCTGCACGGTGCCTGTGGTGCTGTGAGATGTTCCCTCCTCTCCCACCCGCATGGACGGGATGTGTGGCTGAGTCCAGGGTGAGCTCCAGCTCCAGCTCCAGCCAGCTGGTACCCCTGTGCTGGGAGCCAGCAGCTCTTGGGTGCTTCTGGTGCTAAGACTCAGTATGGCATGAAAGCAATCTTGTCAGTCAGGGAGAGAAGCATTATTACTCAGATCAAAGTCAGGATTTTTTTCCTGTTTTGAGTCACAGCTAGAATTATTGCTCTGTATCTTCTCTGTCATATTAAAGTTTTGAATGACTTTAACTCAAAATAAAATACTTCAACTAGTGCAATTAATGCTTTTAACACATTTGAGAATTTAAAATTATTATCCTTGACTGTGGCATAAAAGTGGGAGAAAAAAAATAACGAAGAGAGACTGAGATTCTAACTTTATTCCAAGCATTAAACCATGTATAAATTGTAAGGATTCTGGACAAGGGGATTATAATGTGATCTCAAATTATTAAAAGGCTTTAACACACTAAGAGAGTTCGCAGCCTTTGGCGCTGCTAACATAGAATGTTTCAGTAATGCTTAAACAACTTTTCTGCAGATTCTCCTTTTCTATTTTCTTTGATCATATTTCTGTCTTCATGGAAGTAAAGGGAAAAGTTACAAGCATAACACCAGAATGCCTGGGCAGGCCAGACACTAAAACAAAGAACCCTGGCTTCAAATCATGTCATTTAATTGTCTTCCAGTTGCCTCTCAGCTATCAAAAGCTAAGACATGTTGTCCTGCTGTTTAAGAATAGGGTAAAGTACTTATCTGGCTTTCTGCAGCATTTGCCACTGGGAAAGATCAAGAACCACCCCAGCTAAATAAACCAAAATAATGTCAAACCCAAAATAGACAAAGTAGATGATAAGTAAGAAAACCCATCATGCTCATATAGCATGGTATTTTCTGTGCAGACAAGCAAAGAGGAAGCAGAAAGAAGGAGCCTTTTGTCTTTGAATTTCCTCTGTAAAAGGTGACTATTATCAGGTATAGAGGACGGCCACTACCTGGGAAGCAGGGATCAGCCAGCGATTGAAGCCACAGCCAGGCTGACTCTTAGGGAGGCCTGCATAGCTCCACTGGCAGGATAGCTGCTGGCACACCAAAACGAAACTGGCTAAAAACCCCAAGGCAAGATGAGCAGTAACTGGGCAGCTTGAGTAAACTCCTGTATCTGAGGGCAGGGCAAGCAAGTCAGATGGAAATTTCCACCCCAAGCAGTCCATGGGGGAACTAGGGCAAAAGGACCCTGCAGGGCTCAACCATAACCTCTGCTTTTTTCATGTTATCATGAAACATGATGAGTTTCAGAGTGCAGGAACAGATTCTGAAACTCTGGTAAATTCACAGTCAGGGTGAGATGTAGAGGAGCAAGGGCAAGAAGACCTCTGCAACCAGAACCCCCAGTGAAGCCACCATTTTATTCACTGCAGAAGGGCCTAAGCACATGGAGCATGGGACAATTTTAAAAAACTGAGAGCTCTTTTAGACATCAGAATTGAAGATCTGGACATATAGTTGTCTTTGCTGTTTTTATCTCACCAAATGTCTTGCACAATGACCACAATGAACACCTGTAGTAGTTTTCTACCTCTTTTCTGCAAGACATTCAAGCACAGAAGGATACCAGCAGTGAAACCTTGCTTCTGTCCTTCATAAAAGAACTGCTGGGCCATCACAAAACAGTGTAGCTTATCTTTCTATAGCTATCATTCATTAGCGTGGCACCTTGCCTTCCTCTGATTCACGGATACATCTTTCAAAATGAGGCCAGTGACAGCATGGACAATAACTGAACACACAGGTGTTTCATTGTATAGTATGCTGAACAAGAAGTACACCTTTGTGGAATACATCTTGTCTGTGGTTCCAAAGCTTAAAGCAAATATGAATAAATTTAACTCTGTTTCACTTCCTAGGGAGGCAGATTTCTCTCTGTTTTGTAGAGAGGCAAAGCTAGGCACAAAGGGCAAGATTTTCAAAGATACTGAAGTGCCTGAAGATGGAAAAATGCCTTTTGGGATTTGCAAAAGTGCTTATGCAGAGTAGGTACCTGCCTCCCACTGAGATCAGTGTTTTAAATCTGTTCAACAGATGCAAATCTGACAGCTGGCTCTGTTAGAACAATATTTGCTGAGGGTAAACCAACTGCACACAACAGAGAACAGAGACGAGACCCATGCTCTGCTTTCCTCCTGACACAGAACTGGCATGACATCCACATGATACAGAGATCTTGTACTTGTGTCCACAAGGAGATCTTGTACTTGTGTCCACCATCATTCATGCTGTGCCACACTTGGCTGCTCTCTTGCCATAACTTCGCCATCTCCAGGAGCCCCTACAAGTTGCTCAGGGTCACCTTCTGCTATTTTTCCTAAAGCAACTACTCTTAGCAATCTTGTCAGACTTTTCCTGCAGCAGACATTCAGCATTCAGTAAGAGATTTGTCTTCTGTTTGAAATAGTTGCATCATCTTTTAATGTCTGAAGATCTAAATAATTGTTAATGCATCCATTTCAGGTATCCAACCCCTGGTGCCCTCAGAAAAGAATATCCAGAGGCTTCTGGGCTGGGTCTGTGGAGAGATGTGTATAAATCCATCACCTGATGACGATTTTCCATATGAAGTTCGTAAGTGAACTAGGAGGAATGAATCCACAAAAAGACTGGGATAGCTAACGTAAAGGTTTACATACCAGCAAAATCCCAGTTGTTTAATTTGTGTGTGGACATGCAGTGAACTCCTTCACCTGCTACTTCCATTTCATACTGCAGTTTGACATCTGTGTGACAGCCAGGTCTGTCATTGGGAACTGGAAGGTTTCAAGCCTGGTGGTGTGTTCAGGGCACGGCAGGCATATGTCTCCAAAATCATCCAGAGTATGGGGACAGCAGTCCTTGTTCAAAATAATTCCAAGCAGCTCCTGCCTGCTGCTCTAGTGACACCACCCCCTCTCAGAGATGAATAAGATTCAGGTTCCTCTTCATCAGAAAGCACTCAAGCCAACATGTCCCACCTCCAGCTAAATCAAGCAGGCAGTCAGAGTATACAAGAAGGAGCATCACTCTGGAGCTAAGCAGGCAGTAAGGGGGATTCCCAAAGTCCTGTCCCTGACCTGCAGCCTATGTACTTTGACGACTGACAATTTATTGCAGTGTTCAGCTCTGTGATAGTAATTTGCATGTTATGTGTAATTTGAGATAAACATGCATCTCTACTTATGGTCTGGGCCAAATGAGCATTTTCATATGGAAAGAGTGAAAACATTTAGACAGCTTTGGTGCTGTGCCTTTTTTGTGTGCTTGCAAGCAGGAGTTTGCTGGCTTGAGGGCTTGTGTTACTGACACAGCTAAGTCCGCTCCAACCCGCACAGCCTGGGCATCAGTGCTGTAATCCTGAGCAGGATGCTTCCTGGTGAAAAGAACACTCTGAGAGTGAGGAGCAAAAACAACAATTGAAAAACAGCCTACAGCAAAATTCATTACCTGTGGATTCAGTGCTAATGTTCAAGGGTTATACATGCTGTTCAGTATTTTATCTGCAGTCAAACCAGATATGTGAGCTCCCAAGAAAACACCTCTGTCACGAAAAGACTGATACTTCATATTTAGACAGAAGGAAAGGCAAATAAATTTAGGAAAACATTCTATTCCTCACTTATGACTTTTGTGGTAATTGAAACAAACCCTCAAGAACATTGGGAAGAGATGCTCCTCAGCACATGCACATGGTCTGGCTCAGCGTTGGGTTCAAAGGCAAGCACATTGCTGGTGCACAGCATGGTGTGCCTGGGAACAGGCTGGCAAGCCTTCCTCCTTTGTTCAGTCACTCCATAGCTCAAAGGAAGTTTGTAGGACTGAGAATTCAATATTGAAAAATAAGCAAAGAACTTTAATTACATACTCATCACTGTACTTTATAAATGTCAAAGAGACACTGTCAAATTCAAAACACATTTGAAAACACAATTTTGCTATTGATATTCTTTCTTTTAAAAGCCAGAGAAAATTTAAGACATATTTACTTTTCTCTGTCAATAGTGTTTATTCATTGTTAAGCATTTATACACTTAATTAATTGTGAAAAGCAACACAAGTTTGTTCTCCATTCCTCCTCTCTTTCTACCACTTTCTGTTTGGAAGCAAACAGAAAAAATATTTTAATTTCTTAATCCTTTATGGTTATGAGCTTTAAAACTTCTTCAAGGAAAAACTTGCTTGTTTGTGTCAAGCTCTCTATCTAAACCTATACACATTAGAGAGAGGGAAATACAGAAAATGTATTTTGAATTTGCATGACCTGATGGCCACACGAGCTTCCATGTTCTAGAAGACTCTAATCACCAGCAGAGAGGACAATTCAAAGCAAAGCAGGAGGAGAAAACAAAAGCCTAAGTTCAGTGCCTTACCCGAGGAGGTGATAAGTAATTGAGGTAAGGTAGGTAACAAAATCCTCCTAGAGATATTAAAGCCTAACAAAAGCCACTCAGAGAAAAACACTTCTTGATATAATTCAAGTGCTAGCACCTGATTTTATCCATGATGCAGCACATGTGCTGATTCAACATCAGAAAAGCTGTGATCAATTCTTCCTTATTCATGTTGCTTACAGATGATTATAGCAAAAAATCTGTTCCCAATCTAATTCCAGTCAAAATGACAGAACATTTTTTTGATTTGATGATACTAAGAGACATTAAGTGATATAAATTGGGCAATTTCATCTTCCAAAGAGAGAACCATAACAATTTTGGCAGTTTTATATAGGGACAGTTTAAAATAAGGCCCTGTATTAATCACTCTCAGAAATGGTTTTCTGATGATCTCTCCTGGCTCCCTCCCCTCGGCCACCAACTCAGTGAAACAGTTTCTCAGCAGGGCAGGCTGTTCGTGGCTCCCAGCCGTGAGGAACATGTACATCAGGATGTTTCTTAACTCTTCTTATTAAAGATTCCACAAGTTTGCCCCAGGCAGGAGACTGTATAATTTTGCTGACGAACGGTATGTGCAGCTCTGAGGGCAGCACTCCCTGCTATCCTCCCTTGTTGGCACAAATGTGTCCCAGCATCATCAGAGTCTTCAGGTGGACTTCATCAGTTGTAGTCATCTTATCGGCTAGGCACAGCCTCTCCTAATGGCTTGATAAATATTCTGGCATCCCCATATCACTATCAAGAGATTCAAATCATGCCCAGTACTTACTGCTGCTATTACTACAGAGTTGCTGCCAATGACTCTTTCACTTATCTCTGTAACCAGAGACATTGAATAGTTCTTTTTATGTCTCCACTCCTGGTCACTGAGGGCAAAATTCATACAGAACTGTCCTCCACCTGGAAGGGAAAGCATACTGCCCTTGTGAAATTTGAAGAAACGAATCATTCTATGTAAGAAATGCATTCCCACAATCCCATCCCTAGCATACTAATGCAAATGTGTACTGCACCTGATTTATAGGAACACTCTATGTCCAACTCTCTCACAAGGCCACCTTGTGCTTGCCATGGGCCTCAAAGCACATGTGAGTGAAATAATTTATATTGTTACTTTTACACACCCTGCATCCCAAGCTAGCTAAATATGTATGATACATATGTATGATACATATTTTGGCTTCAGTCAGAGGAATATGATGGCTGTCTTAGTGATTTGCAACCTTTTTCTCATGCAAAACCTTCATCTTTAATCCTTCTGCCATCCATCTGGCCTCTAAGATGTTCTACAAATAAAATAGTCTGCTTGAGATTCTATGCTCTAACATCAAATCAGGGGGAAGAATGAGGTAACAAATTAAGCAGACTTTACCATCATTTGACAATATTCAAGTGAAATCCTTGAAGATTAAATCATCCCCAGTACAAGAAGGGTTTACATACAACTTGTAGTACTGTCTAGGTTGTCCCCAGCTTTTCTGAGATAACCAGGGCAGTTAAGATGAAGATGTGTGGGTTTAATTTTTTTTTTTTTTTAATGGAAAACCACACATCTTCATCTTTTTAAAAGAGAAAGTTTTAGAATGGCCTTACATCCATCTTAGGAGGACTGAGAGGTGCACCCCATAGCAAAGGAGGCAAAGGCAAAATGGTCTTTGTAACGTACCCTGATATGGAAACAATGGGGAGATGGTTTGGAGAGACGCGAGAAGGGTGAAGCAGAATTGTGGTGTGGGAGAGAAAAAGTGAGATGAACCAAGATAGGAAATTAAAGGAAAAACTGAGTCAGGGAAGAGAAAAAAGAAATTGGATAAGATGGGAATGAGTCGAGAAAAGAACACGTAAGATTGAGGCAAAAGAGAAATACAAAACATTGACCAAAAACTAAGTTTTAAATTGAAGACTTTTCAAATTTATGTTAGACTAGCACAATAAACCACGGACCTCAGCACATGACATCATGTGGACACATGCCATGGGAAGATGACTGACAGGTTAATCAACTGACATCATGAGAAGCAGACACATAGAAGAAAATTATATTTAACCTGACAGAGTAATTACTTTCATCATCCCTCATACAGGTCCCCTCAGGCAGAAACCTGACTCCCAGACCAAAAGATAGAGAGAACTATCACCACAGACAGAAGTATTTTTCTCCCTTGTTACATTCTGAGGCATTTCTTCCATTCTTCCAGTCAGAAAACCATGAGAACGGAATGTATTCTATGATCAACATAGAATACAGGATGAGTATTTCCAGCACCAGAGAATAATTTAATAACATCTGCAATCAAGATGTCTTGGGAGGAGGGTTTTTTTTTAGATCTGCACCCTCTGCAATCCTTGTGGTTGATATAAAAAGCTGTTTATATTACGCTGGATTTTCACTTAAAGACTGGAAACAGACACTGGTATAACCAACCCTTCCTTTCCTTCCAAGGATTCCGGTTATGATGGGACACAGTTTTGAGGGAGGAAAGAAATTGCAACTACTGTATGGGAAGTCCCCCTAAGTTTTGACGACTTTGTGCTCTTCAGATGCAGACCCCAAATGAACACTGGAAACCATAATTCGATTCCTTGAAGTGATAACATTTGACATGCTAAGTTCAGTTTGAGTTCTGGTAGCATCTTTCTCTTTCACCATAGTTTAAGACCTGTCTTTGATTATAATTACATTAGCTAGCAAGAGAAGTGATGCATTATTGTAAAGTTCATCAAAATAAAAAATACTATAGTTTCTGTGCACAAATAAGCTATCTGCATTTTTTTCCAAATTCAACTTTTGATGTAAAATGTGTATTTGCCTTCAGAACAGTGAGGTTAAATCAGCTTGTGTACAAGCATCTATCTTAATGATGACTTGTATGCTCAAGCAAGTGACAGCTTCCAGCTGGGGAATGTCCCACACATATTTGAGGCTTTTGTTTTGTGCAAGGCTTAAGTGACTGAGCAGAAGTATGACGACACTGAGGCTGCCCACGTTTCCACCACAACAGCCCCATGAACAGCCTCCTATGTTTGCAAGGCATAGGTGCTGGGTGAGGAAACACTGTGCATTTTAGAACCAGTCTCAACTTGGTTCCTCTCACTCACCACGTCCTGTGCCTTGTGCAGATGGGGATACCTCATTCCCGTGCACTCTGCCAACTCCTCCCACACACCCTGGCCCTCCCAGTTCTGCCTGCACTGCCCAAAGAGAGCCTCAGCAGATTCTCCCCACCCTGAACTGATGCCACAGTGGCTTGACTTGAGATGCAGACAGACAAGGAAGTCTTACCTAGGTAGTCTTACCACCACCAGAGCAAGTCAGCCAGGCTCTGGGATAAACAAAACTCAGTTTCTTTCCTCACCCTCCAGCTCTCTTAAGAAATTCCTTCTGAATAATGAAATAGAGAAAAACACCCTTCATATGAGACTGCTTGTGCTATCAGACACTACAGGACTGCAGAATAGTAGGCTCTTCTTTGATGTCCCCTCCCACCACCTGCATCTAAGTTTGGCCTTTATAATCACACAGATCAGCCTTTCAGAACTGGGGGAGAGGGGCTCAGAGGCAAATTACAAACCACAGCAGGATATTTTCTCCACATAACTGTTCTCAACCTCAGGGTGATCAGCCAAGCCTTTGGAAAGATGCATCACCAGTCAACATGTAATGGCAAAATCTGACAGTACAGAGTGTTTGGCTGTTTACTCAGAGAATATATTTGAATAATGAGTACGTTCAAGAAACCATGCTGCTGCTGCTGCACTCATAGAAATAAGAGCAAAAGCCTAACTTTGCCAATAAATTATGTGTTGCAAATTATTTTTTTTCCTCAGTGCTCTGTGTGTTCCAGGAATAAAGAGCTAGTAAAGAAGCCCTTTACCCAGACAAGTGATAACTTGGTAAACAGAATTTCCAGCTCAGAATTCAAATGTGAGGACAAGCAGAAGTATCTTGTTTGCAAAATGTACAAATTTTCTGGAGTCTCTTCCAGAAAATAAAAGGTATGGAGGACATAAAGGACACTCAGCACACAACTATCCTTTCATCAGAGAAGCTATTTCCAAAAATTATGAACCCTAAGTTAGAATTGTATGAACACTTACTGGGACAGAGAACATTTTCTCCACTTCTGTTGGCTTCAGCTTAGGTCTCCCTCCAGGATCGAGGTGTAACATTGCTGAAATTCTCTGGCATTTGCTTGAAGGCCTGAAAGGTGCACTCTCTTCCCTTTTCCGTAAAAACATCCACAATGAGCTTTTTGTGGGGCCTTACACTCTTTTCCTGTTCAAAACCTGGTTGCTATGTGAATTTCTTGGTTTTGACACCTCAGATTTCCTACACAGCTGGTAAGTGGAATTTACCCATTTGTGATCCAAGAGGTAGCTCCTAGAGACAGTCAAAGTCTTTTGAATGCAGCAATTTACTGTTTTCCAAGGAAACTGTTTCTAAGACAGTTTTTCACTAAGCATCTTGTTCCTTATAGACTTTTAGCATCTTTCCTTACCTTTTACTCATGAGTAAACCCCTCCTCTGCACTGCCTCTAGACTGTCTCCCTTCTAGCTTCTATATAAGCAGTCAAGAGTACTTACAGTGCCTTTCCCTATTTACCTCATTTTCTCATTTCCTTTCCTACCACTTCTCACCCAGACCAAATGCAGAAGAAGAAAGCCACTGACAAATATTACCATTTTGTTCCTTGCCTTGCATAGCTCTTTTTGCCTGGGGCCATGCCTCCAGCTGCTGGCACACGCTGCAGAGCAGAGCATGCATGAGTAGCCAGGGTAGTTCCCACAGTTGTTGTGATGCCTCCAGCTCCAGTTTGATGGAATGGATTTAGATCTACGTTGCTCACATGGTGCTGGCAAGAGCAGCTTCCAGTGCCTCTTCAGAGACAGATTATCACACTCTGTTTCCCTTCTGGCCTCTGAAGACACTCTGCACAGTTTTAATGACCCTGAATGTAAGCCGAAACACTGTATATAAAACCTTACTGTTCACTTTCCCCTCCTACTTCACAGATAAATCTGATTAAATAAGGTGCTGAAGGTTCCTTTCTGATGGGAGCTATCACAGCACTTTCAAAGGTGACCCTTGTTTCATAAGCATCTCTGTTTAGGAGACTACATCAAGATTTGGAAGTAATTTTTTATGCCATTCTCGCAAATTGTGGTCTGTATATGCTGATGTCAAGGCATTTTTCCTGAATAAAAGCTTACAGAAATGAGATTGTTTCCTTATGCCAAAGGACATTCAGCATCGTCTAGCCCATTTCATTGTACTTCACTATTCAACTCCAACTATGGTTCTCATTTATATAATCTTCCTGTGTGGCCTCTCCCATGCTTCCTTACATGGCTGCTATCACACGCCTGCCAAGCTGGGCTCTACTGGATGGCTGGCGCTAATGGAGTTGAACACTTTCTGTCATCCAGTGGTACATTGGCCCTGAAAACCAGAATATGGATTGCTTAGGAAAAGAATTATCTGACTGATTATTTTTAGTTTACTCTTCTGCTGCACTGGGTGAAGCAGCTTGCAAAAGGCATGATTACTGCTGAGCAAGAACAATGAAGAAGTATTATTTGTGTGCAGACTTCCCCACAGACTCTATCTTTGACGCCAGCTTAAAATGTTCCCAGTCAGTGATGCATGGAAAATGTTCAGGATGCAGTAGACAGTTCTAAAAACACCAGAACCAATCACCTGGGAAACAAGAAAAACAGAAAGTCAAGTCAAAAAGTATTTCAGCTATTGAACAAACACCACCCACCTCTAAGCGAGTGGCTAGCAGCCTGAAGCAATATGTGTAAATCCTTTTTAGGAGTTCCAATTTTTTTTTTTTTATGTAAGAGAGAGAATCATTTCCTCTCATATTCTGTGTGTGATGTTTAAAATCTGCTGTGCAATGGTAAAACTTACAGACTCCATCCCATGTTATTCTATATAATTTTTAAGTTGATGTTGAAATGTGTTTGAGAATCAAGTAGGATAGAAATAAGAACTAATCTAACTTGATTGAAAAACTCAAACCTTAGGCTCAAAATTGAGAACAAATGAGAGGTATGTATGCTTCTCATACTTTGCCCTTAGTCCCAGGGAATCTGGAGCCCTGCTAAATAATCAGAAACAGGTATTGCAGTTTTGGAAATTTAAACCTAAGACTGAGAAGAACATAAGAAGTCAAGGTTTGAGCTATTTCAAATGTTACCTACAGGTTCAGTTACGTCTCCATTTCTTAGACTGCTTCCAGAAACCATTTCTTTTCAAGTAATAGCATTAATTAGCATTCTTTTAAAATAGAAGATTCAAATTCCATACAGAATAGGTCTAGATAAAGGGGTCCTTAGTGTGAATGCTTCAGTTTGCCTAATGCAAATCTTCATGGAACATTAAAATATCTGTGTGACATTCCATACAAGTAATCAGCTGAAAAGAAGAGATGAAACTGGTGTCAGTGCATGGGAACTGAGAAAACTGGCTATCAGTGCACCACACTTACCTACAGGCTCTCTTGATATTGGCTAGATAAAGGTGTTTGGGTGCCTTAGAGTGGGGTGGAAGACATATTTGGGGTGAGTTTATGCTTTTCTGTTATCATAAACAGAGCAGAACATAGTCTCAAAAGTGATTTGTATGCATCTGCATGACCATGTATGGCCACAGTTTTAAATCACTCATTTCATTCCTGAGCGCCTCTGATTCTGGTATTCTGGGGGCAGTGGAAAGGTTATAAGAACTGAGCCCATCTGATAATTAGGCTCCTAAGAAAGCCATTCATTTGAATTTTCCAGAATGGAGGCACCTAAAAATCATGGCACTTATGGAAAATGTATTTTTAAATGTATAACAACTGTGTTTTGGTTTATTTCAAAATGTGTGTACAAATCACAGTAGAGAATTGCTCCTTCATTAACACCAGTAAAAGTAATGATAATAAACCTTCAGTGTTGTTTCTAAAAGGGAATTGCTCAAGGTTAAGAGAGGTAACCTTTGAACTGGTGTATGTTTTCAAACCAGAAAGATTAAAAGGTGAAAGTTGAAAAGTATATATTTTAAATAGCACCAGATGGCTGTGGGCTGAGTTCAAACTGCTGTGCAGTTAAAGCACATGCACTCACCAGGACCCCATGGGTGAATTACAGCCTCTGTGTACACTGAGGGTCTCCATTATCTGACATATACCTATGCCTGCTCAGTATTCAGTCTGGGACAACTTTTCTTTCTTAATGATGGTTGGATGAATAGGGCCAATTCTTCAGCCACAAGAGCCATTTCCAGGGCCTGTGATGGGAACTGAGTCACATCCAAGGACAGAGATTAGTCCACAGCCCAATGGTTTTCAACTTTTTTGATTTGTGGACCCTTTACTAATTCACTTGGAGAAGTAGAAACCCCAGTGAAAATTAACACGTGTGGATTGCTACAGAGTATTTATGAGCTTGGTTTCCACAGGTATCTTTTGCAAACAATTTCAAATTCTTTCCAGACCCCAAACTGAGACCATCTCCGAAAAAAAACTCTTTCGCATTCCATCTAGTTCTCCCTTTGCAAAATCTAGTAGTTTACCTTAAAAAAATCCTCTCCTAGTTTCACTACTACCAAAATGAACACAGCTGTACAGATTTGACTTTACCTTGCATGCTGATTTGAAGGTTAACCTAATTTCTTTTGCTTTTTAGTTCTCACATTTATATGTCAGCAGATATTTGGTTCGCTTCCTCCTGCTCTCCTCGGTCATTTTTCTCTAAGACAGCTGTTCAAAACTAGCTGTAAATTATATAGTAATCCCTTTTTTTCTGGACTTATGGTGTGGCATTCTCTTATCAGCTTGTTATCTAATCTGAAATAATCTTTTTCCATATGGGAAGCATTCTGCATGTTGATCAATTAGATTTATTGCCTATTAAATTGACAGTTAACTTGGAATAATAATCGCAACGAGAAATCCAGATTTTATGCTATGTGGCCTCAATTCTTTCCAGATAAGCCTTAATTCTCTGATTTCTTATAGTCTTATCCTTGCTTATCCTGCTAAAGATGTCTCCTCCATCTGCTGCAGCGACCCCTTAAAATATGAAGTCAGAACTGAGAGTAAAGAGCAGCATTCTTACAATCTCTGCAAGCTATTATTCTTTTTAAAATATTCTTTTTTTGTCTCCTTGCTTATTTCCTTTTTGTGATTCTTTGATTGCAAGCACATAGGAAAGAGTCGACTTGTATCACCGTGTTTGTATCTCAGGCAACAACAAAGTCTTTGAGCACTACGGGAATATAAATATTAAAGAAGGAGAAGAATTATTCCTAGGATGAGGGTCTTTTTTTTAAAACCTGTCTGTGCTCTCCATCACTTCTCTGATATGATAGGGTTCACTAGCAGGTGAACAATGCAATGTGAAGCCATAAAAGCAGCACACTTTTCATTTCATAAAAATCTAATTTGTTGAGAGGAGAACTGTGGCCTTATTCAGAAAACAATACAGATAGAAAGAGTTATTATTTCCTGCAAAATGATAAAATCTGCAAGTTTAGAAGTGGAAATTTTATACCTAAAAAAATTCACATTATTTGTGAAATTAAAGGTGTTTTCTAGTTGTTTTGCACATCTCTTCCATTCTTACAGTATTTTGTAGTACGTGCATCAGGCTTGCTTGCTTCATGACCATATAAAACTGTTCCCTGTATTTTACTAGCCTGTGTATTAATTTCACCAGTTCTTGTCACACAGAATTAAAATAAAGTAAGGAATTCTATTTGTAGCTAAAATTTTTGGCAGCCCAAAGTAGTCCTTACTTGTGTATTTGCATAGAAGTACGGTTATTGTCACATGTCTAAACAATCTGATTTTAACTCTTCACCTTTCCCAATAATACAATTATTCTGGTAAATCCACTTATTTTGCTTCCAGATGTTCCATGACAAGAATTTTAATGCTATAGTGAAGCATTAATTGAGCCATAAGTGACTTGTTTCTGAGCAATTCAGGGTTTTTCTCTGTTCTATTCACTGTGGTTCCAATGTGTTCGACACGCCAGTGTAATGGAAAGAGTTTTCTGCATGCCTTTCAGACAAATTACATTTATTGATGGTAGGAGATACATTTACTTATAGAAATACTTCAATTAGTTTTTGTTATTCTTCTAAGAAATGTTCTCACACAGACTCTCACACACAGAAAAAAAACCACAAAACAAAAACACTCAAAACAAAACAAAACAAACAAACAAAAAAAAAACAACATCAACAACAACAAAATCAATTCTAAGCAGACAAATCATTAAAATCACAGTTATTAATAAATCCATATCTTCATCATGATTTTAACCTGTATCAGTGTTTGTAGTGGGGGTAAGCCTGGAGTAACTCCCCTAAAAGGGAGTTTCATACCCAAAATAAATCCACAGTAAGATCTTAATCTGTATCCCTGTATCTCACAGTACAGAGGTGAAGATATGTAGGATACATATTTTGATATGATTTTATGTACCAGAACACTTCAAGGTAGATAATAATCTATATATTGTGTTATTCCCTATATTCCCTACAGAACTTATTAACTGATTCTGTCTTTTGGAGGAGGAAAAGGCTTATGCCTTAAGATTAAAATAATTTGTGTAGAATAGTAATCAGAGAATTTAGCTAAAGTTAGCATGCCTCATTCATATCACAAATGTGGTTTCAAGGTTATCCAAAAACTGAATACAGCTAGATTTCATTTATATGACCTTCTAAAGAAATCAGCTATGCTAAAAAGGATAGCAACATTGAATTCTATTGTCAAGCTCTTTTCTCACATAACTATATTTCTAAAACATCTAAGACTGTTTTCAAACTGAGCATGCCTCAAAACTTGTACAATTTAATTTTTTTCCTGACTTTTATGTATGCAAATGAAGACAGACTTGTTAGCAAGCTGTCATTTACTGGTAGGTAAATCCTAGATCCCTGCTATGTGAACCCTCTGACATCAACATTCGGCAAACTGTTCCCCAAGGCTATATGAATGTGTTTGCTTCCTTTCACTAAAAGAAAACCATTTGATACAGCTGAAGAGATTTTGTACAGCATCTTGTGACTTCATGTAAATGCTTTAATTATTTTAATACCTCATGGCTGCATCAACATACCTTTCTATTAGTGCAAGATAATGTGCTTTCCAAGGCTTCTACAGCTTCAGGTTTACAACAGGGCTGTACTGGAAGTCCTCCATGCAAAACTGTGTGCAGGACATTAGGATAACTAGGTTAAGATGATTGGTCACTGCATTTTAAAATCCCTGCCCAGAGCTTCTTTGATTTTTTTCCTGGTTCCTGAAAATCTGTACTGTGGTAAATTTCCAGTATCCCCATGTCAAACTGCACTACCTCCTTGACACTGTCTGCTTGCTGCAGAAGCTTCTGGTAAAAGCTTTATAGCTCCATGTGTCACCCTCACACCTGCACTTCCAGACCAACCATGACACTTCAGGTGCATGAGAACAAGTGGTGGCAAATAAAAGGTGAATTTTTCCACCTTGCATGCTGTCCACCTCACCTACTTATCCACAAGAAGCATAGAAGACAAACATTTAACATGTTATGAGGACATAAGGGGTAGCTATAATTGAAGTTTGCTTCACCACAGTCTGTTGGAGAGGCCCTGAAATTGTCGACTTGGGACAGCCCATTCCATTTCACTTGGAACCTGATAATACCAAAATTCATACTGATTTTTAATTCATACTTTAATGGGGCACACGTCCATATCAAAACTTGGCTAGCACCATGGACACCTCGATTTATGTGCATGTGCTGTCTTTAGATTAACCTGAATTTTCACTGGCACGAATTTGAAGCCAAATCCATTAGCACTACACAAATAAAACATTCAAACTATTGATCAAAAACGCTAAAAAGAAAAGTGACGTAAACACAATGACAGAATCACAAAATCATTGAGTCTGGAAGGGATCTCTGCAGATCATCTGGTTGAGGCCCTCTGCTCAGAGCAGGGTCAGATAGAGTGAGTTGATCAGGATTATGTCCAGGTGGGCTTTGGAGATGCCCAGAGATGGACACATCTCAACTCCTCTCAGAAACATGTTCCACTGTTTGATCACCCTCCCAGTAAAAAAGAAGTGTTTCTTCTTGATATTCATGTTGCTTGCCTCAAATCAACTCCAGATGAGCTTTGGCTTTTCTAGCCCCATACCAACACACTTAGACAGTGTCTCTATGTTCCTCCTCAGAAATCTGACTCTGGTTTCATTGCTTGTAAAATTTCTTTTTATGTTTGAGATTCATCACGAGCTCCTTGTTCATCCATGCAGGCCTCCTTGATTTCCACTCACTCGCTTGGACCATTCTTAAGTTTAGTGCATCCTTGAAAAGCAACACTCTTCCAAAAGCTTCAAATAGTGGGGTTAATCTCTTCTTCAAATGGCCATTCACTATTTCTCTGAGATGTTACTTAGGCATGACAGGTGGCAATAGATCATGTCTAGCCTCTACTGGAGGTTGTATTTCAGATCATATTTTCTGAGGCTGCAGTCAGCCTCAATAACCAAGGCAGCAGCTAAGTAGATCTTTCTCTCTTTAATACCATCTTGCAAAGCAGATTTATAACATTAGAAGATGTGAGGGAAGGAAAGAAAGGCAGAAATTCAAAACTCCAGCACCTCTCAAGGGTGCATTCTCTGTCCAAGATGGATCCCTTCCCATCTCTCTTGCTTTTCTTTTGCTTTATCCTTATCTCTGGCCCTTGGGAATGCAGGTTTAATATTTACATGAAGCATGACTCCCTCTTCCCTGATAGCTAGCATCAGATTTCTTCTTCCCACAGCCTCTTGGAAACCTACCTGAGTTTACATTCCAAAAATATTCCTTAATTAGCACATTCCTTCAGCTCCTCTGGCTTTTTTGCTATTTGCAACAATTCAAGACCATTAAAACAGTTTTAGAATCATACATCAGATCTGTTAATTTTCCATAGTTCTCATTATCTTTTATAATATCTAGATCACCGTGAGTTTTTGATATGTGACCTCTTAATAAGGAAGATGGCTAACATGGCATTGAAGTACCTCGTCAATGTAACTGTCTGGAAATTGTGATGCACAGTGATCTATTGCTTGGATGAAGGCAAACCATGACTCTCCTGTTTAAGGAGTACAAATTCTAACTCTGCATCTCAGAATGGCTCCTTATTGGGTTTCTTAATCACTATCCAAATACACAATTTCTAATACATTAATTTTCTCCAATTTCACATCAAAAGGCCTTTCTGAATGCTGTTAATTGTCTTTGAAGGTATTACATGATTGGGCTAAGCAAGCCACAGTTTTGCTATATTAATTTAACTAGAGAAGAGTGTCAAAGAAGGAAAGAAAGGAAAATGGGATTATGAATATTTTTTTAGATGACTGACATGTTTAGTATTGAAATTTATTACATCTCTGATTTTTGTGACTGTTAGCTTATAAATATCCAATGTTTTCATTTCTTATGATTTTATTACTAATCTCTTAATATTTGTTTTTGCTCTAAGCTCTGCTCTTAATGTTGCAGAATTGCTGGCAAATCACTTTTCAGAAAAACAAAAAAAAGCACATCTATTTTGCATTGCCTCAGAAGTCTCATTACTTATTATTTTTAATAGTATGATTTTTAAATCTGTCTTGTGACAATGAGGATGTTAATTTTTTTTAAGTCCAAAACACTCATTTGATGTGTGACCTCATCTTAAATAGTACTTGTTAAAGATTTAACCACAGACAAATTAATAATGGTAACAATAGAAGCATTATCATAGCACTTTTGAACACTAACCATAAGTCAGGTTGTCATTATATGAACACAGAATGTAAAGATGTCTTTCCTCTGAAAACCTTACACTCTCAGTCTGTGACACAGACAGATTAAAGCAGTGGTGGTGAGTGTGGCAGGCACAACAGCAGCAACATCACAAGTGGTAATTTCTGTAGGCATCCAAGGAGAACAATTTTAAGGTGCAAAAAGAAGGAAAAGGAAGGGGAGAAAAAAGTTCTAATGACTAAAATAATTTGTATGTATGAATGAACTCAAGTTAAAGAGGGAAAGGGAGAAAGAAGAGCATTCTCATGTTAGATCATCACCATTTGGGCCTGTAGACCAAGTGTTCCATGTTCCTCCTTCTATAGGACAGAATAAAATCTTGGGTGTTGATTGCACAGCTGCAGTCTCACAGCAAAGCCCCTGGATTCAGAGCTGGGATATCTTGACATCTGTCCCATTTTTAGAGTCTTAGAGGAAGTTTACTCTCCTGAGTTTGTGAGAGGCATCTGAGTTCTGTGGCTTTTCGTGGCTTGTCTCCTGCTGCTATAAAATGAAAAACATGATCTCCTGCTTTTCGCTTCATGGAGCAATATCAGAATCTTCATACCATTCTGGAGTAGCTCCTTACTGGAAAGATGAACCATTCCTTGAGAGGTGGCTACTGCATTCTCTGCTTGTTTGCATGACTGTTTCAATTAAATGATATCCCACTGTTTTTCCCCATAAAACAACTTCAACATGCTACATAGCTCACTAATTAAATGGGATTTGTCATCAATTAACCAGAACCATACAACTTCTGTGTGGGCACTTATCTCGTCCATCTTGCCCAGGAGTGTGTATCTGAGGAAACCTGAGTGCCTCTGTCTCCTTGCCATGAAAATGGTCCAGGCATTCCCAGTATGGCCTTCAGACCATTTGTTCCTCGCTGTCTTGCTTCCACATCTACCCCTTTTCCTTCACTTTGTGGCACTACAGCAGTGTTGAACAGCAGCCATTGAGGGCTCCAGCCAGATTTTTCTCAGTGAAAGGCCTTCTGTGGGGTAGAAATCCAGGGAAAAAAGCAACAGCAAATGGACCAGCCTTGCATGTTCCTTCCCAATGCCCTCACCTGCACCCAAGCCCATCACTTTAGCTGCCACCAAAGCACACCAGCTCTGGATGCAGAAGTCCCAGCATTTGGGCTCTAGTACCAGTCTCCAAGCTTCTGAGCCAGCTTTAGGAATGTGTTTTTACTATTCATTGTTCACTCTGTCTGCTACAGATGTGCACAGTGCAATTATTATAATGCTTTGCACATGTGGTGTTATGAAATGTGTGCCTTTAAAGTCAGGCCAGTTTTTTTTCCCTGTAACCCAAATATGTTATTTCTACCTATGTTTCAGTTTGCCACACATTTAAAAAAGAACACAAAAAAATTTATTATAAAGATTAAACTAACAACTATGTAACCAAAAGAGAGCAGACCCATTTTCTTCTTAAAAGAACAGTTTTTTTTCATTTGCATGCTTGGATTTTTTTTCCTTGTGCTTCTGCTCCTCAATGCAGACACAGATGCTCACACAAACATCTATCTAAATAAAAAATATATGCACATAATGACAATTCCTACTGTATGGAAGGAAATCGTTCCTTAACTGGGAAGCCATGCTCTATCCAAACATTCTCATCTCCAGCAAATACATTTCCTTGTATTAATCACCTTCAAGCTTATTGACCTCCAAGCTTATAATTGACCATTTCAGCTTATTGTACTCAATGATAAAGCTTCATCCTTTGCTCTGAAAACAGTCAGTCATCAGAGGATCACTGGGCCTCATCAGTCCTTTTTGGTTTCTCGCTTACCATGGGTTACAGTTAAAGTAGATTGTAATTGGATGCCATTTGAGGCCCTTGGAGGCTCTGAAACAGTATGGGATCTCTTGGGATAACAGTGCCTTCCTGAAAAGGTTATGTGATCAACGTATCAATGTGGGAACGCATGGAAAGCCTGAATGCAGGACACATATCTTACACCAGAGTCAGGCACAGACCCCTTGAAACAGAAACTAATTGCTGCAGGCCCCACTGCATTTCAAACTATCCAGTCTGTCCAGATCCCTCCTTAGACCCTTCCTATACTCAAGCAGAGCAATACTCATGTCTAACTTGGTGTCATCGGCAAGGTGACTTTGGTCTATAGGTTTAGGCTTCTTTCCAAGTTGAAAATGGGACACAAAACTTAAGTCTGTTCATCCAGGTCTCTTTTCAACACCGACTTAGTCTGTGTCAGTGATATGCACTGTAGTGAGCTGGGTATAATCATGCACCAGCCTGCCTTCCGGGGCTTTAAAGGCCAACACTGAATTAATAAGGCAACTATACTAATTACCTTTACATGCTTTCACTGATCCATATTGCTTAGAGATACATCACTGCCAGACAAACTAGCAGCAATTTTCAATCTTAATTTCTCAAAACAGCAAGAGAGCTTTGACAATACACACCCCTCAACACAAGTGAATGTTACTGAATGTTTAATAATGAACAGGGCCAAAATCAAGTGGGCTAAACAAGGGCATTGGATCTCTGACTAGAGACAAAAATGAGTTCATTCATAAAGAACATCATATTGAACCTTAGCAAGAAGTGTTGCAGGGAAGACGGATGATACACAAAACTGGGCACTACACCTTACAAGGAAGGAGACTACAGTCACAGCAGCAGATAGCCCGCATCAGGGTGGCTCGGTCTTTATTACTGACATAAAAAGCACCAGGACACAGACCTGCTGTTATCCCATGATTATCCATACTGCTAAATATGAGCACAGTACCTGGAAGTTTTGGTCATGCCTTTGGCACATTCCAGCAGATCCTCAGTATGGCTCACAAGTGAACATGGGCCAAGGACCAGTCCTCACAGACAGTTTGGGTTCAGCCACTGGGGTTGGAGGGCAGGAGAGTTCAGTGCTATGGGCATGAGCCATGCCCTTTCAATTGGCTAGAGAAAAGGCAGGATGTGCCTTATTTCCTAGTACAGATGTAGCCACCAAAGTCTTTGGCATAGGAGCCAGTGAACTCTGAAGGTCTTTGGTTACAAAGTGGAGAATCCTATATATATCTAAAATAAATTTAATTATATATCAGTTAAACAGCAAGCTATAGTGAACCTCAATTTGTTTGATGTTGTGGTTTCATTCAGTCAATTGCCTAAACCTTCAGCTCTTTTTCTGAAGCACATCCAGGCTTCTTTGCTCTGGAAATCTCAGAGGATCAATCTCCCTGAGGAGATTTTCAGTACACCTTCACTCAGACTGGGCAGGCACATCTTTCATGCTGTGTTTTGATATTTCCCCATCTTCTGGCTGAATGCAAGAGGTAGGAAAGCTGCTCAGAACTTAATTTAAAAGGTAAACTGAGCTCTTTTGAATTTCAAAAAGTCTCAGGATGGATCTTCTTTTATCAGAGCCAGCTTATCCATCCCTAATTCAGAGAGAAACGTAGGGGTTCAGATCAAAACTTTTTGATCTAGCTTCAGATGTTCTCAAAGTTCAGGGGTATTTGGATCTCAGGTTTTGGTGGGGGTCCACCCATGATCTCCAGCGCCCATCTCCTACCTGTTTATTCTCTTACATGTGCATTTCTTCTTTCTAGCTTCCCTCCCCCTCCATTGTTCTTCCAAGATTAAAGCTTTTCTATTATTATCATTATAAACATAATTCCTATAAGAGATAAGTAGCTCCCCAGAGTATCTTTATTAATCCTAGTTAAGATAACATTTTGAAAGTAGACAGGGAAAGAGATTTATAAAGAGTAAGAGAAGACAGTTGCAGATCAGCACAGCAGGGCAGAATTTCCTACCCTGTCTGAGCCTGTTTACAAAGAAGAGTGGGGTTAAAAATTGCCCTGCATTTGAAGTTGCACACTAGCCTACATGTAACCACCTTGATGAGTCTGAGACTAAATTATATCTCTCAGTATGTCCAATATTGTAATCTTGCTGTGTGCTGGAATGGCCGCCATTGTATTTTGTTTTGTGTGCAGACCCTTGTATGCACAAAGCTATTTGTGGCTTTTACGTCCTCCGATTGAAGCATGACTATAGCTTGTGGATTCAAGAAGGCAAGAGAGGTTTTACCTCAGGAATGGGAAACTCATGGATGTGCACCAATAAGCCAGAATGTACACTGGGATTTGATGGGATTTCTTGATTAGTATCAATATTAATTTCTAAATATATTCAGAAAATTTAAACCATATAGCACTATCCCAACACTCTGAGGTTAAAAAAAAATATTGTGATGGGCAAAAGGAATAGACAATATACACAAAGCAAGCAGTTCAACACTGGTGTATTTACAGTCTTAACAGTCTTCTAAGGTCCTCTAAGGTATTTTTGTTAGTGCAGCTACAGTGATATGACACAATTCAAATTGCATATCACAATTAAAGTGATGTATACACAAATTTTATAGTACTTATCCCCTTCTCTGGTCTTACCCTCAGCCTTCCACTGATGCTTGATGTCTAAAAACTGATGGTGTCCATTTGTGCAGGGCACAGAGAGGATTTACATGAGTCTTAAGTATCCCAAATCCTTTGCTATGAGGAGTATGAAGTTGATGCTGAACGTTTCTTTCTCCCTCTCTGAGATTTTGTGTTTGCTGACATGCTGTGCACTTTGCTCTTCCATCATCAATCCGTGTTGTATCTCCAAGTACTCTCTATATATGGTGCCTTTTACATACACTGGACACTTGCAGGTTCTTATGGTTACCCCTGAGATGGATTTACATGACATCCAAGGTTGCATTTATTTGCTGAACACTAACTGGCCCCAGTTTATAGCCCTTGGGTCCTCTGCATCTGCCTTTGCCTGTGCTAACAGGTGTTAAAACTCAGAGTTGTTCCAAGCCAAGCAAAAGCTATAACCGAGCAGGTAACACCCCACCCCTCAACAGGTAACTGCTGTTACAAGCTGAATCAAATCTCCAGGTGGGCCAAGACAAGTCCAGACAAACCTAAAGAGGTTTATACTGGTAGCCTAATGCAAAGCCATACCTCTTATAAGCAATGGAAACACCAGATTTACTGAGAAAAAGGCTACAGATAGTTTTTCTCTCTGTCTGGCCTCTACTTCTTTTTCTGACTTTGACTTCCCATGAGAACCTGGAGAGATTTCTTCATCCTTTGGAAACCATAAAGCATAAGTAAAATATACTGTCACCTTAAAACAGTGGAATTAGAGCACAGTGATAGGAATGAACCAATCATTGTCATTTGTTCAAATGAGAATCTCTGGTTTGGAAAAACCAAAGAGGCTAAATCTGAGGAAATATATTTTTCTAGGAAATGTCCCAGAAGACTTAGGAAAACCATACCTAAAAAGCTTTTAAAAATCAAGTGAAGGAAATATTTATTCTCTCCCAGATATGAATGCTGAGAAGCACCAGCATGGTGGAATATCTTAAAGTGATTCATCCTATTGCGTATTTAATTTTTCCTAAAACTGGGAACATAATCATCTACTCAAAATGGGAGGATTACCTTTTAGATACATAAACAGATAAAAAATAATTTCATTATTAAAGTACTGAGAAAATTAAATCATTCTCAGAGACTAGATGAACATTGATAAAGCCTACTTATTCCGGACTGAGCTTGTGGGGCAAAATGCTCTCTGATATTCACCACAAGCAAAGATTATGGAGAGCATAACATATTGAAATCTAAATTAATCCTGCTTATTGACTGATAATATGCCCTGATCCTGGGGGAATATGCCTAATTTATTACTTTTTAAATTGTTTGGATTCCTTTAGGATGAGCAACTCCCCAGTTGATTTTCATTGGCTATGTGGGGAAAGCAGTCATTAAATATGAATACGAATTATTTTGTTTTGAAAGAGTACTGCAAAAAATTCACATTCAGCCAGTGCTGTTTAGATTAAGTGCTTTTTCATACTGCAAGGAAAGGAGACAATTTGGAGCAGAGACTCTAAAACTGAAAATGAAAATAAGATGCTTTGTATTGTTTCCTAGCAGACAGCTATTGTCCTCTGAGTTTTTCCTCTGTTTCTGATGCCACTCTCCAAAGAACACATGCAGTACAGACTGAAAGAGTTGTGCTGGTACAGGAGGAGGGAGGGGATCTATCACAAAATAGAAAAAAATGGGGAATAGAAAATACTTTACTGTAAAGTCTTAAAGGGCAACTTAGCCAGGGGGTGTTACTTGATATAACCCTTGAGGCCGACCTAGTTTTAGTAAGGGTTCTTGGCCATGACTGTACATTGGCACCCTACCATGTTTAACATTGTGCTCATAACGTAGTCTTAAGACACCTTCTTAGTTAACAAAAAACAAACCAAACCAAACCAAACCAAAAAAAAAAAAAAAAAAAAAAAAAAACAAAAAAAAAACACCAAAACCTTAAAAAAAAAAAAAAAAAAAAAAAAAAAAAAAAAAAAAAAAAAAAAAAAAAAAACCCACGAAAACAACACCAAAACCTTAATAATAGAATACTAAAAATAATTACAAATATGCAGTTCCTGACCTAGACAGTCTTTCTGCAAATGCGTTGCTCACCTCTTCTCCTACTGCCTTTGTGCACTTCCCTTTGATTGAATCTGGAGGCCCCTACTCAGTCCATCTCTCACAAGGAATCATCTCCCTACTTTATTGATGTGCTCATCATATTTGTGTTGCACTGGATTCTGTCAGGTCTTTAATGGGGTGAGCATGCAAAACATGCAAACAGTGGGTGCTGTGCATAAAAGAGCAGTTGGCATTGTGGTTTGCACTTCATTCTCATTTCTCCTCCTACAGTTTGATAAAATTGTACTCTCAGACCTGTATAAGAGATTCAGGTGTCCAGCAGTCTAATTCTCTATTTACCTAATAGGATTATGCTTCTATTATAAAACATCACTTTATTACAAAACATCACTTTAGCTTAGCAGTAAGGAGGCATTAGACAACTGTTTTGTATCACTCTTTTGTCTTCAATAAAACCATTAAGGAAATCCTATGAAATTTGGTCATTTTTTATATTATCTGCCTAGAGACTGCTTAGAGACTGCCTAGGAAGGAACAAAGGCTTCTCACTGGATTTGCCTACTGTTCCCTACCACTGTTTGTAAATACTAACTACCCAAGTCAGCAGGAACCTAGGCATGACAAGGGAAAATCCTTTCCCGAATTTGGCCTGATGGATGATGTTTCCCACTCCAAAACAACATTCATTGCCTTTCAGAGAATTTTTGCACAATGCACTATGTGTTCCTCTATAGGGTCAATGAACCAACACTGTCTGCAGTAAAAGGGAGAAAACAGATATGCTTTGTAATACAGTCTCTTCTCCTCATACTCTGTCCTCAAGTGGAACAAGCTATGAAGTCCAAATTAACATACATGTGACAGAAAAACTTTTAGGTAAGGACTAAGACTGGGTTGGTTGGGGCTTTTGAGGGGTTTTCTGGTTTGCTTTTTTTTTTTTTT
>WBNO01011995.1:218246-250474 GCA_013400575.1 Peucedramus taeniatus
TTTTTTTGTGTGTGTGTGTATGTCATTGGATTTTTTTGCTGGGGAGATGTGGTCCCTTTCCAGGTTATAACACTAGATTGTGGCTCCCCTCTCAGAATGGACTGTGCCAGGTATTAGCTGCTTCCCTGATAAATGATGGCCTGCTTAGGGCATATCTCTGGGACCCCTGTCTAAGGAGCTACTTGCATCCTGAAGATGCAACAACTCAATGTTGTTTTTCATTCCAGGCCAGGGTTCACTTCTACATCTTTCCAGGATAGAAGACCAGAGGTTTGAAAGTGCTCAGACACACATCATCTAAACACTAGACTGTGCTGATGGGATGGAAGGATATTCTACACATCCTTCCTCTGCATCTAGCTCTGTGATGTCTGTCAGTGAAACGAGAAATAATTACATTACATCACTTGCAAGTGAAATATGAAGAAGGGTGAATGCAGCAGCAAAGGACTCTGAATGCATCCTGGGCCTTACTGACAGACCCATGGCCTATATAAAACCATAGAATAGTCTGGGTTGGAAGGGATCTTTAAAGGTCATTTAGTCCAACTCCCTGGAAGGACCAGGGTCATCTTCAAATAGATCAGGTCACTCAGAACTCCATCCAGCCTAACCTTGAATATTCCCAGGGATTCGGCATCTGCCATCTCTCTTTGAATAGTCAAAGATGCAGACACTACGGAAGGAGTAGAAAAATGGACCAGGCACAAAGGGATCCTTCTCTAAATGTGCCCTTCCAGCTTCTCACAGTGTATAGTTCAGGGAATTTCTGAGCCAGATCTCATAGCTATGTGTTTCTGGCAATGAACATTTCCTCGAGTTAATTTGACTCCTTGCTTTCTTGAACATAATGCCGTGGTACCCTGCAGTAACAAGTTCAATGGGTTAATGATACATTTTCTAAAATGATCAGGGCATAAAAGTTTTTGGAATTAAAGACCGTGATTACAGTAGAGGTAAAGAAAGATGCATTTTTTACTTGAAAATGTGTCATAATATGTATTAATGTAACTGATAATATTTTATTCACACGGGCTGGTCTTTATCACCTACTAAAAAAAATAACACAATTTATACAGACAACACAATTTTCAAATGTCTCAAAAAGACTTGTGATTGTATATTTTATGTTGCAAAACTGCATAAAGTTCATTTTCCCTCTTCCAAAAAATGCAATTTCATTTGAAGCATGACAGTATGGTAGATCTTCATACCCAACAACCAGCAAATGTTTTTCTTAAACTTTCTGCAAGACAACACAAATTAGGTTTGTAACTTCAGTTCATCAGTTAGATTTTGAATCTGTAAAATACAAAATAGCTATTTGAAATTCTGCCTTTATATTTCCTGCACAGAGTGCTTTTGTCTTTGACCTATTTAAAATAAAAATTTCCCGTATAAGCTGTAAGACATAAAAGCTGCTGTTGACTGTCCTCAAACTTCACATAAATTCTAGCCACACAGTATTAGAGACTTATTGCTATGATGTTTAGGCATCATAACATGATTATAATAAAAGCTGTTGAGGTTTGGGGTCAAGGTTCTCCAATGTTCTTGTTTTGACAAATGATCTTTGCAGCATTTACATATCATAAGCTATGTTTAGAATTAAACGCTTCAATTAAATCAACAACTTGGTTTTGCCCTCTAGGGTAATAAACAACCAAAATGAGATGTGTTTTTTCTCTGTCCGCAGCAAGAGGGTTAGAAAGAGAGAGGGAGCAACAATAAAGACTGCTGAAAGGTCGTTCTGATAAAAGCCCTAGTTTCAGTTTTACTCTAAGTTTTATTCTGATTGGCATTTTGTGGTCTGTCTTACCAATTATTGGAAGCATTGCTGACAAAACAGAAGTTGCGCAAGAACTTTTCCCACACTCATTTCTACCATTGTGGTTCAGTGAACCTCATTCTTAATTTCCTAGCTCAGTTGTATCATGGAGCTGTGTTTTTACCATCGTCAAGACAACTCCAAGATTTTCCCAGAGATTAAAGAAATCAGAAGCTTATTGTTTATTGGAGACCTACAATCTGGAGTGCAGCAGAAACGAGGATAACTCCAGCAGAAGAAATATATTCTGCTTCCTGAGCAGACTCACTGGTCCACCTACTGTCCTCACTGATTATTATAGTGCAAAGAAACTTCTATTAAACATAATGATATTAAATGGACCTGATGCGATTTAACACATTTATGAGACTCTTTCATGTCTCACTGTAGGAGGTTGATATTTAAAGCCTAGTCCTCGCTGAACCTGAAAGCATTAATAATCCCCTTCTCTTTGGCCCATATGCAGGCTCATTACAGTTGCTCTTTATAGTTATCTATTTTCTCTTAGGCCCTTATGCAGAGAAGAATCTCTATAGAGGAAAAAGCTTAAGCACTTGATTAACTTTAAATACATTGAAGTCAGTGCTCAAAGTTAAGCAGGTGCTTAATATTTTCTTGAATCAGGGCCTCACAGCCTAGGGTTTCTGTCTCTGCACTAGTTCAAAAAATAATGGCCTAGAATTTTCTTCTCCACTCAACATCATTGATGCAAATCTGGAGAATCCATTCAGATTAAAGAGCTTTGTTCATCTTTGCCTTGTATTTTATAGAGTCATCTAGAAAAATGGTTGTCAAACATCATCATTGGGGAATAGCAGACTTTAAATAAACTTTGCATTCACTTTTGCCACAGTTATAGAAGACATGGTTGAACATCAGCAGGAACACCAGAAGGAAACTACAACTCAGAGGTTATGGTGGTGGAACACCAGCACAAAATAAGAGAACAGGATGAGGCTAAAGTGACTCCTCGTGACTTGACTGAGTGAATTGCCTCCAGACCACTGCAATGAGGTGGATAGTAGGGGACTGAGGGATGTATAGGCAATGATGAATGCCATGAGCAAGACATTATGTGTCCTCCATCAAAATCAATAGTCAGACCTCCCTGCTGTCAGTCTGCATATGAAAGAAGGCATGTGAAGACCACCTTCCCTACCCTCTTTCCCTCTAGTTACTGTATTCCTCTCCCTCAAGAATGAGGAGGGTCTTTGTGTTTCAAGGGAGCAATACCCAAAATCCTGCCTACATCCAGTTCCTTTCCCCAGGTATGCAATGGATAATACCCTTGCAGAACTCATTTCAACAGCTTCTTAAATCTGCTTTCATGAGGGACAAGAAATATCTTTATATATCCTAACTTGTCTGGATATTTCCATTCTCTGGGGAAAAGAATAGATCAAGTGCTGTACTTCTTTGCTCACGAATCATGTCAGCCTGGTCTCCATGACATTCTGGGACACAAGGTTATTCGGGAGTCATCCTTTTCCTCAGACACTAAACTGAATCTGAATTCCAGCAACAGCCAATCTATTAATGATCTACATCCACTGGTAACCTGCAGACTTGTCTGAGGGTGTAGATCAAGCCTACATTCATGAAATGGTGTCTGTTGGGCAAGACCTGAATTCCTAGACCTTAATCATGTCCCTGTTGCCAGAGATGTTTGATTGGTCCCTGCTTGTAGATATGTACTCCAGAATTTCAGCTGCCCCTCTACTTTTGGCCTTCATTGCTGATGTTTAATGTATGATGTGAAAATGATTTCAGGCACATTTTATGCACTTTGAGGGTAATTACATAGTAGCAAGGGTAAATGCACAGTCTCATTCTTTCATGTTCAGAGTGTCTTTGGGGTTTGGTTTGGGACATGCCAGAAGAATATTCACGAAAAGGACATTAGCCTGCAGACTGGACAGACTGAAGTCATGCGGCCAGCCCTTTAACCACCATCAAACAACTCTATTTCACAGTATCAGCCAAGCATCCTAATTAGAAGCTGGCATCACCTGTCACTGATAAAACAGGATTTAAGAGCATCAATTTGCAGGCTAAATAAAAGGACAATGACAGCAGCTGGGAGGGAAGTTTTGGGGATTATCCTAAAACCTGGATTATTCTCAGGACCAGCCAGGTACAGCATAAATACTACCTACAGAGTCTCAGGTTCAATGTAGATGTAGTTTCTGGGAGCAGGGAATATGGCATTCAAAATGCAGAGCTACATTATCACTGCCTATGCACAGCACATATGTCTCTTACAGCAAGAAATTGTTAACAGACATAGAATGAGCACATGCAGAGCTGGTAGATATGTCCAATTGAATGAATCAGTTTATATATTTAATCCTTCTTAAACAGGTTTATCCTCCAAAGAGTTTCTCATTTCTTCTTCTTTTCCATGATTTAGCAGCCAGCAATCTTACAGCCCTACTGTGCTTAGAAGGGGGCTCCAATTTTTTTATTTCTAACAAGGTTTCCAGCAGATTTTGAATGTCATACAAGTATTCTATTTGCACATTAACTTCCTTCAGACTGAACACATCCAGAGCTAAATTATTATCCTTGAGATCCATAAAGGCAAAAGCGCCATCACTCCCTGTTCAGTGAAGGCAGCATCAGTCCTGGGCAAGATTTAACAGCCACTTTTCTTCTGAACATCTACATTTGAGAAACATTTTAATATTTAATTCTCTTATTTCCTGACAAGGAGACTTACCAACCATTGTCTCTGGGTGGGAGACCTGGAGCCACATGTACAGGAACAATCCAAAAGTTCAAACATGCATGGTCTAGGCAGCTAAAGTGAAAGCCGTTGAGCTTGGACTCTCCAGTCTATAGATTTGAAAACCTAGGACTCTGTGAGAAAAAAGCTGAACTAAGAATGGCTGTGAAATTCAAACATTCTACCAGGTAACAAGATTAGTTGTTGAGCATTTTGGGACAAAGAACTGAAAAGGAGCAATATTTCAACTGTCAGAAAAATCAGGAGAACGTTCATTAGTAATTCACAATAACTCATGGAGGACAGGGGCCTGCTGCAATCCTGATAAATAAATTGAAAAATTATCCTTTGACCATGCTTCATGTGAAACCAGTTTTAATGTGAAATTCTTTATCTGGTAACATTTTATATGCAAGCTGATTCAATTTTCCACATAGACATGCAGCATGCCACTGAAGAAGCAGCAAATGCTAACAAAGATTATTTCAATCTGCAGTTGGAAATAAGGGTATCATCTGTCCTACTGCATGATGAGTTCATCATCCTGAGGGAAATGAACACCATACAACACTGCCTTGTAAAGGCTTTGGATGGCACTTTCATCCAAAAACAACAAACAAAAATTTGGCATGATTTCTGTCACACATAACATCATCATCAATCATTTAGCTCAAACATCAATATAACCATTAGATAATTGCATATCCAATGACATACATTCATGAAAAGATACAGGCCATATGTTGATTGGAAATTATTACATAGTAAAATCTGATACTTATTTATACTGCCCTTTGCCATTTCTTGCAAAAACCACAATTATCCTTCCAACACAGAGATATGTTTGGTGTGATATTTGTCCATAAGAATTCAGTATATTTCATTAAATAACCATGTACTAATATTAAACATGTTTGATATACTTGGCAATATGTGAGATGATATAAATCAACCATGTCAATCATCAGCATAAGTTCTGAGGCACCACAGGGATCATCCTGGTTCAACTGACATCCTTAGCCATCTGTGAGACACACCAAATCTTATAATACAACAACCCCACAGTGATACTTATTGCAAACCTCCAACAAAGGGGTTTTGGCCAAAAAAAAACCTAAAACCAAAACAGAAAAAAGCCAAACTAAAAGCACTCTACTTTGAGAACTGAATTTTAAAAAAGAAAAAAAAAAAGAAAGAAAAAGGAAAAAAAGCCAACAACTCAAATCAGAAAGAGTGAGAACTTAACTGAAAAGTTATCTAGGTATTACAATATTGCAACAAAAATTTAGAAATCACTGTAGTGACAACTATAGCAAAAAAGGTAACAGCTAGAAAGAAAGTAATTCTGATAGGACAGAAGGAAAATAGGATACAAGAATATTTCCATCTCCCATGAATCAAAATTATGTTCAGATTTGGGTTTTTTAGCAGTAGCTACAGCAGACAATCCTGTGGCAAAGGAGATATATATAATCAAGAAGACATGTGATGAACCAAAAAGCAAGTATGAAACAGCTGTTCTTCAACACACAGCCATGTAATTCCTGAGCTTCTCACTGCCATCATCATATCCATACATACATTCATCTCTCCACTGACTCAACTTGGATTTGATCTGTTATGGACTAGTGACCTGCTTACAGAACACTTACAGGACTTACAAATTCACCACTCTTGTGTAGAATTTTCCATTTTACTCATTCAGACCTCCAACTTAATGAAATTTAGGTAACTGATGTGTCAGACTCCATAATTTAACTACTTGCACTCTCCATAAAGATGACAGGAATGATAAATTTCTCTGAAGACGTGTAGGTGAAGAAACTGTTAGATTAGATTAGGTGCTTCCCTCTTTCCATTGACTGTATCAGAATGAAGGAACCTCCAGATTCTGATCCAGAGCCATTAATTCAGAATTTTACTTCATATAGGAAACAAAAAAGATTAATTCTTCTGTCTGCTCTGTTCACCCCTAGTGAAACAGAGTCTCAGTAGACATCCTCACTATGCCTGAAGAGGAAAAATACTCTGTTAGGGTCTTTCACCTACTATTTGGCACACAGAAAATGACAGATAAACTGCTCTTAGCCTCACTGAGTCCACATTTCTTTGTCCCAAAAGATTTCTGTAGCTGCCAGGCCATGGGAATTTGTAATGCTCCACATCGCCTGCTAAAGCAGAGCCACTGGCAGACAGAAGGGCCATAAACAAGACCAGAAGAAGGAGCACTACCATGCACCCTGACTGATGCTGCTGAGACTTCAGCACAACAAAGAATTTAACCCTTTTTCATGGAATAGCTTTAATTTCTGTAACCAAAGACTACTGCAAGAAATTCATAATAGAAGTACTATATATGGAGTATCTCTACATACTATGTGAAGTATAATAGTTCTTCCTTTCCAGTCTACAGCAGAAATAAATTGAAATTAAATTATTTCCCTGATCTTTCCAGGGAAGCCCAAGATTTCATCATTAAAATTATCCCACCATGATATCTCTACCTTGACGGGGTGGATAGTGTCACCTTTCTCATTAAAGCACAAAAAAAATCTAAGGACAGCTGCTTTATAGCAAGATTCAGAGGTGCTGCAAATGGGAAAGTGAAGTCAAAAGTCCTTTTGTTTTGATAAAAAAGAAAAACTTAAATGACAAAGAGGAAACATTTAAATACAAGTATTTTTTTCCAAAAGAAAAAAACACTTTGAGAAAAATGACCCTCCTATATCAGGTATTTCACTTTATATTCTATATCTGTTATAAAAGCAACAAAAATTAAGGAAATAACTTTGTTTTCATCTATTCCAGGGAAATCTGAATAATTTAATGAGAACTGTTGTCCATGGGCATGCACTTACTATAAAGAGTACAGAATGAACTTATCAAAACTTTTTAACTGTCAAATCTCTGGTGTCCAGGAATTTAGATTCTTCCAGAGTGAACTCTGAAAGCTGTGTCCTGTACTGAAAATGTAATTTATAAATTTCTGACCACTCTTGCCGTGAAAAAAACAGAAGTTACAACTGTAACACTTCTAGGTATTGAGAAGGTGACTCACCTTTTTTGGTTTTGGTAGCCATGTTTTGAAGGAAAATGGAATTGTATTCTTGGCAGTGGTAGGGAATGCAACACGGTATTTTTAAATGAGGGCTCAAGTTTCTTTTAGTGCTAAAAATTTTGGAATAAATCCTTGCAGTTAGATATTGTATTCAGATAAGATTTTGGCTTTATTCTTCTTTTATTTCTGTGCTTGTATAGGTGAAGAAGTGCAAAAAAGTAATGAGGACACGCTTGAAAAATCACAAATTAATACTACTATTTGGCACTTGTCTAAAAAAGCTACTCAGTAACAGCAGACTTGAGCTGTTTTAGCAGGATGCTGCTCTCCAGCCCATGTGAAAGGTCTGTGTCTGAGAGCAGACAAGGTCACAGGGTTAGAGAAAGCATTGCCTGCGATGGCCAAAAAGCATTCAGCTACTAAGGATGAAGAGCAGTTCCCTGTCCAGATTTATAACCTCCCCTGCTGCTTCAACAGCTGAACACTGCCATATGATCCAAAGGAAAATGGTCCCCCACATTTCGGGCTGAAGAGGAAAAAAGTGAAGCAATGGAAAAGAAGCAGCAAGAAAAAGCCTGGTGCTGAGAGCAAGAAAATGTTTTCAGAAAGTGAACTGTCTGAACACAAAGGTTAGCTACACATTGATACAGCACAGTCAGAGTTGGGTGAATTAATGAGATGTCAACAGTGGTTTAGCCCTGTAGAAAAGGGGAAATTCTAGTGGAAGCAGCATGCTCCATGTCCATCATTGATACCTTGGTTAGAAAGTATCCTTAAGCAACTATAGCAGGGAGAGCATGTGATACTGTATGCTAATGATACAGAATATTTATTTGTTTGATTGATTGTTTATTGGTCTCTGTTTTTTTGTGACATAGGATAGCAACTGGAAGGCAAAATAGCTATAGAGGCCTGCATTACAGTCACTGAGTGGACAATAGTTCAGAAAACTAGGATTCCAGTGCTTCCTAAATTTTTGGTGAATATGGGACATTCTCTTCCTCAATGTCTGACTGCACTTTTTTGAATACTCTCAGTTTCTAAAGAAGAGATCCCTGTGCTTTTACTAAAGATCCAGCTCATGTCATCCATCACTCAAGTGGAGTAACAGCACCAGACTTCTAGGAGCTCTGTGCTACAGGAATGAGGAAATGGTTCTGGCATGGTCATAATTTTCCTTCCTGGCAGCTGATACACTATGGAAATTTCCATTTTGTGGGAATGCTGTCTAAGAAAGACAAAAGCCATTGGTATGAATAAGAATTAAGTACTGAAAGGTACCATTTTCAATCCTATTTTATAGGAGCCAGGGAAATAATTCACTCCCCTTATATTTCCTCTCTTCTTCCCCTTATATTTCTCTTCCCTCCCCTTATATTTTCTGTCTTCTGTAGTATTCAACTACTTAGAGGCAGAGGAATCATTTATATTTAGCACAGCTTCTATTCTAAAGCTCACATATTAGTAAAGTTAACATAGATCACTCTGTAGTGCTGTTTGCACAGCTGGATATGTCAGATAGATTAAGTTTATCTTTTCCAAGATGAGCTTAAATCCACAGTGTCTTTCTTATTTACACCAACCACAGCATAACATTGTTCCTGCAAAGAAGGTTAGTTTTAGTGAAGCCATTTTCTTAGTGCAACCCTACAGGTGCATAAATTTTGATAAATTACTTCAGCATACCCTCAGATCTGAGTGTTCACCTTCAAGCCACAGGATTTGTTTGATTATAAGTAAAAAGTCATTTACATTTGAATCATGACATCTACAGGTAATGACTCATTAACAGCACCTTACATTCCTCTGATCAAAAGGACTGCCCCCTTCCATTACAAAATAAATCAGTTTACCAGGGTCATACATGTGTGGAATTAGGAACATGGGCTTTGCTTACAGAGAGACAAAGTCATGTCCAGAGACTTTTAAAGGCTTGTTCTTTGCAACAAAAATTAAAATCTAGGATAGTCACTTTCACTGTCTTGAGGATGCCCACCCAATCTTTCTCCCTAGACCAGGGTGAGATGGAATGGATGCTGAAGGAGAAAATGTTGCTGTGCTTTATAGGGCACCATGCGGTTACCAAGGGCGGGATTTAGATCACAGCTTAGGACAAAAATTGTCAGGTGTGTGCAGGTAGCCATCTACATGTCTTTTAGAGAACAAGCTCTCACTGTGCTCCACAGAGAGTTGGTCAGGACAGACAACAGCCTCTCAGGAGAGGCTCAGCTGATGAGCCACTATGGCAGAAATCTGTACAAAACCTTTGTACCTGGTACCTAGTGGGATGCGCAGAGTAACCCAGGACACCTGTGTGGGGGTAGCAGACATTACACACCATATCATGCTGCTGCATTAGAGGTTGTGGCCCATCATCTTTATTTTGGAGGACCTTTTACCAAACTAAACACCTCTAAGTAAGTAACTTCCTCATAGTTTGGGGGCTGTCTGTTTTAGAATGGACTGAATCATCCTTTAGGCTGCACTGACTGTTTTGGGTTGATCTCTATCAGCTCTCATGAGAGTTTAGTGCACATCTTGAATATCATCTACAGACGTCAAATGTCAATGCTATAGTCAGCAAGCTGAATCCTGTCCTAACGCACTGTGTGCTGCAGACATGACATAACTGTGTACTCCTGATTTTCCATTATTCACGGGCAGATTGCCTGGTTCACAAAATTCACCTGCTTTACAGGTGAGGACGTACCCAAGCAGCCTCCATTTGGAAACAACTGTGGTCCATCAGAGCATATTTCTTTGCTTTCTGGCCCACAGAAGGTCAAACTCTACTGCCCTAGAACCTGAGCTACATGCTTGCTAACTGCTGTACCCCAGGAAATAAAGACTCTACAGAACCCAAGAAGATGGATAACATGGTTCAGAGCCAGCAAAGGTGGGTCTTATCTCACATAGGGTGGCCATCGGAGAGGAACAGGACCCTACATGTACCACCACAGTCAGGTATTGGTTTCACTGACTCATCACTCTCTTAGCATTTAGTTACTGTGCAATGATGTACCATTTAGGCATTATGAAAGTCATTACACCCTAAAAAGTTATTCAAAATTGTAGTTCTCTTCCTAGTTCATGCAAAAGGCCTGTTTACTTTAATTCCACAACTTCCTCTGCTTTCTTCTTAATCTTCACATTAATCCTCTCAACCCTTCCACTACTACATGCATCTCTTTTCTATTTTGAAGAACTTTTACTCAGGCCTTTTAGTTCTGAGGTTCCCAAAATGGGAACACAAACATCCAAGAGGACTGTGTCTATCTACACTGTATGAATCAGGTCATTAATATTGATTCCTGGCTCTGCCTTGGTAGAATTTTTTAACTTAAGTTGATTTGACATAGATTTTTACCTCAGATTGTCCATGAGTATTTCAAAATTAGTTTCCTGCAGGGAATATTTTTTTAATTAACTAAGTCTTTCAATTTAAAAGTTAATCTTACAAAGCTAATCATGAACACAAAAGTTCCTTAAGACAAAAGGAAAACAAGTGCTAGAAACATAGAATCATGGAATCATTTTGATTGGATCCTATCCAGCTCCATAGCCTTGTGTGTGTCTAAATGGTGTAGCAAGTCATTGACCATTTGCCTTTGGATTGTGGGGGTTTCATTCTGCTTCCTGTCCCTGTCTTCCAGCTCAGAGGACTGGGTACCCAGGGAACAACTGTCCTTATCATTAAGGACTGAGGAGAAGAAGGCATCAAGTGACTCAGCCTCTTCTCCATCCTTTGTCACTAATCCCCCACATCCAATAAAGGATGGGGATTCTTCTTGGCTCATCCTTTGTTGATGATATATTGGTAGAAAAAATTTTATTTACTTTTATAGCAATAGCAAAATTAAATCCTAGTTGGGCTTTGGCCCCTCTAATTTTCTCCCTGCATAACCTCACTGCAACCTTGTAGTCCTTCTGAGTTTTCTGCTCTTTCTTCCAGAGGCCAAAGACTCTCCTTTTTTTCCCGACTTCCAGCCAAACTCTGTGTTCAGTAAGGTTGGTCTTCTTTCCTGCCAGCTTGTCTCTAGGCACATGGGGGCAGGCTGCTCCTGGCCTTTAAGATTTCTTTCTTGAGGAATGTCCAGCCTTCCTGGAGTCCTTTGCCCTTCAGGACTGTCTCCCAAGGGACTCTGTCAACCAGGCTCCTACACAGCCCAAAGTTTGCCCTCCAGAAGTTTAAGGCAGCAGTTCTCTGACCCTCTCCTCACTCCTTCAAGAATCAAAACTTCTGTCCTTTCATGGTCATGTCCAAAATGGTCTCCAAACATCACATAACCTACCAGTTCTTCTCTGTTCACAAAAAACAGGTTGAGAAGAGCAGCATTTCACAGCAGAATTTGGTGGCAGTCTCTGTATCCTAAGGATGTATAAGGTTTTTCATAGTTAATCTAGAAACTGGCCTTCTTTTAATGTCAGTCTAAAGTATTTGTACAGTCAGGATGGACACAGTAGATAGGTGGATAAGTAGATATTTTAAGTGGAAGAAAGAAAATTTCTTGTTGTGACCTCTTGAAGCATTTCATGTTCAGATTTGATTCATAATCAAGAATAATCATGAACTATTCTCATATTTTTCATCTCATTATTTAAAAGGAAACATATCAAATGCCAAGTAATTGCATCTGTGCCAGAAGGTAATTTTATATTCCTTGTTAAGTGAGACAGAATAATAATTTCTCTGTTCTTCCCAAATGAAATTTGATGATAGAGCATGAATCAAATAATGAGTCAATATATGACCATCTTCACTAACAGTTTAAGAGAAACTTCTGGCAGTCCTTACACAAACAATACCCTCTATCTGGCAAAAAGTTAAAAAGCAAACTCACTGTCAACCTTTAATTTGAAAAAGTCTCTCGGTGTCTCAAAGTAAACTTGAGCAAGTCCAATAGTGTATGATCAGCAGAGATGGGTAACTGAGAGGGGACAGAAAATGGAGCTTCCAGCATAATGGAAATAAATTGTTAGTCACCTACTGAAGTTGGCAAGAGCTAGGAGAGATCAAAAACATGCAAAGAAGTGAGATGCTTCTGTGCTTGAACATATACAGTGATGCCTACTGACATAGCATTTTATGGTTTTAAGAAAAGAGGCAAAATGTACCAGAGATACTCAGTACTTGACTGTATTTTAGTATATCTCTCAGAGCCTTACCTAAAACATGAAATCAAATTGGTTGGTGAAGCAGGATTGATGAGTGCAGGTGAAGTGTTTGAATGCTGAATAATGTCTGCAAGTGACATTACAGCACAGTACTTACTGGGACAATGACCCAAGAAGTGCAGTATCAATAAACACAGTTAGCAGTGAAGCAGGAGGGTGAGGACAAAAAAACTCAGAATTTCAGAGATTCAAATGTGGGCAGAAAATAATAAATTAATTCAACAGAAACCATTTCCAAAAGAATGGGGGCCCTGAAAGGTCATTTTAACTGATAATCTCCCCAGCACAGAGACCTTCCTTCCTTAGGTGGTTATATCAAGTGGAGAAAAATGCAGTCTTAATCCTGAACTGAAGCTAACTGTGGCAGTAAAAATACTATTAATGGCAGCAACCTTGATTCAGGAGGAGAGATAAAGTTGAAGGATAATGAAAATTCCAGACTGGTCATGTCATGAGTAGCAAATCCATAAATGTGTGATCTAAATAGTGTTCATCTGAAGGAAGAAACTGGGGCAAACTTGAGAGAACATAATTAGGGAGTAATTAAACCCTACCTATAGGATAAATAGATAAAAATGTTGTAATAAAGAAAACCTCACTGCTTTACATTTCCTCTTTTAGAAGAAATATGACAATATATTATATCAATTTTAATGCTTTTACTTCACTGGCTGTTAAAAAGTGCTCAAGCAGCCAGGTGAAAATTACCACCAGGTGAAAGACAGGGGAGCTGGCAGAGAGCTCCCCAAGCCCTGGGGCACATTGCTGGGGGAGGCAGGAGGGAGAGATGTGGAGGAGAGGTATCACCAGCCTCCTCTTTGCTGTGAGCCATTCAGGAAGGTGCAGGTTGGAGCAAGTTTTGCTCTCTGGCTTGCACACCTCAGGTCCTGCACAGTGGGAATCTCGGTCAGGCAAGACAGCGTAAGTCAGGGGCTGAGTGCCAGGGCAGACTGCTCATGATAGAGCCATCTACTTTATGATTCTGGAGTTATTTTAAAGACAGCTGGCAAGGGAATGCTCCTAAATCCTCATTGAGTTAATTGTTTTTTTCTAACCCATTTATAAAATGTGGTTTCCCTAACAGCCCACTGAATAATCTGTGAAAAAAAAAAAGCACATCCCTCTCATGCTTGAGATTCATGCACCAAAGCAAAAGGTGAGGTTTGATGAAGTCAACCTGCACAGCATAATGAGTACAGCACTGCATCAGCAAGGTTTCCTCCAGGAGATAACTACGGTAAGAAAATCATTATAGCAGTTGCTGTTAATAAGAGGGAGGAAGAATGGTTCACAAACAAGTCCTGTAAGTTGCCTACAGGAGCACCACAGGGAGGAGTCCTGTTACTCATTATGCTGTGTGTCAGCTCCAATGAGGCCAGAAGCACAGCAGAACAATGGTCGTGACGTCTTGGGTGGCCAAAGGTTTCTTACATTGTTTTCACATTCATTGTGCACTTGAAATTTTCTCAGAAAAGAAAGGAAGCTTTTGGACCTGCCTGTAAGAGGCTTACTCCCCATATAAATGATATGACTTGCTCTTCAATTACATATAAATGTACATATACATCTTCACCAGCCCACAGAACACAGGAGAAGTATCCATTTTCAGCACTTTTCCAGCCTATCATTCAGAAGAGCAGTGGGAAGAATACATTGGCTTATACCATGGTTGTCCCCTATTCCGTTTATTTGTATTTAATTTTGCAGGACAAGGTTCATTTTGTAGACACTCCCAAGAAGGAAAATTCTCTTATTCCATATTTTGTTATTGTAAATGCATGTGGAGTATGTTGCATGGTTTTTCAGGCTGTATGGAATGAAGCAAAAAAGGAGTTTTCAATCTTTTAATGCTCCATGCTCGGGGAAGAGGGATAAGAAAATGGTCCATGGAGATCCTATATTATTATTATTTGAGAGATTTTTATTTTTCAGGCCTGGTCAGGTCTTATGACTGGCACATTTCTGAGAATGCACCTCTGAAGCATGAGGTTTACAGTGATTTCTCCTTACGCTATTTATCTCGCTCTCCCAGTTGCAGTGCATTTATCCTCACACGGACAGAAGCATGACAGGAGAGGAGAGGAGACATCAAAGAGATTTTGCCAAACAGAGAAATATGGATTTCCCACTCCCCTCCCTGAAGGATATTTTCAAGAAGATGCAAGGTTTTGCAATGCACAAATATATTAGCAGTGCAAAGCAAGCAGGAAGGCTGTAACATTTGCTGAGGTTCTACTGAACTGGCTTGGACTGTGTGTAGAGGGGGAGAAGGATCAGGGGCCTGGCAGCTTGCCCTGAAATGCACAGAGGTTACAGGGTCCCCTGTGCCTCCCCAGTAACTTTTCTTCCACCTACTGCAATCCAGAAAATAATGTGCTCTCAACCCAAAAGGGAAAACACAAACCAGCCAATTCCCATCTGATTTTTGCAGTATCTAGACTTACTGGATGATTTGTTCCCTCCATTTCCTTTCAGCTATGTAGCACAGCAGTCACTTTCAGCATCTCTCTGCTGGAACACTGGCAGAGTAAATAATAGACATATTTCTCAGCAATCCCAACTCCTTTCTTTAAATACTCACACCACAGATTTTTCAACACAACATTTGGGGAGGTGATTCTGTTATTTCTGTGAGAACATATTCATTCTGAGATGGAATATGGGACTTAACAAAAGTTATTACACAATGTGGTGGCAGGGAAAGACAGCTGAACATAGTCTACTAAACAGTAAAATGTTGGAACTTACAAGCTTTTTTCCAAATCAGAAAAAAACAGATTTTTACACTTTATATGCACCTTTAATAACAGGTATAATCTTAAATTGGAAATAGAGAAGAAAATATTTTTTTACCAAAAAAAGTATAAGAACATATTTTCAAATATATTTTCAAAGGTACTAAAGGAGTTAGGTGCTCAAATCTTACGGGATGGAGTAAGTAGATTCTGTAAACTCCACTGTAAATCACAGCTGTAATGTCCATAAAAGAAGGCCTATTTTGCAGCCAAGGCATTTAACTAGGACTTAGTAGATTTGGGATTCATGCCTGGTTCTGTGTAAATCTGCTAACTGTTTGACTTCTCTGTGCCTCAGTTTCTCTTTCTGTGTAGCAGTACTGAGGCTGCACAGAGAAATTCTCAGGATGCAGTTGCTGTAATGCAGGGGACACACATGATTATTTAATTTATAGTAATTTTTGACAACTAGAAGTAAGAAGTGGGGTTGAACATAAGACTTACTATATATGCATGAAGAGTATTCATCATGTTAATTACTCAGAAGAAAAAGAAATAAAGCAGTACTTACTAACTTCGCTGGTAAAAATATGTCATAGTAGTGATTTCTTCAGAATTTTAAATAAGGCAAGGAAAATCTTAGTAATAATTGTGATGAAATAGCTTCACTCTATGAAGTAATATCTAACCTCACTTTAAAAAGTCAGGGACACAGACAAAATGGGAATGTGCATGATGTCAAACATTATGACCACAGTGTGAGGGTGGTCACAGAAGCAATGCCTGGCTGCTTGGTATCACTGTCAGCAGGGCCAGGAAAGTTCAGCAGAACAATAAATTGAGATAAACTCATCTGTAGACTAAGCTGAACATGAACTGGGACTTCAGGTCTCTTAGTTATGCTGTGATGCCAAGCTTTGGGCTTCGAAACCATAAAAGATGCAGATTTGCCTGATAGTGGGTGCACCGGGTAGGAGTGGGGATGACTCAGCCCAGCTGCCTCCTGGGTCTCCCAGTGAACACATGCTGAGGAACCAGATCTTGGGCCCTCCAGACAAGACAGCACCATCACTCACCCTCCAACTTGCTAACCCAAACCTAATCACTGAGAAAAGGTCTTGTCTGTGCTCCTCCCTGCAGCCCTCCAGGGAGGCTAGCCCTGGTGTAGACATGCATTGAGGGACACTTTCTAAATCTATGTGCTATTCATGAAGGAAAGACAAAAGGTTTCCTTTCACCCTTGTTAGTCCTGGATGCTGATACACTTTGGTGCTCTGGTTTTATTCAGGCAGATCTCAGCTCTGCCCTCAGGGCTGCTTGGCAGCAGGACTGAGAGAAGGCAGTGCGGCAGCGCATCTGTGATTTGGGGATCATCACTTGCCGCAATGCCACTGAGCTGCAGCTCTCCTGGTACCTTCAGTAGATCTATACATGGATTCTTCAGAGGAAAATACGTAGAAATCTATTCAAGAGAAATGCTGAAGAAAAGTAGCCCAATTAGGAGCAATCCCTTAACCAAGCCAATCCAAAACCAGTGCAGAAAGATTTTGCAACCAGTCAAGATATGCTGGTTTCTCTGCTCCATTAGTCCCCTTTACTTGGGTCAGCTACATCCCAGTGGTAATTTCTCCTAAAATTTCTATTGATATATTCAGCACATAGCTCATACATGCTTTCATTTTTTTAAATATATTTAAATAAATAAATATTTCATATTTTTTAAATAAATATAATTTTTTTTAAATTAATATACATTAAAATAACTTTGTCTTCACTGGGGACATCTCTGATTACTCACTTCTAGTTTAGTTCCTCATTTGTGTTCAGAGAGGAAAGGGGTTTCAAACTAGAAACCTGAATCTTCGGGGAGAATGCAGACTTGGGACTCAAATTGCTCTCTTCAGTAAATGATCCTGCAACCTCAGACCTTCCTCTAGAGGAGACATGGGAATCACCATAGTCATGGTTTACTGTCAGCTACCTGCCCTGATGTTCCTCTTTGCTCAACACCATGGTCCCAAACTTACAGCTTAGCTGAAACACAAGCAAAAGGGAAATCATGCCAGTTTTCTCTGGGACCATGTTAACCAGGATTTTAAATACCTTTGTTTCTGCAAGGGATTTAAGCCATTTCTCCAGATCCCTCTTGAAGTGCAGTGTGTTAAATTTCAAAGGCACATTAGGTTTTCTTCCTGTCTCTGGTGTCCAAACAGGATGAATCTGCATAAAAGGATGTCCACAAATGAGAAAATAGGACCAGGTCCACTGATACCATTAGCTTATGCATGAGAGAGCTGAGCAAGCAGTTTATCTGCTGTTTCCTTGTATTTAGGCCAACTCTAACTTTTGGCACTTGTCCCAGCATAGATGAAAACATTTTGGGTATTAACAAGGTATAGCTGGAGTTGAAAGCACAAGAACTGCAAGAGACACCCTATATTCCCTGGATGTTTTTCCATCTCAGCTGGAGCAAGCAGATCTAAGTTTCACCCCTTTACTCCACAAAAGTGGTTCAAATTGGAATGGAGAAGGGAAAAAGAAGGCAAAACAAAACAAAAATGAAACCAAAAAAAATCTATAAAACCATAGCCTGTAGATACACAGTTATTAGGATTACCAAAGCAAAGCACTCAAAGGTAGTGTGTAACTTCGAAGGCGATCAGTTCTCTGGAAGATCCAGATGTTTCTTGGAACTTGCTCAGAAATAGGTACCAGTGGTTTTGAGCATCCTGGCAAACCAGTATGACCATTACAGACTCCATCAACTGGGCTGCAGCTCTTTCATCTGCACTGCCAGGAGCAGAGCCATTCATTCATCCAGATACAGCTGTCAGATGTTCAGCTGCAGGAGTCACCTCTCTGGAGCCTCTGAACATCCAGTTGCACACTCTCCTCATTTGTGAGCACACTTCTGACTGTGTATGGACCTCTGCACTGTTCAGAGCATGAATCATATGAACTCCAGCTGTTCATCTTAATGCTGTTTGGGTTTTGCCTTTTTTCTATATGTTCTCTGTATTCTTCACACATATATTTGTAAATCTGTCACCTATTGTATTAGTAGCTAGTTTTCCCAGTACTTTCCACTGCCTTTCCCTAAGCAGAAAGACAAAATAAGTTCCAGAGCTCCAAGCCCCAGGAGGTACAAGGCCCCTGTCCTATCTTGGTTCTTGCTGGGAACCAAGGCTGAGAACAACCCTTTGAGATACATTTCATGGACAAAGTGCAACTAGTGCTGAAGGGGGGGGCTCCAGAGAAGGGGTCTGACCTGGGGAAGAATTGCATCACCACTTGTCCTCCTAACTGGTGCTTTTTATCAATTATGCTAATTTCCTACAACCTATAAAAATGTACTCACCCCTGCGGTGGTGGGCTTTTGTGGACATCTTTCCATAACTGCCTCTGAAGGCCTTCAAATAAAAATCCCCTTTTGTATTATACACTTACTAAAATTATCTCAAGTTTCATATCCAAGTTGAGTAAAAGGCAACAATCCATACCTCCATACACCCCACACATGTACATGGAGATAGGATTTTGTCTAACATATAGAATCATAACTCTGCTCTTAATACTCAGGCTTCCATTTGGAAACCTTGGTCCCAAATAATTTATAAGTAACTGGCAGAAATAGATTGATATAAAACATGAGACAAAAATAAATTATAATGTCAAGATAATAGAAATGCAGAGGCACTCATGCCTGGCAGGAAAGGATTGGGGTGAGCCCACAAGATGGAGGATTACTTTGTGGGCATGTTTGGAGGTCTTAAGCACCTCGGGGCATTCTGGCAGACTCCACTGAGGAGCTCCAGCAGTGGGAGCACCTTTTACCTCTCCTGCCCTTCATAAAAAGACACATTAATCCCCTCCATGCATTTATGGCAGCCTTTACTAGCTGCATTGTAACAGTCCACCTTGAGATTTGGTTCAAACACAGCATGTCCCCTGAGGTTTTCCCCCAGCTGTTAAAGGAAAAAAAAAATATTTGAACACTCACTTCAGGAAAGCTGCAGACAAAGGCATTACCTCTTCCCCAGATGTGGATTCTGCCTGACTTTGAAGTGAATCTATTGAGCCATCCTTGAGACCATTCTGCATGTTCTGTCATTATGTTAAACTGTTAATTGTCCTACTTTCCAACATAATGTGCATTAGAGTAATTAAGATACACTGCTGTGGCAGGTTCTTCTCTCTAGTTATCCAGTCTACTTTAAAAAGGCATGTATTATCTGAGTCTCTGAGGTCATTTCACCTGTCCTGTGAAAACTTGCCATTTTAGAATAATGGAGGCAGAAATCAGGCTCAAGATGTTCCCCTGGCATGAAGAAAGGTTCACAGGTAAAAAACATAAAATAATAAGGGATACACAAATACTTTAATCTCTTAAATTATAAGGGAACATTGTCACTTTTCTGGGAAGCTGCAGCTGCACTTTAAAGTGCAGCTGACCAAGCTTGTCAGCTTCATGCTGACAAGCTCATTCATGTCTGGAATAAACAGGAGCATTCTTTCAAACATTAAAATCTGTAGATAAATGTTGGGGTTAGTTTGTTTTCTGTGGAATAGTAGAACTTTTCCAAAACACTCTATCTGCTCCAGTCCGGTTCATGCCCTCCCAGTTTTAATACAGCACAGTCCACTAACAGAGATACTGAATACCACTAATAGGGATTTCAAGGATACTGAAATAAATCTTCTGCACCTTCCTCAGATGAGATTAGAATCTACCCCTAAATTTATAACTCAGCATTAGCTCAATATTCAAGTTCTGCTTTCATTTTTTAACTAGAAAGTCTGTTACGTCCCCACAATTCTCCTGGCTGGTTCACAACTAGAGAAATACATAAGAGGTCAGAAAATTTATTTCACTGCTTCAACAAGAAATTAATATAATTGATTAGCCACGGTATCTCAAGGCTTAGATCCATGCTTTGCAGAAGAAATTCATAATATCCTGAAAGTTGAAATCCTGAAATATCATTTCAGTGCAGTGAATAAGGCCAAATCAGCTATTTGCTGCAGTCAGTAAAGATACAGTGTAGTGAAGAGAATGATAAGCCTAGCTCGCTGTTAGCACTGTAACGAAAGCAGCAAACCATGACAAGGTTAATCCCTGCCATTAAGAGTGACTATAACACACCTTGTTGATATTAATAAGGTCTTTGAGCTTTATTTTATAAAAGGCTTAATAAGTCATAGTGGGAAGTTGACCCAAATATGCTGCTGATGCTTTTCTGTCATAGAATGATATGCCTACTTTGCTACTGGTAGAGTAGGATGCTCTGTAGATCCTGTTCCTTAATCAGAGATTAAAGCCGCTATCGTGGTTGTAGATATGGAAAACTCTAAGGAATAGAGTGTGTCTTACAGAGTTTTATAGTGCCATTCAAGACCCACAGCACAGCCTATGGAACTCACAATCAGGATCATAGCCTCTGCACCCCTTCTTTCCTGCATTTCATTTCTCTGCTATAAAAATGAAATATTGTCAGCATTACACTTTTACTTAATCCATTGCTTTATTGCTAATAAGATGGGAGGATCTTTAGTGGCTACTCCACTGAAATCTAAAACCCCTAACAGAGAAAAGCATGTGCTTGAGCAGTCACCCAGGAAGAATAAACTATCAAAGCTCTTGGCAAACTGCAGCTGAGGAGTGGTTTTATATGAAGAATTTAAAGATAAAATACAAATGTTTCCTAACAAATGGTATATTCAGTGCTCTTAGGGTTTTCAGTGCTCTTAGGGTTTGAGTGCTTTGTTGATTTTCCCCTGGAGTCTTACTGGATGTTCTCTCTGTTCAAAACTGTTCCACAAGAAGTCATGCAAGGAGGCTGCAGATTGTTCACAAGCAATTTAAAGGATGTGTCAACAAACTGGCAGCTAAGATCTGTTGGCTGGTTTGAACTGAATGCATCAGACACATTATATTCTATGGGGTTTTCCCCCTGTAGGTAAATTACTGGTGTATACTCACATCTGTTTTAAGATGCAAGAACAAAGTTATTCCTCACTTGTACACCAGCCATTTAAAAGAGGGCTTCCCATAAGGAATGGTGAAGCCAAGTTGTCATCCTTAACAAAACTTCCCAAAAAAGTCATCACTTCAGTACTGTGGAGTAGTAAAGTAAAACCTTGCTATGGGTAGGCACTGAGAAGAACAGCAGCAGCACAGCAGTTATATGCTACCAAAGCTCCTTGCCTGCAGTCTTTTTAGCTCACTTGCATGTCACCCACTTTCCTTCTCCATTTAATTGTGAGAGCTCTACAGACATATTGTGTATCACATAATGCTTAATGAGATTGGGTGCAACTTGTGGCCATGCAAATAATAAATTTACTGCCAAGTGAAATACCTACCAACAGTCATGAGTATTTTGCTGTGAAAATGAACAAAGAAAAAAAAAGATTACTAGAGCTGAGAAGAAATCTCAGGTTGTGTTTGTTTCTCTGTTTTTAGGCAAGCAACTTTCCTGGTAAGCTTAACCCAGCAGGTAGCTAAAGAACACACAGCCACTCACTCACTTTCCCCTGCTCCCAGTGGGTTGGGGTACAGAACTGGGGGAAAATGAGTAAAATCTGTGGTGTGGGTTGAGATAAAGACAGTTTAATAGGACTGAAAAGGATGAGATAATAACACTAATAGAATTAGAACGTAGTAAACAAGTGACTGCTCGCCACCCAGCAATTGATACCCAGCAGTTCCTGAGCAGTAGCTTCTTACCACCTTGCTCCTAGTTTATATATTTAACCCGATGCCATATAACATGGAAAATCCCATTGGCCAGTTTGGATCAGCTGACCTGGTTGTGTCTCCTCCCAATTCCAGTGCTCCCCAGTCTACTGCCTGGTGTGATAGTGAGGGAAGCTGCAAAGTCCATGACTAGGTGTAAAAACTACTTAGTGACAACTGAATGATCAATGTGTTATCAACATTATTCTCATACTAAATTTAAACCATAGCATTATACCAGCAACTAGGAATAAAATTAACTTTATCCTAGCCAAAAGTAGGACAGTAGCTGAGAGTAGAAAAGTTTCAACTCGGTTGACAAATTAGAAGTAAAGCTAGCACACAAAGGTGACTAGATGACCTTAGTTAGGGTAACATTTTCTCATATCCTATTCTTGCATGTTTGCATGCTCTTGCTCTTGGTGTTGTTCTTGATTTCTCCCCTCCCTAACAGAAAGTCAAAAGATGTTTTCTGATGTCCTTTTGGCTTCTGTCTCATCACTCCTGCTCTAAGGTAAGCAGGTTATAATTATGGCCTTTTTATAAGAGAAAGGCTTATGAAGTGTATTTTTAAGCAGTATCTGAAGGCTGTGTGATTGATCTTTGCCTCCAGGGGAGCCCATTCAGCCCAGTCTTGCAGTGCCATTAACACAGAAGCCATAACTGCCCATTTCTTGGGACAGACAGGGAGCACAAAATCAGGGCCTGCATATACCAGATGGGGAATGGCAGCTTCAATGCCCTTTGCTTCATTGGCTTGTTACTAGCAATCTTTGATTCTGAATGTGTGAAAAATTGAGTGCAAAATGCCACAAATCATTACTAAAATATTTATGAACACAAAGATGCAATGATAAGGTTTCTGATGCTGTTATCATGATGAGTAACACCATGTATGAGACCTCAGCACAGCTCACTCAGTGCCACTGTAATTTCTGTTCAAAAATTATTCATTCCAGAAGAAGGTCATGCCATCTCAGTGGGTTGTCATGAATTTCCCAGGCAGTGTGTGAGCACGTTTGGATTTAATGAAAAAAGCCCACTCCCATAAGTTAATGATAGAGGTTGTTACAAGGTCTAAGCAAAGCAATTATTTTAAACTACAAGCCAACAAAACATTCCCTTTGTTTGTTTTTCTCAGAGCTATCCTTGACTTTCAGAGCTGGAAGACAGCTACAGGCAAGAGGGCAGCCAAAGTAGTCAAGGAGGAACTGCAATTAGTTTCTAAAGCCCCTCTGAGTAGTATAGGGAGTGCATGAACAGCCCTCCTGAGGCTTTGGTGAGGAATGAGGTACCCGTCTATACATTTTAAACAGGATCTGCCCCCAAGTTCACCTGCTGAATCAAAGGCAAGTCCTGGTGGGAAGCAAGCAGGAAATGAGACAATGCCAAAGATAAGGTTATAAAGGAAGCTTTGGGGGGAACAACATGAGCAGCCAATAACTGAAGACCACATCTGCCTGATGGAAATCCAGTAAGATTTATGTTTCCCAGACAGTGCTGAAGAACAAAGAGAAATGCTTAGAGATATGCAGGAACTGGGAACATGGGTTTTCAGCATGCACATGGAGGAGCCCAGCAAAAAAGAGAAGGCTTCTTGCTGTATTCAGAAGTGGGGGCAAGCAGAGGGGGAAAAATATGCTATTGTGTTATCCTTTTGTTGTGCATAGAAGTAAAGTTTTGCTGAAAAAAAACCTTTTTTTTCAGAGATGCTTTATGCAGATGTCAAACATTTGAGCTGTTGTGATAACCCAGACAACAAAAGGGCAGAAATGACCCCCAAAATATACTAAGAAGGTTCAAACTAAGTAGAGTCATTCTGGCTTAAGTGCAGACTGCTTCATCATGTGGATGATGGATTCATCATGTTTGCTTCTGCTCCAGCCTACACACCAGGTGAAGCAGGTACAGAGGTGTGCAACAGCAGCTTGAGATCTCTGTATCCTCTCCATGGATTCTGATTGTATCTCAGAGGAATCATTATCTCAGCTCATGAAATGCATTCATTTGTTTGGTTGGTTCTCCTGCTGCTCCTGGTACTGGATTTCTTGTTTGGTCCCTTGAGGCAGCTTACATAGCTGTTGATGACAGCCTTCCTCACAAGTCCAGTGTCAGGCTTCCAAGGGTGAGAAGAGAGGAGAAAAGGTGGAAAAGCAAACTCAGGAAGAATTTTTTTTTTTTTTTTAATTTTAAATGGGGAAAAAAAAGAGTAAAAGGGAGAGCAGAAAGAGGTGAGTGAAGGGAGACTAAGAAAATAAGATACCATTCCATTTTACATTTTAGTCCTCGTCTTTATTTCCCACCTGTTTCTTTTTAAACATTGCAGAATATCTGTGACACAGAATATCCAAACCTTGTGCCTTTGTATCTTCAGATATAATTCCTGAGACCTTTATTTTTTGTCATCTAAAACCAACCAAAAATTAGAACAGTATGGCAGAAGAAGTAGGGTAGGGTTTGTGTTGTGATGCAATAGACTTGGAGAATGCCTGAGGCTTCCAAGCTATCTTACAGAAACCTGGAGTGTCAAATCTGCTCCTCAGCAATTTCTTACAAGTTGGGTACAGTATGGTCCTTCTCTTGTCCAGAAAATTTGCGGTAATAGCTTTTTTTCCCCCCCCAAAGTTTCTGACACGGTGTGACATGGAAGAAATAAACTTATGCCTGCACTGGGGGCACATGGATGCCATACAAGGTGGAGCATGTACATACATGCAGATTGCAAAGTTGGTCCTGGATCACTCTGTCTGAATGTCTCCATTAAATTCTTCTTAATGCCCTATCTCAACTTAGATTGATTAAGTAGTCAGATTTTAGTTATTCTGATGGAAACTGAGCTAATATTTTGTGGTTCATATAATTACTCCAAAAATTAAGGTAGAAGAAATTTCCTCAAAATTTAATCCAGAAATATTTCCAGCTGAGATGAACATAATATACTTTAAAAAGTTGGCTGTAATGTTAGATTGTGATGCCAATAAAAATTACATTTAATTCCTTTCTTTGAAAGTCAAAGTCAGTTTGTCATTGGTCTATCTCAGGTTTTGGGTTCTCTTCCCAGTATTGATTACATACTGAATTTTCAGTAGATTAAAAGGTTTATTCTTGTTAATCTATTTTCTACTGGTTTAGTGGATTTGGGCATTACAAGTTCAAAGACGATCCTTATTCTCAGACCCCAAAATATGTGCTTAAAAGTATACAAAAGATTCTAATCATACTGCTCCATAATTCCTAATTAAAAGTCTATTTTTCCTTGATGTAAAAAGGGAACAGTTAAATATCAGTATTTATATCAAATCAATCCTACTCCAGCAAATTTAGCACAGATTTAAATAATAAGATATGTTACACTTCAGTGTAAAATGATCAGAAAACTGATGAAAATTGCAAAGTTGGGCAGTTTATTCTAGTTTGACAATACTGGCTATGCAAATCCAAGTCATTTGGAAAAGATGATGTCAAATAAAAACTCCTGATAATAACTGCCAGTATTCAAGCTGATCTAAAACAAACATAGTAAATATAGTGCCATGTATTTCTTAAACAAAGCAAGTCATATTTCAAAATTTCCTACATATCTCGGGTCATATCGCAGGAGATTTACTACAAACTTACTGGAAGGTTTGTAGCTGTAACCTGATAGGATGTGCAGCCTTCCCTTCTCTTAGCATTGTGTACCTGAGGGAGGTTTTGTTGACTTGAATAGATTTTCTCCCAGCTGGTACCAACCTAAGTGAAGGAATGAAGCTCTGCATGTAGACATTCTGCTGGTTAACTCAAAACCTGAGGGAAAATTGGGTGATGGCATTCATCATATTTTCTCCAGCCTTAAGTGTTCCAAGATAGGATCAAATGCAATGCAGGATCTTTAATCTTACTTGCATATTTTCCCATCCTTGTATTCAAGACACTGGAAAAAAAAAAGTTGCATGAAGGAGGTATCTCTTTTTGTGGATAACAAATGTAAACTATTTGAAGGTGTGCTCAAGGACAGTTCTGCTCATTTCAGAATTTCTTTGGTGCAGGCATTGCAGGTTTTCCAGCTTCAGTTGTTATGCAGGACATTGAAAGCTATTGAAAATTTCATAATATTTGTACTTGAGAGACATGAGAGTGTAGTAGTATAAGTCTGATTACTTTGTTTTAAAATATATTAATGCTACAAATTATTTTTAAGTGTAATTCATTGCTGGCTTACTTGTGATGACTTGCAGAGTGGTTAATTACTGCTTGGAGGCAAAAATTGTGGCACGCAGGTCATTAAAAAAAAGAAAGATTTAGGGAGTGCAAAAAAAGGGCAAGGATTGTATTTTTCGTTAGAACTGGTTACTTTGTCCAGAAAGGGATACATTTTTATAGCATGCATGAAGCAGAAATACTTATCTTGAAGCAAAACCACAGTGTTTTCCTTTCTGGTTTTAGAATCAATCATTTGATTCCCCTATAATATTGTTAGACTGATCTTTCATTGTTACTAGTTTCTATTGCAGTGCTTTCCCTGCCATTGAACTGGAAATTTTAAGTTTGTTTGTCTTAATATTGTAAGTAATTCTCAGCTCTCCTTCAAATTCTGTTGATGATACACAAAGAAAATTTCCTAAAAAAAAAGCTATTTAAAAAACTGAGAAAAAAATCTAAATACTTTTTATGTTTTAGTTACATTAATTTCATATTCCCTCAAAATAGTTTTGAATTTAACACCTGCCATGTTAATCCAGAACATTTCCTCTCATCAACATCATGCCCAAACTTGACTGATTCCTGTTTCCCAGGAAACCTATAAGAAACTGCCAGAAACAAATGCACCTTGCAAAATCTGATCCAACAAAGTGAGTCAGGCTTTTAGGTGGGCACCTCAGCCTAACTATAAACCAAGCAAACAGATTTGCTATCTCAGAGACCTGATGAGAAGTGAGATTTGCTACTGCCTGCCTGAAAGCTGGTAAAACAGGGGGGCAGAGAACAGGACTGTTACCTCAACTTAGTTAATGGAAACCAAGGGAAACACATTTTCTCAAACGTATGGGAGCCCAAACAGCTTTTTTTTTTTAATGGGAAACATAAATACTCATGTTTCTTGGAGTAAAATAGAGGTGTTGAATTTTGAGAATATAGTAAGAAAAATGTGTTTCTGGCTCATGCGCTCATACCCAGAAAAAAATCCCTTGTAGTAGATATTAATCACTCCATCTGGATTGCATGCAATTAAAAATCTGTTTTTTTAAAAATCTTCTTCATACAAAAAGGCATTTTTCTCCATCTTTTTCTATTTAATCCAAAGTTTAAATCAAGATGCTTGTCAACAGCAGAGAGCCCTGCCTTCATCCCAGAGCACCCGTTTGTTTTCTCAGGTTTCCATCCACCAAGAAGTCACTTTTCAGTGGACTGGGCCGTAGTCCACCCTCAGTAAACTGAAGAAAAATGAAGCCATTGGAGATTTACCTGACCTCTTGATATCTCAGAGTAGTTACTTTTTATTAATTTAATTGATTTAAGGCTATAGCCTGTATGAAAAACTGGGTTCTAAGAGGCTCTGAAATAGATTTTGCTTTAATTAGGCACTTGCCTCTCCCATGAGAACAGATATGCATTCACAGATACACACTTTCTGCATTGCTAGGGTCTTTCTCACTGCTGGCAAAAGCTCCTCCATTACAGGATTGTTTTATGTGAGTATGAGATGAACTACATATATTATAATTTCTTATTTTGCCTTTTCCCCACGTATTTTATATGTACCTTACTATCACCCAGGAATGGCCATACCAGGTCATATCAAGAGTCCAGTAGCTCATTCTCCTCTGTGATTGGAGCCAAAAGTAGATGCTTATTATAAAGTTTTAGATTTAAGGACAACATGGAGCATTACATCCACATTATATACTCTCAGTTTTCAATTTTATGTTACTCAGAGAAATCAGCATGACTTTGAAAATACAGATAAATGCACACAGAGGACTTTTCAGTCATTAAATTAGTTTTAATCTCTGAACATTCCAGACCTGGGTGACTTGCAAGGATAAGAAAAAAAACAGGTCTCTGCTGCCACTATGGGAGAAAGAAGAGCTAACTTGGGCCTACTTTATTTATGTAAACTAAATTCTGCCAAATATACGTATGCTTCCTATTGTATATTTAAAGGGATATGAAATGGCACATGAAAATGTATTTTTAAAGGGGACTGAAATGCACCCTGTACCCACATAGCACCCCAAAGTTGCACTCCCCTGCACCCAAGAAGTTGTAGGCAATTGGGAAAAAAATACCACCAATATGTTACATCAGACTTTCACCGTTAAGTTTCTAATGCCTTGAAGTTGAAAAGATCAGGGAAAAAAACTTATTTCCACAATCACTATCACTAGGTTGCTTGACAGATTAAACTGAATTTCCTTGAATTGAATTATGTGTTCTGACCTGGTTCATAAACTAAAACTTCATTATATTCTGATTTCTGTTTCCAGAGCTCATCTTCCAAACATGTAATGTTAATAAAATTATTTTTCTCTTTTTTGTGTCAGTACCTCCCACTGACTGTCAAAACCATTCCTTACCAATTATAGTTCATATTCTCAGAGGTGCATGAGTTGTCATGTTACACACACACGAGCCTTTATCCCTCTTCCCATTTTTACGCATACCTTTTATTTTCCTCCTTCTCTCTTTCTCTTCCATGCAGCTCTGAGGGGACCAATTCCATCACTAAGACCCCAGGGATGTTCCATGTGGAGGGGACAGAGTGCAGAGCACCAGTCTAATGTATGATGAGCACATGGCTTCACAGCACGGCTGTCAGCCAGGAACTAGAGATTCGTGTTGGGCCAGAAAAAAGAAAGGTAAAAGATACTGAACTATGCTTTCTGCATCTAATTCAGTATATTTTGATTAAGCCAAGAGCTTTAAACAGCTCTCAAGTCCAGATGGTGAGAATATTAATGTATGTATTGATGTAGAATTTTGAACAACAAACCCAACAACAAACAGCTGTTTCAGTTCAGGAGATGTGCTGGAATCCCTCACATTTTCATTTTTATCTTCTTGCCTTGTCTCAGGAAGCACAGGACTTGAACTCAGAAGGCCAAACTTATTTCCTTGGCATGGAATTTACATCTATGCCCAAATGATAACTTTTATTTATCAAATATGGAAAGAAGAGAGATACTCTAAAGCAGAATATATATGCCTGTAAATTCTTCAGGGATTACACAGGGGGTCTGTCAGAAGCCTTTAAACTCTGTTATTATTAGAATAACTTCATAGGCCCATGTATCCAGCTGCCCACTCTCTTGATTTTATCGAGAATCTCCCAGTAGCAGACATAATATTCTCTTCTGGCATCTGGAGATTACATGACAATTTCCACTTTCATTTATAATGAAAAAAAGCTCCCAAGTTCACAAAGAAGATCTTGAAACTAGGAATAAAATATAAGCATCAAATAAAAATACCACATTTTTTTAAATTTATTTTGAAGTCTGTCTCACCAGATTCTGAAGGCATCCCTTATGATTTCAGGCTGGTGATTATTGCAAGCCATTAAGGCTCAGCTCTGAGGCCGGCTCAGACCTCTGCAAATTCAGTCTGACCTCTGCAAATTTGTACAGAGCTGGGATTTAGGTTCTTGGCTCTTGGTCTGACTAATATAGGAAATAAAAGACATGTAATAAGGAAGAAAGTACAGTTAGGGAAAGAAGACATCTAGTACTAAATGAGGGGCAAAGCCAAAAATGAGGGATGAGCACTCAGCAGAGACAGAAATGGTGTCAGTGTCTTGGTGGAAGTACACCTGGCTGTGCTCCCTCACCAGCCACTAATCACTCTGGGATTCTTCAACATGAAGAGACTCCCCTGAATACCAGTTATCAATACTGAACCATACAGATCTGTTTTCACAGCTGGATGCCCTGATGCCTACAGCTAGTGCTGCTTGAAGCAGGGCTCATTCAAGCCACCTGCCAATGCAACTCCACAGATCAGCCAAATGCCAGGATTGAAAGCAGTGTCTATGCCTTAAAATTAGTTTCTTTGCAATTTAAATTAGATATATCAACCTAATGTTTGATGTCCTTAGTGACAGTTTGAAGGACATCCCCAAAAGAGAAAACCCTGTCCAGACAACACCGGTGCTTTATAAATTGACAATAAATCTCCCCATATCTTAATTTGCAGTGTGAGGAAAAATAGCAAAACTTTAGGAAAGGTAATTAATTTCTACACTGATTAGAATCTCTTTTGTAAAAAAAGAAAAACATTTCACTCTTTTCAGATTAAAACCATTCTGAAAGAGCTTATCTCAAAACCCCTCTCCCGATTTCATTAAGTGCCAAGATTTTATCAGGCTGAGTCAGGTGAAGACCAAGAGGCAGGAGAGCCCTTCACAGAGGAGATAAGTAAAAATGCATACTTTGTGTTACCCAGTTTGTAGCAAAAGGGAGTTGGCCTGTTCTAGTCTTCCTCTGGTAGTTTTAGCCTTTGCATGTCCAGGAGTGACCTCTTTCCCCTTTCACAGAGAGTGCTGACTGGAGGAGGTTGCTTTGGAGGATCAGGAAGGCATTCTTCCAGCTAGGCCTGTATAGACCCCCAGCTCATCCCATCCTCTTCCTCAGACCACAAAGGCACAGTTAGGGTGCTAGATTTCAAAGTGTAGCACCCCCATTAAAGCATTTCACAGAGCCATTTAGCTAAACACACTTGCAGTTGCTGCCCAAACTGGAGTTGAGTGCACCACCGCAGAATCTGGAGATGGAGAGGGGCAGTGTGCATAGGTCTGTTCATAATACCACCCTGGCAGAAACTCAGTGAACTCATGCCCTGGAGAAACTTGGAAAATAGCTGGTGCATCAGTTTAATAAACTTGCAGCCTGTGTTGTCTCCAGTTGCATATGTTTGGATCAATGACTTAGTGTTCAATCCGTCTCTAATGTGTTACTGGAAACTGCAGTTATATTTCACCTTGTTTGAAAACACAGCTATGTACTATATTTACTGCCACTCAGCACTTTTTCCCTGGATCCTCATTCATTTCCAGGCAATATCCTCTTTGCCCTTGTCCAGTTTGAAAGTTAACAGAGCTTTAATTCAGTGAGTGGCAACAGCAGAGTCCTGCCCCTCCCCATCACGGAGCATAACCAGAGACAGCAGGCAGGGCACAAGTTCTGAGCAAGAGCTGCTAATTATCTTGTGGTCATTCATAAGCAGCACTAAAGTCAAACTTATGAACTTCTGCATCCACAGGTTCTTTGCCCAGTCTTTTAAAGGACTTGATTTCATTCCCAAAGGCTTCCAAGACTCAGCTTCTCAGCCTGTCTATCCCCTGCTATGCTGACAACTATTTTTTCCTCATCCATGTATTCAAAGCAGAAGCTAAGAATGCAAAGGTTATTCACTTCCAAAAGCCTCTCTCCATGGACAGGTCTGTGATGTCTCTCATGATGAATAGCATCATGCTGGCATGCAAATTTGCTAAATGTAACCAAGGAAACAGGGTCCTTACTTAATACCATACACTTCTCAGAGCATTTGCTGGAGGCAGAATAGCATTTCTGGTATCTGTACGCTGTCACTCAGCTCTGGGAATGCAATGTAAAAATAATTATATATGTATAATGAATAATAGGAAAGAAATGTGTTGTATGTAAATACAGCCAGACAGTCCTCTCAATGAAAGAACTGATTTCATTAGGAAATCTGATGGAGCAGAATAACAGTACTGATTTGGGTTTTTTTTTCCCAGTTGAAAGCAGAATAGATTTACAGGAAATATACCACTGCTTAGGCCATCTAGGTAAAATTTTTTGTTAAAATGTGTCTGGCCACGTGGAAAGGTCTCACATGCTGGGAGGGAAGCAAGATTATGGCATGTGTGGACATCAGTGCCATCAGAAAGGAAAGAAAGAGAGAAAGAGAGAAAGAGAAAGAGAGAGAGAGAAAGGGGAAGGAAGGGTCGGAAGTGTCGGAAGTGTGGGAAG
>WBNO01011996.1:0-157881 GCA_013400575.1 Peucedramus taeniatus
TTATTTTATTTTATTTTATTTTTATCTTAAAACCATTTTCTCAGTACTGTGTGAAACTGTGTCAAAGCTGTTTCAATTAGATGCAGAGACCAAGTTCTATGTGTAAAATGTCTTGATCTTTAAATTTAAGTGATGCATTCTGAAAAGATTTACTGTATGTATGATCTGAAATTTTGATGTGATTTTTGTAGCTCATGAAACTAATAAATTCAGTGTTTTTTATACAATTTGTAAGATGTAATGTTGTTCTTTATGGTTGTCTCATCTTCTTTAAATACTTGTGGGATTCTGGAACTCAATTGTATTTGTCCGGAATGATTTGTTTAGTTGCAGCTGAATGAAAATATTTCAAGATTATCACAGGCCTGACAATAACTTCCCTGTTTCTCTTCTCATATTATTCAGGATAAGATCATTGCTCCTTACCACAAACCTACATGTGAAAGCCATAAAAAAAATTTAAAGCTCCATGTTTAGGTTCATGTGACATAAGAGCTGGAGAAAAACTGTATGGGCTTCTTCTGAAAATGTCTTCACAAATGTTGGTAGTAGTACTGGGGTTAGGAGGGTGTGTTGGGGTGAAACCACTGCACGTGGCCATCCCAAGTGCCAATGCTGCACAGTGCCTCATAGAGCTGGACTCAGTGGGTTTGTAATCAAGTCTTCTGAGTTCAGTACCTCTGAAATAATAGAGAAAATGATGGGAAAACTGAAAGCCCTTTCCTTGGGATTTTCCTGTTGGTATCTAGATTAAAAACAGCTTGAGTGTGGAAGAGGTGAAATGATACTTAGTAAGCATCCTTAGGGAGATTATGTGCCAGAAGACAGAAGGATTTTGTAGTTGATCATAGTTTCTGTACACCTAAGCACTAAGTTAAAGTTGCCAGTCCTGAAAATGAATGAGTTTTCTTGCCCCTCCCCGCCCCCCCTCCCCCCCACCATGGGATGACACAGGAACAGTCTTGGTATGTTCCATCTGGGTTTGGTAGTGCGGGAGAAAGTGAAGACATACAGAGCAGAGCTGCTGGAGAGATACTGTTGCTACTTTCATCCGCTGTACTCCTGAAAACAATTTAAAAATAAATTTATGTAGGTAAATTCACGCAGCTTTATCTTATGCTGGGTCCTGCATTTCTTCTTCAGTCTTGATTTGCATGTTGCTTGTGGACTGTTAAACCAGGAAAAGCTTGGGTTGACCTGTTTGATTCTCCAGGAGCACATTGACCACTTGGGCTGTTCCAGCTGTAAAAGAGAAATGAAATGGTTTCTCCTGAAAGTGCTCTGGACAGTGCCCTAGAGAAGGAGAGGTTGGCCTCTGTCCTCACCTGGTCACTTGTAGTACTGAAATATTAAAAAAGTACTGCTGTGCTGGCTACTAAACTGCCAAGAGCAGGTGTGGATTTGACAGTTAATTATGGTTACCTGTACACACAGTGGTTATTGTGTAGATTTATCAGCCAGATCAATAACTAGTAGCTGCATGGTCTTGTTCTTGGGAGAAATTTGGTAGTATGAAGATCTATTGCTGTCTAATATGTTCCAAACATTGGTATGAAAAAAAAGAATATCAATTTGATATAGAAATTGGAATTTCCTTCTGCTAAATCATGTAAATAGTCTATTCATTCTGCTTCACTGTAATAATATTTGGAAAAATATTAACAATTAATCTTCAATTCCTTTTTGTGTAGAACATAAATTAATGCTTCATACGCCACTTGTAAGTTAGCAGTGTTGAAGTGTAAATTGAAATGTACCTTGCTACACCTAAAACTGATACAGTAATACACAGCCTGTTACATATGGATAATGAATTTTAATGCAACGTGATTGTGAAGACTGAATGTTTGCTAATTTGAGCTGTTTCTGAAGGAAAAAAAATTGAAATAATTCAGAGTTGTAAATACATATTTGTGTATTTTACCCCTGCTAACCCTGTAATACTGGTGCAGCTAAATTGAGTGACTGCTGCTTATCCCCTTGGTTTGTTATTAATAGACTGGTTTACTGAGTTCTGTTGGGTTGTACCTGCTTGACCTCACTTGATGATCATGTTGCTTCCTTTTCCAAGCAGTCTTCTAATCCTAAGTACTTTGCAGCCTACATCATTGCTGTGCTTTGCAACTTCAGCTTAAGCATTTTCACAGCAATGAAATGTGATTACAAAAGCAGCTGAAAGGTGAAGAAGTAAAATCTGGAAAACAGCTTTGGAAAGGGAGGGAGATTCCAGAATCTGATTTTTGATTTTGTACCTCATTCATTTGCACATCTTAATTACATTTCATTATCTGAGTGAGGTGATGTGGTTGTGTTCCCTTAAATTTGAGAATTTCCACTGAGAAAAAGGGTGTCATATTTGGTGGTGTTATGTAGTCATTTTTGAAGCTTGCAGATTGACTTACAAAAATCTTCCCTATACCAGCTAGTTTTGATCTGAGTTAGTCTGGGGTTTCTCTATACTCATGAAGAAACCTGTCTAGCAGCAAAATTACTAAAATACCATTTATTTAACGCATTGAGTTTGAGTATTTTTTGATGCTTGAAGTGGAGGTGCATCCTTCCATGCAATGAATGTAAGGCTCCTGCCCAGAGGCTTTTTTATCTCACTTTTGACTGATAGGAGACTTATAAGGATTTTCAGGAATCTCTGTATTGCAGTCTTCAAAAACATTGATTGGTGATAGCTTTTTCTTAAATTTAAACAAGGGAAAGCCCATTTTGGTTTTGACAGAGACATTTCAATAGAAATCTGAAAAGACCCAATGCTTCAATGTCTATACAATTTGTATTAGCAGTTGTCACACATTTCTAAAATAAATGGAAAATTCAGAAAATGTTTGTTTTATCTCAAGGATAAATTACTCAATTCTCAGCTCCTCCTTTGGCTCCTCTGCTTGCTGTTCATACTAAAGTTTAGCACTTGAATTCTTGTATAAATACTGAATTATACTTATTTTCCTTAGCAGTTTAATATATTTTGTCTCCTATGTGTTTACAACCACTTAAGTGGTGTAATTTTTTTCTGTATGGTGTTTAAAGAATATGACATATTAGTAAAGATTTGGAGGAGATGAAGTAATAATTGGTTAAGAGCACTAGGCATTTCTGAGCAGTCCTATGTAAATACTGCATAAAATTGAGCTGATCAAAGAAATACCCAGGGAAAAATAATGTGAAACCATAAAAAAGTAGACACAGAGCCCAAAAATTAATTCCAGTAGCCATTTTCCCTTTGCATGTGCAAATATGAATATTGTGATGTTACAACCTCATTAGGGGAAGTTTATGAAATACTGAGTAGTGATAGTATTTCAGTTTAATACTATTGTGAAGAGCAGGGCAAGATTTGTGTTGTTTTTGTTTTTAGTTGATTGTAAGGTTTGGTGAATTTATATAGCTATTAAAGAAAACAAATAGTGGCCCAAGAGGGCCGTCGGTGAAGGCAAGACAACTGGACTGCTCTGTTTGACTTTCCTCCACCTGGTCCTGTTGACAGTGGGAGGAAGCTGGACGAGGAACCTTCTCAGGTAAGAGCTCTGATGAAACAAGAAGCAGAGTTGGAAGGGTTTAAATCAACTGGAACACAACACTTTTAGTGAAAGAGTTGATGGATGTCAGAGGTCACTCCAGTTGGATGCCCTTCACTAGGATTTGTGAAATTGCAGCAAAAAAGTTCCTAGAATCTCCTCCAGGGAGGAATGTCTTTAATTTTAGATGCAGGAATACATCCTGAAATCCCTGCTTCAGTGAGAGCACTGTCTTGACAAACAAGAGTTTGTCTTGTGTTTTTGACCATGCACTGGGCTGTTGTAATAAAAATGTTTTTAAATTGCCACCTGACACTTGGAAGCAAAGCATGTTGATGGTACTGATATATTTTCTCATATGTAGATAGCAATAAATAGTTTTGATTAGCTCAAATGTTTGCCCATATATATTTTTTAAAATAAACGACTCTCATGGAATTCTTCTCAAAATTAATATTTTTATTGGCATTTTCACTCTATATTGACCAATTAACATATGGCATTACTCATTTTTTGCACATGTGTTATAAGGTGAAGCTTGTGGAGAAGGAGAAGACTGGACAAGTTCATGTAAGAAAAATCCTCTGAGAGTACTAAGTAGACTTCTGACTGAAGAAGTTCATGAGCTGCAAGTGACTGGAGGTCAGGAGAGTACCTAGGGGAGGTACTGTATGTACTCAGCCCTTTGTGTGCCCCTCATTTCCTGTCTGCTTTTGGCCACTGTTGGAGAGTGACCTGGATGATCCACTGACCTGCAGAGATCTTTTCTAGCCCAGGATGACGACTCTTACTGCTTATTTTGTAGGATGACAGAATGCCAGTACTTGTAACCACAGCCTCAAGACACAGCAAAGGCTTTACAGACATAGCTTGAGCTGAGCTTCTTGGTGAAAGCCAGCAGTACAGAATAGAATGAATCTGAGGGAGGTTGTGCAGCCAGGTCCATTCATGGCTTTAGGGTTATTAGTGAAGAAGGGTGGCTATGCAAATGGAAGTCCCTAAAAATAACTCCAGTGTATTTTAAAGCAATTGGAATGTGTTAAAAGGACTGGAATAATCAATAGAAAAGAATAAAGCCAATACAACTGACTGGAAGCTTTTCATTAACCTAATTGCAAAAAAGAATTAGATGGAGAATAGGAAGCATCAAAGTGGTTTATAGAAACAACAATGTGTAGGAAGAAAAAACAGAAAGACAGAAGAACTAAAATAAGTGTCTCGTAAGGAAAGTAAAAAACAAATGTGTTAAATCTTACTTGTGATAAAGGAACCCAGGGAGAATTGGGACAGTAGATCAATTTCAGCTTAAGTAGTTAACTAAATCAAGATTCTTATCTTTGTCATTTGTTATTAAAAACTGAAAACTCAATTTCCTGGCCAGGCAGTTTAACTTCATTGACAGGTAACTTATGAACTTCATCAACTGTGTTGAGGAAGCAAAATCTTAAATAGCTGTCAAAGAGCAGAATGCTGAAAAGAAAAAGAAGTCCTTAAGGAGGGGTGTGGGAAATTGAGGCTTGCAGCAGCTGCAGCCCCTGGGGAAGGTGCTGTGGCCATAAAACTCTCCAGACACTCATGAAGAGAGAGGGAAGGAACTGATGATAGGTGCTTGTAGGTAAGGAACAGCAAGGAGAATATTTCAGAAGAAATATAATAACTTCTCAGAGTCACCCATGTTTGATGTAAACCCCATGGTTGCTGATCCATTGCACAGGGCCTGCTACCAACTTTGTGCTTGGTTGTCTCAGAGCTGGAGGGACACATGGGAAATGCTGAGTTCAAGATGGAGCTGGGTTTACACCATGAATTTGTACAGTTATATGGAGGTAACAGTAAAACTTCGTATGTTGTGTGTCACTTTTGAACACTAGAGTATTATTAGAAAGAGGAAAGATGAAAGAGGATCCAGGGAAGTGAAGACAGAAGTACTGGAAGATGTGAGCTCAGCTGAGGGAAAACTTGTGTAAAAGTGCTCTGTTTGATATTTAACCAGCAATGTACTGGATTTATAATTATTTGCAAATATTTAAGTGGTAACATTGATTTTTTTTTTTCATCTGTAGGGAAAAAAAAAAGGATTATTTTTTAGTCTTCCATTAAAAAATGAGCGAGGTTTGAATTCACACCTTTCGCTGCTCTTCCTCCATTTGAGCAGGTAACAAGTCAAGAACTCATGTCATGTCCATGAATCTGAATTACTTCCTAGGAGTAATTAATGTGTATTGAATTTTTGGCTATGATTTGAATCAACTCTTGTCTTCTACACCAGCATCTTTGCATTGCAGGTACATGCTGCTGGAGAAATAGAGGAATACCACCATTTAATTTAATTTAATTTAATTTCATTTCATTTCATTTCATTTCATTTCATTTCATTTCATTTCATTTCATTTCATTTCACTTCACACAGCTACACAAGATGGTGGTAAATTGTAGTCCCTGCTAGTACAGGATGAACTTCAACCAGAATTAGAGACAAACACTACATCACTCTTGCCAAATCTGCACACAACCTATGCTCTTTAGAGCTGTTTTCTGAGCCTTCATCTTAAGGAGGTAATGAATGACCTGTCCCAGGAGGACAGGTTCATGCCAGCTCTTCTTGTTAGAAAGAACAGCCCCTATTCTTGTGCCAGACATTTGTATGTTTTCCATTATGTTCCTCCATAAATGATGTCTCAATCCAATATATTACAATAAAATTAAAAGGTATGGACCTATTTCTTTCCTTAAGAAGGTTTATAGATTTCTCAATTTGGCCAGCCTGAGGTGCATTCACTAGGAATAAAGACTAAATTAACCAAAATCTTTAAGGTCTAATAAAATGGAAAATACTGTGTCATGCAAATAGGTGGGTGTCCAACCTCTCTCTTTCCATTCTATAATCAGTGTATAGTCAAAATCAGCTGGTCCTCAGGCCAACCATTTTCTAAGCTATAAAGCCTGCAGGAAGAGAAAGTGAATTTCCTCTTTTTCCTTGCATTACCAGCCTTGTCTTCATCCTTTATGGTTTATTGCTCACTGGTTATTGGTTTATTGGAGTTAATTAGTTGGAAAGAGAAGCCTGAATTGAAGGCTGACAGGCAGCAGAGAGGGACATACTCAGCATTTGCATACTCAGCGTGCAAAAGAAATGAAGAGAGGAAAGGAAGGATTTTGTGGGCCACAGCTGAGGCCAGGATGGAAACTGTCAGCATACAATGGACTTTGTGAAAGTAAGTTCTGGAGTACACAGACATTCAGCCAGCCTGCTACGGAGTGCGGGTGTAGTTGGCCCGGAGTTTATTCAAGTTGACATCAAACTGACATTTACACAAACTCAGTAAACTGTTAAAACAAAAAGAAAATCAAAACAAAAAGAGAAAAAATCCCCACCAGACAGACTTCAGAATCGACAGGAGGAATGTTAATGAGCACCAGTTTTATGGACAGTGCCAGGATACCCAGAGGCAGAAGGTGTCTGGTTGACTAGACAGCAACATCAATAATTTGTCTGTGCTGTCCTATTCCTGAACAGAGGTTTCAGACCAAAAAGCATAATAGTAAATTAAAAAAAAGGTGGAGGGACAGATTCTCAGTTGATATAAAAAAAACATAGCTCATGGGGATTGAATGGAGCAGTCATATTTCCAACAACTAAGGACCCAATTCTGTATTTTTATGGAAATATTGTCCCTCAAATTGGTGAAGGACAACACGAAAAAAAATTCTCCTTATGTTTCTGTGCTCTGGCAGGAACAGCTGATAGACTCCCCACTGCAGAGCAGGTGAACATACAGAGAGCTGTCCTTCCTCTTCCTCACCAGCAGATACAGGGGATGGGCTGTGTCCCCTGGGCTCAGGAGGAGCTTCACCAATGCTCTTCCAGATCCCTCAGCAGCAGCAGTGACTGTTGGGTTACCTGCACCACAGCCAGTGGGAGCACAAGGAATGTGGTCAGCAGGCTGGTGCTGTTCTGAATTCCAAGGTAAGTTTTTGAAAACACAGATAATAAAATATAATACAAATCTAGTTTTTGGGGAAATGGGATACAGTTGACACAGCCCAAGACACTGTGGTATTCACAGTGAAGATCACTGATCTGTGACAGCACCACAAACGTCAGCCACCCTGACTTCACATTCATGTTCTCAGGGTGCATCTGTCTCTTTTTGAGATGACATTAATATTCTTTGTCACCACATTCAATATCTTACCAAGTTGTTTTAAGGTCATAATGCTTCCATCTGTGAAAGCTGTAGAGTTCATTCAATTCCCCAGCTCGAGGGAAGGTTCCACACATCTGTGGGACATCTGTAGGTGACAAGTACAAACTGGAGCAGAAAGAACGACTGGATAGGGGTAGGAAGTGCAGGAGCTCCATGGCTTCCAGGAAGGTCTGGTGCTTAAAGGATGCTGGTGTTACCTACAAGCAAGAACAGCTACAACTCTTGCTACTCTTCTCAACAGAGTTTTGAAATGTGAGCAACCTGAATGTCTACTAACCAAAAAGGAAAATCAAAAAGAATGGTGGTAGACCTAGACGGCAGGAAGCTCCCAGCATGAGGAAAGAAAACACTCACAGAGCTCCTCTAAGCTGGAAGAATGAAGCACAACTAAGTCTTGTACAAGGGGAATCTGGAAACTCTGGCAAAAGCAAAGGGGAGGTGGGACATGGAATCTCATGGCTTTCAGCAGCAGCAGCCTGAGCCTCAGCATCTGGGGACTGAGTCACCCTGGAGTCAGAGCAACCATATTCGGTTAAAATTGTACTTTGCTGTTGTAATCCATGGTATGCTGTTCACTACTGTTGACTTGTTTGTGTCATCTGCCCAGTAAATTACTGACTGGAAGCTTCTTTTTCAATACAAATATTCCTTGCCAGCCACTGTGGGTTTTACATTTGGGGTAGGGGATTTTTTTGGTAACTATTTAGGTCCTTTAGTGCTGCCAAATAATCTTTCCTTCGCTCCTGTGATGCAGCACGTGGGAGAGCACTTTCTGCAGATTACAAGGTGCTCAGGGACACAGGGGTGCTCAGCTGTACAAAGGGCAAAGACATAGTGATAAAATACAGGCAGATTCCATTTAATGATCTCTCAAAGCTCCTGAACCCAAAAGACAAAAGGAGAAAAATGCATTCAATGTCTAGGGGATTTGCATGCTGTCAATCTTTAATTAAGGTGTCTGAGATAAAGTTCACCCTTGCAAGACAAGGCAGCAGAATGGGCACCTTGTGAACAAGGAGCTGTGTGAGAGCAAAGGGCACCTGGGCTCACAACAGCTCCATCCAGCACTGGAGGTTTCACTTCAAGCACAGGACAGTGAAGGAGAGCAATGCTTTGGGCTCCTCCTGCTCCTCGGCTTGTGGTTGTGTTATTGCTGCTTACTGGACTGAGCTGTGACCCAAACCACCATGAAAAAAAGAGGCAGAAAAGAGCCACTTATGAGGAGCAGTAAGTACCATTTCTTGAAAATGCATTTGTTGGTATGGTGGCCTGTAAGTGCTGGTAATGGGGAAAGGATGGCTTATACTACAGCTCTATTTTACATACTCTTTGGCAGATATGTGTGACTAAATTATTTCTTTTTTTTTTTTTTTTCCCAATACACAACAGGCCTCGTTTATCCTCTGAGCAGGGTAATTTAGTGTTCTATGCTGGCTCCAGCAAAAATATTGAATTTAGAACTGGACCACTGGGGAAAATAAAAATTAATGAAGAAGACCTTTCAGAACTTTTTATTCAGGTGATATAGTTATTTTCACTGTATATAGTTATTTAATGTATTTTCATTTTCAGCTCTACATATTAATAGTTAAATTGTTTTCACAAGTGTTTGATGTGTTTTGTATTTTATTTTATATTATCTATATCAGCAGTCTAATATGAAAGTAAGCCATTGCAGACTTGTAAAGTAATCATGTCATCACAAAAGATAATGAAAAGATTAAATTGTGTATGTAGTAGAGTTCTCTGTATTTAAGTGGACTTTATAATAGTAAAGTTATGCAAGGACTAAACTTTCCTAAGCTTTTGAAAAGTTTCACATTATCTTGTTTAACTTTAGGTTAGAGAGAGTAGCACAGAGATTCAAGAACTTAAAAAAGCCAGTGGTGCCTTGCAGAATGTGTCCCAGCATGTTACTCTGCTGACCTCCAAGGTGAGCCATACCTTCATGTTATCCTCCTCCAGCATTCCCACGTTTCCATTCCTCACACTAGTATTAAACAATCTGATTCATTTTAGTATTTCTGCATCCAGTTAAGGGAACTGGAGCAGAGTCCTTATTTAATATCAGCCTGGAGTCTGTGTTTAATTTTGAGACACTTATTCAGTAACTCTGTAAACAATGGAAATATTTCTGTAAATCCCCCCAAAATTTCCAATTACTGTGATTCTTCTTCATTCATTGTCAGCATCTGTTCTGAGTACATCCTCTAATATTTGTGAATAAATTCTGGAAATGGACCATATATGTTTTCATAGTTGTTACACAGACATCCCATTCCATAGATGAAATGGGCTATAGGGGTTTGCAGTGGGAAGAAAAGACCAATGCAATAGTTTTGTCATTTCCCTGCTCCTGAAATTTTCTTTTTCCAGGAGAAAATTTTTAGATGATTGCCTGATTTAAGCGTCTTTTGTTACAGGGTTTCCACAAGTTCCTTATAGGAAAATATTTCTATAGTGTGACAGACCTTCCTTTAGGGAAATTGTGCTAATAGCACATTCTCTGATTCAGTGTCAGCTTGCTGTTTGTGGTTACAACCCACTGAGATGTGCAGACCCTTTTCAGTGCCCTGTCCCAGACCTCAGTCCTTGTCACGCATGTGAGGGCCCCAACAGTCCCACAGGAATATTCACATTCTTGGTTTTCAGCACCTGAATACATCTTTGCAAGACTGAGTCTTGCCTTGTGGATCCAAGCTGGGACTTATTTAAGCTGTCATTTTTTGAACAGCCAAACCCACCAAAATCTCAGTGAATGAGGCCTCATTTGGATCTGACTATCACCTGGTTTCACATACCAGCTATTCTCTTTTCTCAGAGGAAAATATTTTGTGAGTTTACCAGTATACAGCAAGTCACTCTGTGGTCACTCTCATACTAAGCTCAGTGTAATTCACATTTCTTTTGCAGATTCTGAGTCTCGATAACAAACTTCAAAGCTTGCAGCAGGTAAGTAAATGGGGAGCAAACAAGATCAGAAAAGAAAATCTCAACCTGAAGTAAATAAACTGAGGTTTCAATGATTAAACAGCTAAATTATGTCTTTCCTCTCATGCATTCCTCAGGAATACTTTTTTTTTTTTTTCTAACAGAAGGTTAAAAAAAGCACCAAGATTTGTGGAGGAGGTGATATGCCTTCTTACAAAATATAAACTGTGTAGGAGACTGCATTTCTTGATGTAAAAACAGTTGTACATTCAAAAACAACAAGTAGATACCAAGGAGAAGTAAATTTTTCCTTCACTTGTCTCTCAAGATAAAGACCAGAAACTCAAACTGGATTTTTGTTGTACTGGAACTAAGTTTCAGCTGTCACCTGCTTCCCCAGCGAGCTTGTGACAAGCCACACCTACAGGTGCCAGTAAAAACAAGTGTCAGATGAAATACCCATGGAATTAAAAAGACAAGATAACCCTCCATCTAGACTCCCAGTCTGCTGCTGAGGAACAGTCTCTATTAATATTTACTTTTTACAGGGCTTTCCTTATCCTAGTGCTTGGCTATTCTGTGTGTGAGCAATCACAGCATCATTATTTTGTACAGGGATAAGTGAAATAGCTCAAAAATTTCACAAATCAATCTTCCTGGAAAAAAAAATGGAGAGGGAATTCAAGAAAGAATTTTGAAAAAAAAAAAAAAGGAAAAAGAAAGTTTGTCTTAAAATAAATGCTAATGGAACACCAGCTAAGCAGAAGCCTCATTTTCTACTCTTTTCTGGCATTTCAGGACATCCAGAGGAGAGCCTGCAGTAGTAACCCCTGTAAGAACTCAGGGACCTGTGTAAATTCACTGGATGGTTTCTTCTGCCTCTGTCCCAGCAACTGGCAGGTGAGTCTCCAGCCTCCTCAGCTACAGAGTGTGTATTTCAGCTGTAGGACTGCATCTAGCTCAGTGTGATTGCCATGAAGCACAGCATTTTGGGTTGCTCAGGACAGAGTGAGATACACTGAACAGCAGAGCAGCAGTAGCACTCATTGCTTGTTTGCTTCCCAACAATATCAATACATATGTGTAAAAAAAAGAAGCCCAAAGCATTGGGCCAACCCCTGCACTGTTACATGCAGGCAGTGGCCCATGAAGTCAGTGACTCTTGGCAGTTGCCACAGCAGAGAATTAATCTGGTTTTTGCTGAGCACTGAACTGAACTGCATGCCTTGCTGTTGACCTTACACGAGGATAGAGAGAGACTGGGGGAAGGGATGGGTAGTTATTCAGTCTTAAACAAGTAAGACAAACTGGGGGTGTAAATAATCAGTGTCATTCTGAATTTTTTTAATGCAGAGACTTTACTAGCAAGTGCTTTAATGGTGTTATTATGTGCACCAGAGATGGAAATGTTATCTCTTCTTCTCAAAGGATTTAAACTTAAAAGTTATCCCAGCAAGATTTGGGTCAAAATTTATGGGCTTTCCTGATAGAAACAGTTTATAAGAAAATTTTCTGATTCTTTTTCTAGTTGGAAAGTGAAGGGTTGACAAAAATGTGCTGTTCATATGTTTTCTACATCTGAGATATTTTATCCCCTGATAGCAAGGGTTACAGAAACACAGATGAAAAATAAAGTTTTGTTATTGTGTTTCATAAGAGAATCTGTGTTGATAACAGCCCACGGTTTGTATATCTTTGAAAACTATATTAAACATTGGGTCCATGGTTTGCTTCATTTCTCAGTTATTTGGAAAATAAACTGGTTTTCCATTTCATCTTAGGGCCCCCTGTGCTCCGTGGATGTTAATGAATGCCAGATTTTTGCTGGAACAGCATTAGGCTGCCAGAATGGAGGCACTTGTGTGAACACACCAGGCAGCTACAGGTAACTTCTCAAAACTAGACACAAACACCCCGTGTAGAATACTCTGCTATTTTTGTATGCCATATCATGCCTGCAGCACAAGTTCTAGAATTAAGTCTGTTTAATATCTGTGCACTATAACCCCTTGCAATTGTAGTTATTTGTTCCCCTGGGAACAAATAAAATCTTGCTGCACTGTACACTGAGCCCACTGCAGACACAGAAAGGCCTCCACAGCCATTGCCTGCTTTGACACAAGAGGAGCAGCAGGAGCCAGATCCATCCCACAGCCATGCCAGGGGAGAAGGCTGCAAATTGAGCACTGGCTCCAGTGACCCAGCCCCTGTTGTAGGTGCAGCTGCTTTAATGGAAACTTCCTGCACCGTGGGGTGTAGCTGGGGCAGTGAGAGGCTCATTCTGGGCTGTGGCCAGCACTCCCCACCGTGCCCACAGAGCACAGCCACGTTACCATCCCTCTGCTATCGCCTACCCCTTCAGGTCAAAGGGAGATGGAGGAGGAGATGAAGGAGGTGACCACCCTTGCTCACTGGCATTCCCAGCACACTCATTTGGTCAGAGCAGGGTGCTGATAACACCAAGATCATGGGTTCAATCCCCATGCAGCCCATTCACTAGGCCTTGGTCTTGATGATCCTTGTGGGTCCCCTCCGACTCAGACTATTCTGTGAAATCAGAGAGTTCTGTGAAATGCCTTCATCCCCTCCAAAAACACAGGCCCTGCTGAGACAGTGGCAGAGCAGGAATGCACAGTGCTGCCAGGCAGAAAGGGAGGAGAATTGCTGTCTGCAGCTGTCTGACCAAGGGGGTGCCTGGGCTGTGTGCGTGCTGGGCCCCACACATGAGGCCTCTGGAGCATATTCTTCTCTGGCTGTGCCCAGCTCCTTAGGAAACATGCTCTTGCTTACAGGGCAAGACAGCGTGAACATTTTGTGTCTCATTCTCCAAAATGTCAAATAATCTGGTAAATAAATAGCTTTCACATATAATACAAAGCTACCCCTGTGCAATGGGAACAAGCACACTGGAGAGCGTGCCACAGCTTTCTGCAAAGTATTTTGTCTCCTGCTCCAGCATAGAAATCTTAGCCCCCACAAATATTTGCTTAATGTAACACTGGCTTATAATGCTTTGTCAGTTTTTGGGAGAACCTCAAACAAAGGAAGTTCTCCTGTAGTGTTCCTCATGCTTCAGCATTAACACAGAGTCTGCTGAGGTGTCACTGGTGTTTGATGCTTCCTGTAAGCTTTAATTTGATTTCAAAGGATGTTTCTAGCTTGTCTGCAACAGATATTTGTCAAGGAAACAACACACAAAGCAATCTGCCTTTATTTGTTTCTTATTGTGCTCAGAGAGGTACAGGTGTGTGACTAAATTAAGGTTTAAGGTCTGCTGTTCTCACAAGTGTTGTCATTGTGTTAGTACAGTCAAGATTCACGTCTGTGTACTGCTTGCCCTCCTTGGTACTTGCTGAATCAGTGCTTCATGAAATGAACTAAGACCTCTTCAGAAGTCATTGAAACCTTAATATTACTGCTTTTGCATCACATGCTCAGGATTATTTTATAGTCCCTTCCCCAAGTCCATTGTACTATCTTTAGTCTCTCTTATTGTATTACTTATTTCTGAGTGCTCCCCAAATGTTAAATCCATCCCCAGGCAGAACATGACATCTCTTTTCAGCAACTGTGAGGACATTGCTGCTAAGATTTCTGGGGCTCAACAACCCAGGTCACCCAGTAATGCTCTGGCATAGTTATATACACCATTGTGGACTGTAGGCAAAGAAAAGAGTAATATCTGACTTTCCATAGCCTGCAGAGATAATGCCAGGTGATGGGAAGAACTGGATTAGGTACCATGAAATGGAACATAATGCAGTCTTCACCCCTTGTTCATATTCTTTATCTGCATGGTTTTCCTGTAACTCAGGAAAGCTGAAATGTGAGGGAAAAGAGCAGGTATCCAGAAACATCTTCCTCAATCAAAATCTTAAGGGGACATTGTATCAGTTGGTTGAAAGACTGTAAAAGTCCCCAAGTCTATCAGACTTCTGTGTCACAACCAAAATAACAGGGGCCTCATCACAACATGCCATGAGTCATGTGAGGGAGCCACGGCAGTGCCAAGCAGCAGTGCATCACAATTTGGCTGAAGTGCCTTCCAGTGTGACCTACTTCTTGAAGCTCTTCTCAGAGAAACTTCAGATGGGTAACGAATTAATCTTTACCAGAGTAGACAGGAGACAGTGCCATTGTTCTCCTCCTTTGGAGACAGTCAGATTGCCTTGTTGTGTCCTTTGAAGTTGAGCATGAAACTCTGAATGTACTTTAGACATATGAAAGTCATCTGGTTCCCTGAGCTGCTGCCTCTGTGCTTTCCCAGGCTGAGCTGCTGCACTGATGGGAAGGTGCTGTTCTGCTTGCTGTCTCTTACAATAATGAACATGCTGTCTTGCACTGCAGACTGCAGTTAAGCATTAAGCTCTTGTGGGTTTTTGAAGCCTAAGTTCATGTGGGTTGCTTGTCCTGGGTGCACTGTTCAGTTACCTGCAATTGGCTTATCAAACTGCTATTTCAGCTGAGCATGTGACACAGTGGAAGGGACAGCAGCAGCTTATTTTATATAAATTGCTTCAAGGTCCAGGTCAGCTGCACTATAATACCCTGATTCCAATTCTGCAGAGAAATGCTTCTACAGAGCACTTTTCATTAGGCAGCTTAAAAGCAATCCAAGAAGGGTGTGTACCTGCCATACGTCTCTGCAAGCTGCAGATATTGCAGCACATAACTTGAATCCAAATAAGAGTCTCACTGTCATTTTATTGAGAAGCCAGTCATCTGATAGGAGGTTTTCTGTACATTTATATCTCTTTCAGTTGTACTTCAGGTCTCACAATTTGTCTATGTGGAAATAAAGAGCCAGAGAAAAGGGAAACATTATCCGATGGCTTAGAAGTTCCCAATTTCAGTTCCACCACATATTTATAATGCTGTAACTAAGCTCTGTCCTATAATTAACAATGTGATGCATGTGGCAGCTTTCAAACCAGATCCTCCCAGCAGAATACCTTCTTTCAATCCAGTGCTTTGTTCTTCCCACCCCACCAACCCCAAATGCCACATCCCTAAAAGCTGAGGTGCTGCTGATACAGCAGCTGCCCATTGTTGTGGTGTGGGGGTGAAAGTACCCCACTCTCTAGGACAGGCCAGACATGGCATTTCTGCATATTGCTAGAGGTAGGATTTTAGGCACCTGACATCATATGATGGTCATAACTGAAAAAGGAAGTTTGGGTGCTCTTTGACTGAAGTGGTGTTTCCATGCTCATGTTCTATTTTAGTCTAATATTAGACTTTTCTTTTTTTCTGGATTTGTGCTTATGAATGTAACAAAAGGCTGTAGATTCTTCCATGGGGCCAGACAATCATGAATATACACAAGTGTCAAATAATTCTTGAGTCTCTGCTGAACAGGAGATTTGCCTTGTTGCATGATTATTAGCAGGATTGTCAATATAGATAAATAGATGTATTTTGTAAGGAACACCTCATAAAGTGGAGAATGGCAATGAACAATCTCTTACAGTGGTAGAAAGACAAAATTTTGATTTTTCTTTCCACTTCCACCATTAGCTGCTCCTGTACTCCAGAAACCTATGGGCCTCACTGTGCCTTGAAGTTTGATGACTGCCAGGAAGGATCTGAGAGGCTCTGTGAGCATGGCCTCTGTGTAGATGAAGAAAGGGATCAGCCCAACAGGGTAAGGAACAATGTATAAGCTTCAGCATACAGCACAGCATAAATAAGCAGCAAATACTGCCGAGCGTGACAAAACTGCATAGCATGAACTGCTGCTGGAAAACAACAAGAAAGGCCACTGTACAACATAACAGCCTCTCTGTTGTACCAAGGGTGGCAGAAAGAATCAGAAATGTCTTATGTCTTGTTAGAGGTACTTGTCACAGTATTAGATCTACTACTACATCCACAGGGAGTTTGGGAATATTTTATTTAAAAGTTAAAGTCTTACTTGAAATATAATATTCTTACTGTTCATTATTTTGGGAGTTCTAAGTTGCTAGAATATTTTGCTGCTTAAATGATTGAGAAAGACAAAGATCATGAATCTCATTTTTCCTGGGAAAAGTGGCACATTAGTGCCAGGGTCCTGGCAGCTGCTAGGGCTGCATGGTGACTGTGTGGCTGCTGCTCATCTTTGGTGCTCCTCAGTGTTAGTTGGATGTGGGGTCTGACTCCAGGCCCAATCTTTCCAAGCATCTGCACTGATGGATGCTAGCACACACTTGAGTGCTCTTCTGGAGCAAGCCAGCTCATTCCATTTGGGTGAGAATCTGGGTACAGGGTGTTCACTCCAAAGGGACAGATGGGCCATGCCAGCTTTGGCTCTTTCCACTCAGAGCAGCCCTCCAAAACCACCCAGCCAAGTTTGTGATCCTTAATGCTCCTATATGCCCATGCACCATTCCAGTCACAGCACATGTTTTTTGTGCTTTGCTATAAAATAATTTCTTTGCTTAACTTTTTGAAGTTTCACAACTCATAACTTATTTTCTGTCCACTTTTTGTTGGGAAATCTTTTCAAAAGGGTTCAGTGTGGCTTAACAGTGTCTGTTCCTGTGACAATCAACAAGAAAGCTCCCATTAGCTTTAATTGGACCAAAGCTAGATAAATGCTGAAATCTGGCCATTAGTAAAATTTACTAGAGAGAAAACTATTTTCCTAAAAGAAAACATGTATTTGCAATTTAATGTCAGTGCTGCACATTGCATAGACTACTGAATAATTTGATTAAGAGAAAACAGCCAGGTTGATTTCAAGTTGTTTACACTGATCTCTTTGCCCTGGTTAAAAAGCAAATTGATGACTTCTAATTCTGTTTATGTACAACTCATAATTCATCTTATTTTCTCTGGGAGCTTTAGGGTAAATTACAGATTTCTTTTATGAACATAATGAATGAGCCTGAGTCTAATGAGCCTTCCATAATCTGAAAAAGTAAATTCAGGGGAAGAAATAGACTGAGAAAACTACTGAAGCAACTTGCAAAACAAAACGTGCAAGCCATGTAATGCTCTGAAAGCTTTCTTGCTATAGTTTGAAAGTAATTTTATGAAATTAACTCTTCCTTCCTTTTTCTTGACTATTGCAAATGCCTTAAATATGCAATGTGATGTTTTCTGTGGCAGCCCAAGTACCACTGTATCTGTGACTCTGGCTGGATGTCCCCTCCTGGCAGTCCTGCCTGCAGCACTGATATAGATGAATGCAGCCTCCCTAATCCTCCGTGTTCACAAGATCCACTTGTGCAGTGCTACAACACTCCAGGCTCCTACAGATGTGGTCCTTGCCCCACAGGTACCTCTCTCGTCCTCCCATGCTCTCAGGTTGGATGGGGTGGCAGAGGTAATACTGCCTGTGTATCACAAGCACAGACACAGGATGCAGATGAGAGTAACTCCATGAAATGCTTTGGTCTGTGTTCTAGGGAATAAATGTAGGCTGTGTTTTATACAGGTAACACAGGCAGTGGAGTCTAATGCATGATTTATCTCATCCTAAACTGAGCATCTAAATAGATCTCATGTCCAGAGGTACCTTTGTGTCCATCATGTCCTATCACCTTCACATAATACGTCTGCAGTACTTTCATATCTGTATGTTTCCTGCCCTAAGGCAAGATAAAAATCTGATTGTTCCCTCCATATAACCATATAACCTATGATTACTCTTTCTGAGCTGGGCAGGTGGTGTCTATGGGGGAAGTTTTTAAAGTATTTAACTGAAGTTGCAATAAAGCTTTGCTGCAAAATGTACGTACCTGCACTAGACTGGAACTGCATCCTCTTTAGGTAAAAGTGTGTTTGAATCTGAAATATCCAGAATACAGTTAAAATAAAACATTCTTGCACTCACATCTCCACCTTGTTGTGTTTGAAACCTATTTTCAGACCAATAATAATTTTAATCAGTTATGAGAGAGATAGGTCTACTCTTATGCTAATGAAGTGCAGTTCAGTTGTACTCTGTGAACAAATTTGGTCAATGAAGAAAACAAAAAGGCCAAGCATTTTCTTTCTGATGTCCTTTCTGTGCTGCTTTTTAGGCTGGCAAGGGAATGGCTACACTTGCCAAGACATTGATGAATGTGCAAGTAATAATGGAGGCTGCTCAACTGTACCAATGGTCCAATGCATCAACACAGTTGGATCATTCCGCTGTGGGCTCTGTCCACCAGGTAAAATGGTTTTCTTGCTGGAAATATATGGAAGGGCTTAAAAGATGAAGATTCAACACATACAAGCCTGTTTTGGTGTAGATTTAAGAAGCTGAAAATTTGTTTTATAGAAATATCACATACAGAATACTGTAATACAGAATTGAGAGTCCAAGTATATTCAAACTGCTTCAGCTATTAATGAACATTGTATAGAGTATGCCTCTAAAGAGGATCCTCTGAAAAGGGTTCCTCTTGTACTAGGTAGCTGTTTTCAGTGTTATAGACTTGATTTGGTGAAGTACTTCCTTTACAAGATCATTAATGGGAAACAAGGATTGCATAATTATGGTAATAATTTCATTGTCTGTATTAATTGAAGGAGTATCCTGTGTGCCATAAATCACAGACTGTATTGTCTGTAGTAAAAAAAAAAGCCTTGATAATTGTCACGCTCTGAATGCTGTCTGAGGAGGCAGTGTACTGCAGTACAGCTCAAGCAATGGAAATGGCAACTTGGGTCTTTATAATTTATATTTTATGATTTAAAATGCTGTCTGAAATGTATGGGATCAATACTAGAAATATAGCAGGAAAAAGTCTTTCTAATTGACTTTTTGATTGCTATTTAAATGGCAGGAGACTCCAGATAGGGAAGACTCCCAGTTACTGAGTGCTGAAGGGATATCACCGTGGTGGAAATGTGGCCTCAGACTAAGTTTTGGTGATGTCACCTCTGACCATAAGGAGTTGTGCTGCAGGGCTTTGGTCCTCCTGAACATCCTGAGAGGATCTGGGTGTTGTGTTTGAGATCCAAGGGCTGCCCTGGTGTGCAGGAGGAAAAAGTCTGGATGTGGTTAAGGCTGACTGGGTGCAGATGTGTAGGGAAGGCAGCACATGGTGGCTGAGAGACATGGGCCTCTATGGCCTCACTGAGTTTACCTATATTTGGCATACACAAATATATCTGTTTTCCTGCAACTATGGAAGGATTTATTTACAGTCAGAATCCATCCCTGCAATGAAGGGGCCACAATAAATATGCCAGGTTTTACTTCAGCAGCTATCTCAATTCTTTCTTTTTAACGCAGAAGACTATGATTTTACACCATGAATTAGTGTTTTGCTCACCAGTTGATTGTTTTACTGTCAATTCTCAAAGAAAATTGTTTGTTACAGACTTACTGAGATTTACCTCTAAACAGGTTATGAGGGAGATGGACAAACATGTACCCAGGTTGATATCTGCTCAATAAATAATGGAGGGTGCCATCCTTTGGCTACTTGTACCTCAGCTCCAGGTATGATGCTTTCTTAAAGACTGTAAGGTAATATCAGTGTGAATCTCAAGGAGGACCTGGTTAGGATGAATCCACTTTATAGCAACATATCTAGATTGCAGCCCCTTTGCCACAGTCAGTTTTGCCTCATGCAAAGGTTTTTACAGGCAGGTTAGCTGAAGCCAGCAGACTTTTTCACAAACACGGACACAAGTAGATTTAGGCTCCACCAAAAAAAAGACTTTATGCTAAAACTGTGGAGATGTTCACCATTTCTCTTTGATGCAGTTTTCCAATTATACAGCTGCTTTTACTATTCCCTTTCCCATAAATACCCTTTGACTACCCCACCACTTCCCATGAAGGTGACCTTGGACTCTCAGGTACCCATAGCAAAACAACACTAGGGCTCTTTCCATGCCCAAACTGGACACTGACCAGAGAAGGTGTCAAAAGATAGAGAAAGTTAGAATTATATTAAGACCCTGCTTCAAAATATCAAGGACATTTGCAGACATTGGTATTGTCATTGTAACATAATTACTTTCTGTGTCTTGTCTTATCTCCCAAGGGCCCATGGCATTCTGTTCCTGCACATCTGGGTTCACTGGAAGTGGATATGGGCCGAACGGGTGCTCTCCTCTCAGTGATATCTGTCAGCTGCAGAACCCTTGTGCCAATGGGCAGTGCTTGGTGAGTGCTGGGCTCCTCACACCTGGTGACAGCATTGTGTAGTTCTAACCAGCCAGGGAGACTTGGTGAGACTGAGGCTGAGTGCAGACATACTGCTGGGAATGAGGCACAGTCAGTGGGAACTGCAAGGTCAAAGGCTATACCTGAGGAAAGCAAAGTGAATTTCAGGGCACACAAGGCATTTCTTTGTGTGTGAAGTAGAGGTAGCAATCTTGGCACTAATAGCCTGAGAAATTGTGTTTGGTAGCCCACACTAGCCAATGAAATGCTCATGCTGATGGGAGAGAACTGTTCTTGGTGGCACAGGGAAGTAATTTACCACCCTGGATCATGGAAGAATTATCCATGATAACAGATCCAGTACCTCTGCTGATCTTCAGACTGTTAATATCCAGCAGAGTTGGTTATGAGCTCCTAGTCTGATCTTGTGAGAGCACTCCTGGAGTCTCAGGCTGTTTATATGAACGTGGAAAGGATGTTTCAAAGGAATTGGTTGCACTGATGGTAACCAAGTTTTTTGGACCTAAACTGATTGGTGGTATGAATTCATTCTCATACACAGTCAATATTTAGTTTATCCACATGGACCCTGTGAAGGGTTTTTTGGCTTCTTTAATGAGGTGTGCTGTGCCCTGGAAAGTCCATTCTGCAGAGCTGGGGATTTTGTTGTGGAGGATATTTATGATGGTGATTTTGCTGAAATATTCACAAATGCTAAAGTTTTTTATTTTCCAGTAGAGTCTTTTCCCATTTATCCCCATTAGGTTGCAGATATCCTTTTGGATGTTCCTGGAGGCACAGGGAAAATGAGACATAAGATATGGATTTGGCAGTGTTAGGTTAACAGCTGGATTTGATGATCTTAAGGGCCTTTTCCAAGCCAAATGTTTCTATGATTCCGTGGTGTATTACCTTTTGCTTTTTCCATTTTCTGTGTGAAATGTGATGGTCCTCTCACACTCCACTCCTTACTAGCATTCCTTGCTCTCTATTCTGTAGGTAACTAGTGAATACTGTCTTCACTCATATTTAAAGATATTTATAGGGCCTGTTGTGCCCAGATCTTATCTACTTTTTCTGACTATTTAGTTCATTTTAGTCAATCTATTACAAGATATAACATCTTCCCCTAAATATATCCTAACATACAACAGTGGGCAATCATAGCTACAAATTAGTACCTGAGGATAATAACTCAGATATTTAAGTAATGGGACTACAGAAGCATCTAATAAAATGGAGAAACAGCAGAGCTGTATTTGTCCAGCATAATGACAGAGGAAATATAACTTAAATTAAGTATCAGGCAACGCAGATCAGAAAACACTTTTAAAAACAACATTCAGAGCCCTAAATACACATCAAAACCCACTTCCATCATACTGAAAATCTCTTTGAGACACAGAGGACATGAATAGAAAATGGAAAAGCAAATAGAGAATGCAATACACTGACTGTATGTCATCAAAAAAGGGATTGTAGTCTGTACCTAGGACCATGTTCTGCTTCACCTTTAAATATTGTGTATATAAAACAAGAGATATAAGGTAAGAGAACATATGAAATTAAAACAGTTACAGATATGAAAAGACTTGATTATATGGAGAAGTTGTACAGGTTGCAACGATGGAAATGGAAAAGAGACACACAGAATAAGGAATAAAGCTGAAAAGGTGATGGAATTGTTTTGCCCTATAACATTCCTCAGGATGAAAATGGAAGTTAACAGCCCACATAACTGCAGCACAGACTTCCCAGAGAAAGGTCTTGAGAGCAATTACTTATAAACCAGTTATCTTGCCTTGCTATTTATAAGGTTTAGGTAATATGATTGACTTGATTCCAGCATGATCAAACAGTTTTCTGAATGGCTAAAAGGGTATGGATTTTGATTTTTAAGAAAGTAATTTGAAAGAGCCCTGCTAAGGAATAACTTAATAGAAAAACCCAAAGAGATAGATTATCTAATTAGGCTTTATGTTTATTTTGGTATTCACCAGTGACCATCAAGGCCAAAAAATTTCTAATGTTTTATTTCTTTACTCCAATATCTCCTCATAAAATAAGTGTAAACATCAGTCTTTCTGCCGACTCGATTGATTTCTTTAGGTGATTCATGCTGACAGTCTATTTGATGTGTTTATATCTGTAGGCAATGATCTCTGGCTATTTCTGCCTGTGTAATGCGGGCTGGACAGGCCCTAACTGTACAGAGAACATTGATGAATGTATCAGCAACCCATGTCAGAATGGGGGGACCTGCACTGACGGGGTCAATGGCTACTCCTGCGAGTGCACCAGCGCCTGGACAGGACCACAGTGCCAGACTGCCCAGCAAGGTACAGCCAGAACCTCCTCCCTCTCCTTCCCTCCTGGGAAATGGGACAGCAGGCTTCAGCAAGTGGATTCTTGGTGCATGGCATTAACATGTGAATAAGAACTGAGTTATGATGTGAAAAACAGCCCTGTGTTTTGTAGATTAGAGGTCCCAACCCAAATTCTCTCCAAGTCAGAGTTTTCCATGAGCTTTGTTTATAGCTGTTTTGTTTAGCAGGAGGAACGCAACAATGAAGTTGATCTGCAGGCCTGCTGGCCTTGGCTAGATGCCAGACATCCTAAACTCAGATCTCTGTTCCCAAGAAAGTGGTCTGGAAAGCTGGTTGGGAAAGAGGATCCAGTATAAGGAGAACAAAAGAATATATTGATGTTTCTCTTTTGTGCATATTATTTCATCTGTTGTGAAGCCAAAACGTCCTGATTTTCTTAGTCAAGAGGAAAAGCCAGAAAAGGTTTCCAAACAGAAATGTAATGAAAGAAATGTTAGGCATGAAAATGGGGGAATCTCAGTTTTACGCTGACTGCAAGGTTTTCCCTTTTCCTCATAATATCATTTCTTCTGTTTTTTTGAGAACTTTTTTTGCCATTAATTTTAATTAAACAAGGTCAGGATAGCATTCCAGTGAGTCCAGTGTCCCTGTGACAACAGTGGCTCATTTTTACTGTAGATTGCTAAGAAGAAAACAAATTACATTTTAATGTAATACAGAATGAAAAATTTCCACTGATCCCCTGTGAAATCTGTTCTATTTTAGAACTATTTTAGGTTTTTTTTATTTTCCTAGAGTATCTAACTAGTAATGTTTTACTATTATTAATTATTAATATTTTATTATTAAGTCCACAGGGGGAAAAATTATTTTTAGCCATTCCTTATGAAGGGATAGAAACCCAATTTTTTATGCAGTAAGGAATCATACTATACAACCTGTACTTTTAGTTTTTAATCAATGAAAAAATAATATATTTCCTTACAAGATCATTTTGAATCAGGTTGAAAAAAGGTGAGATGTTTTAGACAGACATTTCAGATAAAACTATATTCTTTTTACTGCTTCTTGAAACAAAAGCGTTTGGTGAGAATTGGCTATTTTTTTAAAATCAGTTCAATGTTAAACTACAGGTGCTTGGTGCCCACTATAGCTATATGTGTATTGTATTTTGGTTGCCTATACAGACATATTTTTCTGTAGCTGTTTGGTGTTCTCAGTTCTCAGTTCTCATGTATTGAATGGTTCAGTGAGAGAAGAGACCATGGTATATCATGAGAGGGATTCTTAGGCCCAGAAATCTGAGCAAAAAGAATAAACGGAACAATAAAACCTCCTGAGGATGACCTCTATGATGTACCACTTCTGAGAAAGACAATTTCACATCATGTTAACTTCAAAATGCAAAATGTTTCATTGAAGGGGAAAATTTAGAGATTCAATCTGGAGGTATCCTTCTGGAAGCAAAGCAGTTTATGGACACTATCATGAGACAGAATCAGTATCTTCTGGCAGTATCCACATGTTCCAACTGATATTCTTTGTTCTTTTTCCAAGAACTATTTTTCTTTCAGTGAATTTGTGCTTTTCTGAGATGTCATTCCACTTGAGAGGGGGTCCTAAAGATCCTTTTATAGAAGTATTTTCCAACATTGTTTTAAACGTTTAAGAAGAAAAAGCTATACAAAAAAGAAGTTAGGTTTTTGTTTAGTGTGTAGAGTAATAGCACAAAATCTGTTTAATTTTCTCTTTCTTTTTGCAGTTTGTGGAGGATACCTCTCAGGCTTGAGGGGATCTTTCAGTTACCCTAACAACCCAAACAGCCAGTGGTACAGCAGTGGGGTCAGCTGTGCTTGGGTTATTCAAACTAATCCCAACAAGGTAAAATAGAGTTCAGGTTAAAAAACCCCTCAGCTTGTAGGATCCCTCAGCTTATCACAGCAAACATGACTATCTTCATGCTACACATGTTCCTATGTTGTGATCCAATCCCCTCAGAATAAATAGTTTTTCAAAAGAATAAATTTTAGATCCTTACAAGCCTTCAGGCTCCTTAGCTAAGGATTTGCTTGGGTTAAATTTTCCAAGATTTTCCTAAGCAGCTGAGAGTTATAGTTTATTAAGCTACTCCAGCTACGATGTTCTACATTGCTTTAGAATGTGATCTGTGAACAGATGCATGAGAAAAGCTCTGCCCTGATGGGCTCCACAGGTGGTTCCTGAGCTAAGTGAGTTGGTCAGATTCTGGTGCTGACACCACCAAGGCTGTGCCTTTGATCCCCTCGTGGGCCAACTCTTCACTCACGAGTTTGACTCGATGATCCTTCTGGGTCCCTTCCAGCTCAGACTATTCTGTGATGCTGTGGCTTGAAAAAACAATTTCATATTTCTGTCTCTGAGTGCAGAAATGTAGAATGCTTAGTTCATATGGCTTTGTGTAAGAACAGCATCCGATTTTTTTTAAGGATTAATTTTTAGTTGTTGCACACAAATATATATTCTGATCTGCAACTAACAATTCCACTTGTTATAAATAACAACTACAAAATATGCTACTCCGTAATTTAGCATTAAATTTCTTACTTGAGATCTAAATGTTTGATATACTTTTTGACATTTTGTGGAACGAATTAAGTGATTTTACAAACCAGTGCTTAACTGTGGCTTATGCAGCATTACATATATATACATATATGACATGTCCTCAGCCTTAAGCCTGGGAGCCACGACTGTCTTCAGCAGAGCATATTACAGCACATCAGTGAAGAATCTGAACAAATTTAAAGCTGTGCGTGTCACTAAGTATCCAGAATGGGATTTAGAGACACTGATTTTATATGTGCAAAACAAGATAATTAAATCTTTTGACTCCCATTACAACACTTTCAACCATAGCAAGGGTGAAAAATGCTAATTATCTGATGAAAAAAACTGCCTAGGGAAACCTGGAATAAGGTATTTTTTGCTGTGTTTCAAGCTTTTCACATGGCTTGAAATTTACACATATATATATCTTTTGCACATATAACACACACAGGCAATGGTCTCAATTATTAGTTTATAAAAATAATGCTCTTTACAGAAAACTTCACTGACTAAATTCTTATCTTCTCTCTTTCCTTTTGACCCTTAAGATTTTTTAATATTATTTTCTGTCCTGGAACATTTCAGGAAATGACATAAAAGCTCATAGATTCTCACAGTTGCATGAATACATATATCTGCTCTATAAAGTTTCTGCATAAATAGTGTCTCAGCAGATGGAAAAAAGAGATTTCTTGTTTTCTCACTTCCATTAGATTCTGCATGTTACTTTCCCATTCTTCCAACTGGAGACAAGTAATCAGTGTAACTCTGAATTCCTTCAAATCCATGATGGGCCTTCACCATCAATGCACATGCTTGGAAAATACTGTGGCTTCACAGGTCCTACAGAGCTTCTCAGTTCCCACAATTCTCTGTATTTTTGGTTATTCTCAAACCACACCATTACTGGAGGTTTTACTGTTCATTGGGAATCTCAGGATCCTGGTAAGTTTATGAAATGCAAAGCATCTTCATGGCTTTAGAGTAAAATGAATTATTTATTTCCTTTGATTAGGAAACATTAGGAACAGAAGGACGGTGCTTTTCAAGGGAGTGAGGCTGATCTATATATATCACTTGAAGATACTTTCAAACTCTAGCTCTAGGCCTCTGCATGAATAGCTTCCTGCTGTTTTTAAGGCTCCTTTACACCTCCTGTGAGGAATCCCCCAAGGAGCACGTGTTTCTGGGGATGCCATTCATTTAATCAGTTCTCTTTTCTCACAGAAGTATCTGGTACTTCAAGCAAGCAAGTCAATGGTTTGTTTTGACACTGAAATTTACGACAGGCTAAACGTACCAAACATGACAGATTATAGGGAACGGGATTTTAAACAATGTGTAAGGTTTTTGGTGTGATTTGTTGTACATTTCTGCCTGAATTTTTGGTAATGCTAATTGGGTGATTGCTCCAGATGGTCTGGTAATGCATTCCCAGAGATAAATTTCAAATCATCTCACATAACATTAAGGTCACTTCAGTGTTCTGTGTATTATCTAGAAACAAAATAGTGCATCGGGTTGTATCTGAATGAACTATAGAGTAAAAAAATGCCATTTCCTTATTTCTAGAAATATTTCTTGAAATGCTTTAATATTATTTTTGGTGGGTTTTTTTTTCTTTCAATTGTCATTATTAGATTGATAATTACTAATTGACAAGTGTGAGTACTGAAAAGTGAAAGCAGATTATTTTGAAGGAAAAAATAGCACTAGCAAAAAACAAAACAAAACAGAACAACCCTCCCATTCCCAAGTGTTGTACTGTTATTTTATTACAGTAGATAAAACAGCCTTACCTGTAATTAAGTTTTGCCTTTTTTTCTTTTTAATGGAAATAGTCTTGTGATAGGATAAAAAAGGGAGACTATTTACAAAGTACTGAAATTCAGATTAATTTTTTAAATCCAGTCCAAACACAGTGCTTCTGATTATTCTTCTTAAGACATGTTCATCATAACTGGGTAAGAATCTTTCTTTTACTGTGCAAATCAGGAAATATTTGGAGTTCTCCTTTTAAAATTTCAGAATTAACTGCAAAATTTAAAGAAAGAAGAAACTTGCTGGTTTGTTTGGCTTGGTCTTTGTTTTTTAATTTATTCTGACCCCAGAGTGGTAGCTAGTTTTGACACTGCAGGACAATTCATCTTCTGACCCAACATGCACTGATAAATACTCTGTTGTTCTATGTCTCTTTCTGTTAGAATGTGGTGGTGAGCTGACAGGTACTTATGGCTCAATAAGCTCTCCAGGATATCCTGGTAACTATCCTGCAAACAGAAATTGTTTCTGGACCATCTCAACCAGTCCTGGCCTCCTCATCACATTTGCTTTTGGCACACTGAGCCTGGAACACCATGACAACTGCAATTATGATTATTTAGAGGTAAAGTGTAATTGTGAATCATGGTAACATTTTGTGGATATGTTGTTGCAAAACAAGATATTTCAAAAGTTTTTTATGTAAAGAAGGAGACTGTTTGAAAATTTAATCCTGGGTTGAAATGCTCCTTTTTATTTACATATTCCAGCCATCCATGCACAGTCAGAGACAATAGGATAGAAAGAGGATGAGAACCTGCTTCACTGAAGTCGGTGGAAGTCCCATGACAAAAAGGATGGGATTCAGGCCAAATACTTGATGGGAAGCTTTCACTTTCTTACAAAGCTCAGTCTCCAAACTCCTTGTCAAATATCAACGCAGAGAGCATTCATGAGCCTATGGGAAATTATTCAGGAAAGGGATCTAAGACTAATAGATTCGTATCGTAGCTCACACAGCTGTCCACAACTTAATGTATGAGCTTAGGGCTTTTTGTCAGCTGTGACATAATGCTTACAGAATTCGCCAACACCTTTTCATGGAAATGACAAGCCAGTTTGGAATAGCATGTTGTGTGCAATGCAGAGCATGATTTCAAAAAAGCAGTTCAACAGTAGATCTCCTGATACTTTCTTTCTCTTTCACAAAACCCTTGATGACTCCTGGCAGCAGCATCACAGCTATGCCGGTGGATCTGTTTCTTGGTTCCTCTGTGTTTGGAGGAATCTTCCTGTGAGCTTTCCCTCCGCCCACCATCCATAATACCTCTGGGGCCTCAGAGATAACTTAAGAAGTGTTGGTACTGTTCACAACTGGCATACTTATGATAATCCTAAATGTTGATCTGTCATTCTTTCTAGATTCGAGATGGTCTTCTTCCACAAGACCCTGTCCTTGGTAAATACTGTAGCACTGGATCTCCAGCCCCACTCCAAACCACTGGTCCATATGCATTTATTCACTTTCACTCTGATGACTCAGTTACTGATAAAGGCTTCCATATTGTGTATACAACATCTCCTGGTAAGTAAAATACTCAGGATTAAAGGTTGGCCTGTGACATTCTCAAGATAGAGATAACACATGAACGGATGTAATTAACACTTGCTTTTTAATATAATAGTAATTCTTTTTGATTTGCAGACATTGTACAGAGGCAGCTTCAAAAGGAGTTACACTATTTATGAATATCTCTTCTTTTTTTTTTTTTTTTTTCTCCTTAATACAGCAGATCCAAGTTGTGGAGGAAATTTCACAGAGAGTGAAGGGGTTATCACATCTCCTTTCTGGCCTAACCCTTATAACAACAACCGACAATGTGTTTACATTATCCGACAGCCAGAGGATGAAAAAATATTCCTCAATTTCACCCATATGGAGCTGGAGAATCATAGTGGTTGTTCAGCAAATTATATAGAGGTGATTCCCTTAATCAGTTGATGTGAAAGTTTGATTGCATGTGTGTACAAGAGCATGTGTAACTTCTGTCCCACTGCAGAAATAGGTGTTAATTAAACAACTGAGTATACGAATTTACTAGGGTCCAAAAGTCACGGGGACTGAAAGAGCAAGATGGTGCATTTGGACTGAAGCAAAGATAAGAGAATGAGAAAATCTATCTAGCTTAACACTAATTCTTAATAGTCTGTACATGATTAAGGGGAAGTTTGAACATTTGGTAAATGAATGTCAACTGCAAGAAAAAAAAAATTAATGCCATAGCTGCTATGCAGCATTTTCTGGAGTCAAAGTGTTATATGAAAGATTTTGTTCTGACACTAAAAGGAAACCCACCATGTAAATATTTATACACACATTCCCAGGGAAGTGGTTGAATTACCATTCGTGGAGGTATTTACAAGATGTGTAGAAGTGGCACTTAGGGACATGATTTAGTGGTGGGCTTGGCCAAGCTCGGTTTGCAGTTGGACTCTAAGATTTGGAGGTCCTTTCCAACCTTAATGATTCTATGATTCTATATACATATGTAAAGCTGGGAGTTTATTGTTGCCGTAACTGAAATCTTACAAGTCTAATTCAAGAATTGTTCTTAGTCTAAATCTAACTGGCAAAGAAAACAAAACAGTACAGTTGGAATGTTTCTATATGGAAAATGTAATAATAATGCAGTACTACTGTCAGTACTTAGTGCAATCCACTTGAGGTGACTTTTTCTTGTACTCCTAGCTCTCTCTTCATTGGTTTGCAATGTTGTGTTACATACAAATTTACAGCTGTAGGGTGCCTTTTAAGCACATGAGATACCATGTTTTCATTTTCTTTGTTATCCCTAAGCCCAGCTTTGTCCAGCTGCTGGTCTGCACCCCTCAAGCTGGGCTCTGCACCCCTCGAGCTGGCCGCGGGTGAGGTCTGGTGCAGCGCTGTGCAGGCCAGGGGCAGCGCCTGTGCCAGCGGCCTGGCCAGGGAGCAGGGCAGCCCTGCCATGGCACCTGCTGGGCTGGGCACGGGCTGAGGCAGGCCAGGATGAGGGCCACACGGGGGAACCTGGCCCAGCAGAGCCCGTGGCCAGGCAGGGCAGCTCTGTGGGGAGATAGGAACTGACCAGGCTGCAGGTTTGCTGGGGCAGGGAATGACAGCCCTGCAGGGCTGACATGGCTCCTGGACAGTGGCAGGTGCAGGGCCTGGCGGAGGCAAGGCTGGCCCCAGTGAGTTGTGATGGTGCCCCCAGAGCCTGGCAAGCTCTCGGTGTTGATGGCCCGTGCCCCTTCTCCTATCACGGCTTCCCTGCTCTCTGTGCCGTGCCCCGACTCGCCGTGTCTCCCTCTGCTCTCGTACCCAGCCTGTGTTTCTCTGTACAGTCATAAACACCTCATCCCTCATGGGATGGCTGCTGGGTACTGCTGCCTGTATAAAACTGTGCCTGTGCTGTGCAGAGCAGGAGAACAAGCTGAGCACAGTCAGTGGCTGATTTGTGAAGGTGCCGCCGCAGCTGGAGCAGGTGGGAGCCATCCCTGCAGCCCTAGAGCAGGGTCCAGCACTGCCAGCTGTGCAGCTCAGTGGCAGCACAGGTTTGGTTTTGTATTTAATCTCTTCTTGACCACTGAGGAACAGGCCCCTCTGAGCTCTGTGCTGTTGGTCTATTTTTAAAAGATGTTATTGTGTTTACATCGTTCCCTTCTCTCCTCCTGTAATTCAAAGACCTAGGTTGGAATGAAGTGTAATTAGTTTCTGAAATGAGAGGGGAAGTGTGTTTAATGAAAACAGACAGCTTTTGTTTGTTTGGCCTGCTACTCCTCTTGCCTAATTGCTGGCAAAACAGCAGCTAAATTCACAGCAGCCACAGAAACAAAACCATTTCTGTTGAACACCATCGGTTTGTATTAGTTCAGCAAGGCATTTACCTCACTGTTTGCTGATCAGTCACAAGCCCTTCAGTTTCCATGAGCTTCTGCCCTCCTCTTCTTCCAGCCCTCTCACTCTGTGGCTCAGCCCAGAGCAGAGAAATCAGACTGACATTTTCTGGCTGGGACAGTCAGTAAAACCAGAGTATTGTGCTCTATTATTAAGGCCTGATTTTTTCACATGTGCTTTTGTAAAGTACTGTTCCACCATCTAGGGAGATAACTTTTGGGTGTTTAAGTTACTTTAAAAGTCACTCTCTAACAACTATTTTGTCACTTTGGAAAGGTGCAGATTATTCCATTCCATGGCTAAATCAGAAAATCTGTAGACTTTCCACAGGGACCAGACAGAGCTCACAGCACTTGCTCAGGGAGGGATGTTTAGTTTCTTAGTAAGGAAGCCATCTGCAATAAGAAAATAGAGACAATAAAATTTATTTGAGAAAAGCTGTGACATGATGATGCAGAGGTAAGGTGCTAGTCAAGGCAGCCCCTTTTACATGCTGTCCCTCTAACTGGCAATGGGAGATATTACATACATGGTTTAGAGAACCTGTTATTGTTATCACTCCTCACTGGACTATATAAACAAAAAATGTAAGGAGAATCAGCTCAAGAAAAACATGTGAACTCCTGTGAATTACTGTTCTGGAAGTTTTCACTGCTTTCCAAAGATTTACTAAATATTTTGGCATAGATTCTGATGTCAGCTGCTCTGCTGTAAATCCAGAATAATTCTGTCGCCTTCAACTTGAATTCCAGGGAAATTGGAAATATCTGTTAGTCAGAAAGCCACTTCACCAGCTTGATACTACAAAGCTGGGTGAGCAGGCCAGCCACTGCCTGTTCACCAGGGCCCTCATGAGGGTTCCTTACCTTCTCTCCCAGCCCATGGATGAATGCAGATGAGGAAGAAAGAACTGGTGATGAGAGGGGACCTGAAAGCTCGATGTCCCTGGTTTGCCAGTGAATTCACTGGAATGATTTTCTGTCTTTGACAGCCTGTAGATGCATTTAGAAGCAATTCCATCTACATGAACTACCACCACTTTTACAGCAGGAAAAAAGGCATGTTGTTTTTGAGAGAATCTTTGGGACAAAAATTGCATTTTTTGCTTGGGCAGAGAGCAGAGGACCTGTCTTATGGACCTCAGGTTGTTGTTGCCCACTTGAAATGAGATGGGCGCCTCAGAGATATACCAGGACTCTGCCTGGATCCCTGGATGTAGCTATTCTTACTCATGGAATATGGATTCAGAGTCTGAAGTCTTGAGGTACAAATAAGTTTCCCATCTACTCCCCTTGATAATCAGGGTTTATAATCAACTGTAGGGAAAATATATAAGATATATTTCTCCTTGGATTAGCAAATTGACTGAGGTCAGTAGAAAGGCAGTGCAGAAGGTAAAAGCTGGATTCTCTGATGTAGCCTCTTTGCCATTATTGTGCATTGAACCCTTCAGATAAGAGTGAAAGGATGTCAGTGTTCCTCTTTACTGCTTTAGGGACTTGGAGCTGCATCTCCTGTTAGAGAGCTGTCTGCCTGCATCAATGTAAGGATGCAGATGCTTGTTCTGGAGAAGTGCCATTGAAAAATCACTGGAAACTTCATGGCCAAAGAAAGAAAATCAAAAATACCATTTTTTTTCCCAGCAGATTTTAGTGCCGGCAAAAGTTTCACAGCTCACTGGTGAGCCCCCTACCTGTCTCTTTCATACTAAAGGTGTCACTTTCAGAAACATGGGCCCAAATCGTGTATATTTGATATGAACTGTGGTTCATAGAGAAGATCATTTAATCCTAATGTCCTGTGACAGTAGCATGTGTTAGTGTCTTCTGTGCTGATCATCTGATTGTTCCTTTCAGCTCTCACAAGTCCTGTGCTTGTGCCAATTACGGTGACAGCTCTTTGCCCCTCTCATAAATACTTTAAACAGTTACTCCTTTTGTTATGTAGCAGCCCTTGGGAGATTATAGTTTTATCTGGATATCAGATCCAAGCACTTTTATGATCTAACACTTTCCTTTCCTCTTTTTGCTGACTAGGTTAGAGATGGTGACAGTGAGGTGTCTCCTCTTATTAGAAAAATCTGTCATAATACACTCATGTCTGCAATCACTTCTACCAGCAATGGTCTTTGGATCAAATTCAAGTCTGATGCTTCTGTGCAAAGAACTAGCTTCAGGGCTATTTATCAAGTTGGTAAGTGGACTGGTCATTTGCACAGTGAACTTACCTGTAATTTGGACACTTTCAGTCATTTCCATGATATATTATTCATATAATAGGTTAAACACAAACTTCAAAAGAAAGGAAAGAACAGAAGAGAGTCAATTTATTTATTTAAAAATATGTCTGCAGTAAGTTTGCTGTAGGCACTCCTAGCATGCTTGGAAACATGCCCGCTCTTGCTTCTGACCTTCTGAGATTACTTCAGATAATTAGAGCATGGTGATAGTAACAGCAGGGTTGTGAGTTTGATCCTCATATGGGCCATTCATTTAAGAGTTGGACTCTATGGTCCTTGTGGGTCCCTTCCAAGGCAGAATATTCTGTGATATGATTTAATGATTCTGTGATATGGTACTAATGATTTATCACTTGATGCTGATATACCAAAGATGTTATAGCTTCAATTCTGCCTAAATCTCTTTGCTTTCATTTTGCCTATCTTTAAGTTCTTAACCACCAACAAGCTTGTCTATGTCTGTGAAACAAAGGAGTCAGATCCATTAGTTTTAATGGGCAGAGTTTGGTTTTCTATACAAGCATATTTATGCCATACCTATAGTAATTCTTAATTTTAAATATGTTCACTTGTGTGATCTGTAGTAGCTGCTGTAATAAGATAGTTAGGGTTTAGGGTTGGTTTTTTTCTAATTTCATAGTGTTACTTGATACTTATCATACATCATCATTATGATACATTCCTTGAAATCATCCATCACAAGTACTGATTCTTCGTGTCTCTTGGCAGCCTGTGGAGGTTCCTTGTCTGGAGAAGGCACAATCCATTCACCTTATTACCCCAGGATGTCCCCTCACCCAAAGACCTGTGAGTGGATCATCTCCCAGCCAGCTACCAAAGTGGTGATTCTTAACTTCACCGACTTTGACATCCGAAATACAACCACTTGTGATTCAGACTACATCGAGGTAAAGAACCATGCACATCTACTGTGAATAGTAGATACCTATCTGAAAATTCCTTCTAATACCTTCACCAAAGCAGTTCTTGACAGGCTCCTTCCAGCAGTCACAAAAGCTTTTCCAGCTTCATAATGGGATCCCAAAGCTTTTCTGGATTCTCCAAAGATGTTATGACTGTTTTGATAATCAAAGACAAGTATCAGGTTTCTTTTAACAGATAAGCCTGGTTTGGAAGGTTTTTGTGCCACTTACTGCTGAAGGTGTAAGATCTCATATTTTCTCTTCTTCTCTGATAGGCATAAGGTTATATTTTATGTGCCTGTAGTAGAAATTACATGAAGAAAGGGTAGGGTTGACTTCCTAAGGATCTCTTTTATATAGTTCTTATGAATTACTTTATGCTTAATACTTGAACGTAATAAAAAAATTTCTATAGTATATTTTGAATACACTGTTCTTCAGGTCAGAGATGGCAACAACAAAGACTCTCCTGTTTTGGGGAAATACTGTGGTACAGCTGTACCCTCTAGAGTGCAATCCACACGGAACAATCTCTATATCAAATTCAGAGCTTCCTCACTTACCAGCCTCGGCTTCAGAGCTCAGTACTGGCCATTAGATACAGGTAAGGATTGTTTTCTGTGTAGACTGTTGGGACTTTCCAAATTTTCCCACAAAGTGGCAATCAAATTTTAGGATGGTGTGATGGGAGAGAAATTCTGAATCAGTTACTGTGTAGTATACATTAAGGAAGAAAGACTATGAAATTTCAGAAAGAAAAGTAACCAATTTTATAAATGTCTAACTGTTTTTTTATAAACATATCATTTAACCTGATATTTTAAATCCCTGCAGTATGTGGAGAGACTCTCACTGGACCATCGGGAACCATTACAAGTCCTGGTTATCCAGATGTGTATCCACATGGGATTAACTGTACCTGGACTATCAACGTTCAACCTGGCTACTTTATCCGCCTGACATTCACTTCATTTAACTTGGCATTTGATTATAGTTGCAGAAAGGATTATCTTGAAATATATGACAACAGCACTGTGCAAAAATTGGGAAGGTAAATATGTCCATTAGCCTACAGACCTGTGTTACTGTGGGGTGAGCACTGGTCTGTAGGTCTTGACATTCAATTTGCTTCCTTAAGTTTTGTGTGTAGATTATTTTCTTTTCATTACAGAAACAATAGCAACAATTTCTCTGCTAGGATAGCAAAGGCAGCTTGCTACCTGACCATGGAATGAGAAGCCCATTTTATAAATAATATATTGGGAGAAACTAAGTTGTGTCTAAAGGATGGCTCTTTTAAGGACAGGTTTCAGTAGCTAGCTTTGTCTCACACCATTAGCATTTTCATTTATGGAAAATAAATTGAAAAGCATTTATATATCTTTGCCCAGAAAAGACAGGATTTTAAAGACTTGCAGAAGTGAAGGAAATATTACTTAAAAGGCTGTACATTTGGATATCTGCAAAAACTATACCACAACCTGCATTTTATGGGATTTAGTTTTCATTTTCTTCTGATACATGTTTTTATCTTAGGGAAGAATATTTTCTTTTATTTCATTTCTCCAAGTGGTGTCTACACAAGGTTTTCTTGCTGCCCCAGAATTCAAGAACATTTGAATTACTTGGGAACAGTATCCAGCTGCAGCTATAGACTGTAAAATAGTTGGCTGACATGGCAATATTTTGGAAAATAAGGAGCAAATTACTCTCATAATGAAGAGCATTTTGCAATCTTAATGTTTGGCCAGCCACTCTGACTCCTACAAAAGGGCAGAGTATTTTGTAGGTACAGCACAGTATAAATTCAATAAGAATTTGACAATTTGATGTAAGTCAGAGTTTCTTCTCTGATTTTGCCACGCTTCAGATTTGTACCTTTGTACATGTAGTGTGCTATTTAGTCCCATGATACAGGATATGTGCCTGGGATCTGTATCATCCAAAGGAGAGAATTGTTTATGTGTAGCTATTCAAACTTCACAGGAAAGCTGAATTCTCTTCCAGTGATACAGATGCTTTATAAAGTACTGCCATTCAATTTGGGGTATCTTTTTGCTGCAGATACTGTGGAAGATCAATTCCACCATCTCTCACTAGTGGTGGTAATATGATGACGTTGTCCTTCATGACAGATCACAGCATTGCATCTGAAGGCTTCTCAGCTAATTATATCTCCCTGAATGCATCCAAAGGTAATATGTCAGTTTGTTCATTATGCAAATTAAATGTTTTCAGCTGTCACTGTAAATAACCCCTACAAGAAACAGAAACATTATTTTCCTGTGTTGCCAGAAGACTTCCTGGTGCCTCATCTATTCCTCCTTATTCATTCTACTTTATTCAAAAGCTTTTTTTACTCCCTAGGAAAGCGGAAAGCAATTTCTGTAAGCAGCATTGTTGCTGCCTTTAAGTCAGTAAGAGCTGACATGGCAGAACTGCATGAATTATTTAGGAAAAGTATTTTCTGAATTTTCTTTGTCCATTCTGAACTGAGTATGTGTGATCTAGCAAACTTAGTGATCATGGACAACTCACTTGAATGGGAGACTCTTGGGTGCCATAAAAAATTAATTTAGTCTCTGTAAGGTTCAATATTGATGGTGGGTAGAGAAAGGTCAATTAGGATGAAATTTGATAAAGCAGCAAAATAACCTGAAAGGACAAGAGATTTTTTCATTACAACAGAGTGGAACATTTCTGTCTCCACCAGAGTTCAAGGCCCCTTTTATGCATTAAATCCCTTCTTCAAGTATTTTCTAAAGGGCCAACACTTACATCAGTGAGGTAAAGGAAGAATGACTGCTCATTCTCTCAGTTCTCTTTTCTTTTGGACATTACGAGGAATTTTTTCACAGAAAGGGTGGTTAAATGTTGGAATGGACTACCCAGGGAGGTGGTGGAGTCACCATCCCTGGATGTCTTCAAGAAATGACTGGACATAGCACTTAGTGCTGTGGAAGGTAGAGGGACAGGGTCTGCCTAGTAGAACTAAACCACAGAAGAGTTAGAGTGGCACAAGGGGAAAAAAAGTAAAAATGAGAATGTGTTTGTAGCTGGGATGTTTGTTATCCATTGCTAACCAGTTTCTATGTGGTTTCTTCGTGACATCTTGGGAAAATTGGCTATTATTTTGTCTCTCAACATGTGTGTAAGCGAGACCAGTACAAATTTTGCTACTGTGGTTTTATTCACTAGAAGATAACTTAAAAATCCAAAGAAACCATTTTCTCAGCTGCCTTCATTTATATTTGAGTTATCTGGCACTGAAACCAAAAAGCCAGTACAAACAATTAAGGTTTAATGAGAACTATTTCAAGGAAGACATTTCTATTTCTTAGAAAGTAATAGGCACTAAACAAGTTCTACTTTTTAAAATCTTTCCAGGAAAACTCTTTAGTTTGAAATCTGAATTCTTACTAGTGAGAAATTGGGGAATTATCATCCTTATAAAGTCTTTCTTTTAGCCTTTGTTTGCAACTGCAAACTAAACCTTCTGTAAATATAATTGTTGCTTTTTAATCTGGTAGTTTTTCTTTTTAACTCAACTCAGATTACTATTTAATGGGTGGATTGATTCCTTCCTAAATATTCTTATAACAATTTTCTCAGAGTCCGTCAAGACAAAAATATTCCTTACTCAGCATTAATCTGTATTTCTGTCTCTGTTGTATCCATATCTGTTTCTGTCATTTCAATGCTGTCCAGTTTCACAGTTCTGCCTCCTCTCTTCTGTATTCCCCTCCTTTACCACTACCATGTGATTGGCTTTTCTCATCTTTCATCCAAAGCACTGCAATATGTGTCATGTGGAGTTCCAACTGCATCAATGCTGTCCCTGGAATGTTTTCAAACAATGCCTTAAAAATGCACATCTGCTGTCTCTTCGATGCTTTTAACAACTACATAATATTTGTATATGAAATGAGTGCTATGTAATATCTTAATTCAAGCTCTATATAACACCTAGAATTTTCTTTTCCCATAATGAACCTCAAATATCTTTACTACTCTTCAGCCAGTCTGCACCAACTCTCAATTTATTCCCACTCTTGGAACGATCTCTAGAACAAATACTTTTGAATTTCAACCACTACAGCTTGTATAAATGTGGCAAAGTGGGAGATAGCTACTGAAACTGAGAGTAATAAACTTACAGAGAGGCTGAAGCTATGATTTGGGTTTTTTTCAAAGATTTGTTTCTCTTGGTCCAGTACAAGCATAGCAGTACCATAAAGTTTTCATAAATACCAGAGAGCTAAAATTCTTTCTTTTATTAAGAATAAAGTGTTTTGAAATTTCTGTGGCCTGAGAGAAGGCAAACACATATGTGTACGTGGATTTTGCTGTGAGAAGCAACTCCTCACTTCCCTGCAATCATATAAAGTTTAGTTTTCCCACTGTGAGATGTTTAGGTCTGATCTTCATCTCATGTATATCCAGTTACACTAAGGTAGCAAATTGCTAAGCATAATAATGTCTGAGAGATATACTAAAACTATGATTTTTTTTCTTTACATCTGCTGCTGATTTAGATTTTTTCTGCTAAAGAAAATATGGTTCTAATAATGTTTCTTGTGCAATAAGAATTCTTCGTATTTTTCAGTTGTGTTTTCTCAGCCAGCTTGAGCATAACCAGTATTAGAACTTGTCAAAGATATTCTGGTTCATATTACACATTTCAATAGTCTTTTGCCTGGAGTTATTTCACAGAGACTGAGCTATTGAAAACATGGACAAGATTGCCCCTCCTCCTCTTGCCAAATAAATTGGAGTTAAAAAAAGGATATATAGGAGTGATTTTTTTTAATGCACAATGAAACTAATTTTCTTCTCCATGCATCTTGGTAAGCAATGTTTTTGTTAGCATGGCTTATCTGTGATATATTAAATACTTGAAAAATAGCCTGAAAAGAATAAAAGGCAAAGCTATATTTCCTGTAAAAAAAAAAAAATGAATGCCACAAGATGCAACAATGGCCATGGCCCATAAAGTGCAAACAATTGTTTTAGCAGTCTGCCAGCTGATAGCTGTGAATAGCTCATGTAGCAGCAATACAGATGGAAATCATTCAGTCAGATATACCCTCATGATACTCATTTTAAAATGTGTATCACCAACTTCAACTATAGGTACTTTGGATTCTTAGTTCTTTGCCATCCTTCTGTCATTTAAAAGGGAAAGTCATGTGGAGAGCAAGGTAATATTTTGATTTGTTTCAAAGAGTCCAGGTATCAACTACCAAATAGATGAATGTCACAAAAGCCATGTAAGTGTAGATTTTGGGGGTTTCCTCTGCCAATTTTGGCTGACCATATCACAAATAACCCATGTAAAATATAAAAAAAATCTTTGAAAGAGTTTAGTCTTTTCTGAAACTTTTGTTTAGGGTCTTGATAGACACAGGCCACAATTTTCCCATAGGATTAGTAGTGGAGTCAGTGCTATTATTTTTTTCCCCCTCAACTTCTTCACAAATAAATGGGAATTAATCTGTTTTACTTTGAATTGGGGTTTTGGCAGTGTTTTGTTGGTTTATTGGTTGGTTTTCTGTTTGTTTGGGGTTTTTAAAATTTGTTTATTTCTTTAGAGATGCTTCATTTCAGTCTTTCTGCTGGGAAAAGTTAACCATAACAAGGCTTTTAGCAGATTGCCTTCCTGATAGACTTTTTATTCCTGGTCTTTCTCTGGCTTTGGTGAAAGATAATTTTCCTTATTATCATCCTGAATTGTGAGTATTATTTATCAGGATGGTTAATATGGTTTTAAATAGCTTCATTGTGGATTATATGTTAGTTACAATGACTGTTTGGAGAAGCTACACTTTGAGAAGGATAAGGAAAGAGAAAAATATCTGTGAATCCATGAACTTAAAAGTGTACCTGAAAGTGTAGTATAGACTTGTGCGTCTTCTTCCTTGATAGCTGAGTACAAGTTGAGATCTTCATTCCCATCTTCCTGACTGAACTCAGTAATTATCAGGAGTATGATGCCAGGCTTTGGTCTTCAGCTGAACGAAGAAGCTACAAAAGACCTTTGTGTGCCACCCTGGTAAAAATCAAGCCTGTTAGCATCTGCCAGCAGCAGTAACAGAAGGCCCTGAAGTGCAGATGTGCTTTTACATTGCCTGTGGAGAGGAATATACTTCTTGTGATAACTTCTTTTTTTTTTCTTAACATCCATGGTACTACATAATGAGTGAATATTTAGGGATTCAAGTTTTCCTTCAGTACAGTGAGACTGAAAGAAAAATCCCATGTTACTTACTGCACTATTGCTTAACTTTTTGATTAATTAGGATTGTGGCAACTGATTGGTATCTTCTTAGGGGAAAAAACCTGGATATAATTTTCTACATTATGCACGATTGCACGAATAAGTAGTACAAAAGCTGGCATTTTTCTCTGCTATTGGCTATTACAGTGGGTTACTGCCATTTATGGCATTTTTTCCAGAAAAGCTAACACATTCAGTACTAAAATCAGAAGGCAGATTGAATGGCTTTCAAAACCTCAAACACTGGGCAAAGCAAGATTTGTGATTGTCCCCAACAATTGCCTCCTGTTCTTCATGAGCTGTAATAAGAGTCTTCCAACTAAACTGAATTCATGTTTTTTTCTAGATATAGAATAATCACATTATTATATATAGATATATAATTATCACACTATTAGACTGTGTTCTAAACTTTGGCAAGGGAGTCAAAGTACTTTTTTTTTCCCTGCTAACTTTGCTAGGTGTTCGCAGAAGGATCTGTTATTGCCCAAGCACACCTCAAATGTTGTTAGTGAGGTGAGTGCCAGCTCTCCTGCTGAAAGTAGAACACCATGAATTAATCCAGTTACCAGAAAAGAGTTGGCTGTCAAAAAACATGGGTTCATCTATGCTTTTCTAAATCCTCATAGCAGCCAGCATACTCCATCTATACTTGGATTTATTTTACTGTAGCCAGAATTCTAACATTTATAAGGCAGTCACTGTTCCATCTTCTGTATTTATTATCCCTTAGCTCATAAAGAAGATTGTTAAGAGAAATATAAAGCAGTACAGAGCATCCAGTTTAAAACAGCACACTTGGGATATAAGTTTCTGTCTGGGTTCCTCCCAGGAAGAAAAACTTTGGTGAGGGAGGGAACCTGGACAATGCTGTGGAAATTATTAAAAGGGCTGATAAAAAAATTTTGGCTTCTCTAGTGCTAAATTTACTGTAAGGGTTCTTATCTAGTACACCAGTTTTAATATTCTACAGGTTGAAAGCTTGTATTCTTTGTCTCAGTCTCTGAGAGAGTAAGTAATGGCAGTATTGCAAGAGCTCTAATCATCAAGTATGCATGTCAGACATCTATCCCTCCAAAAGCAGGAGGAAATAATTAGTTAAAAATAAGTAACCTAATGAATATACACACATTTTATTTTTAATTTTTTTGCTGCTTTTTCTGTAGTGGTCTATTAGGAAAACTTGGGTCACATTGCTTAGTCAGATTTCTAACCCTTCAGTCAGCATTCTCAAGAAAACATATGACTCGAGGATCTGGGGTTGGATGATAAGCCCTACATATCACAAAACACCATGGGAGCTGGCAGCACAGCCAGGCCATTATAAGGATTTAAAAAGCAGCACATAGCTCTTATGGTGACCAGGACTAAGCTGTTTGTTATATGCATACATTAAAACATATCGGTGATGGAACATATAAATGACTAAAGTTCTAAATAAAGACTTTCATAGATAATGATTTTAGGTAAACTAGTGCAAGAAACCCTTTTGATTTGTCAATACCAAAGCACAAGCCAATGGCAGAAAATTACTGACCTTTTTCTGTGTCCTGTTTCTCTGTTCTCCCCATGATGAATTAGGAACAGAAGTCTGAGAGCTAGCTTTGGGAATATTTATCCCACAGAAAATGTCTGCAACAGAGGCCTTCCAGGTGACCCAGGATGCAAAGAAACACTATTAAAAATACACCATTAAAAGTGTTTTAGTAGCTAGAATGGCCAGAGAACATGGAAATGACCTAACTTAGACATGAAGGGCCTGAAGTGTAGCTCCATCCCTTCCCCCTAAATTTTTATGCAATTAAAGAGTTAAGCATGAGCATTGCTACACTGCAGCTGTGCTGTGTTAGAAAGCAGATCTCAGAGATCTGTAGCAACCAGCTTAAATGAGTGTAGTTGAACATAATATTTTGCTTGCTCTCTCAGTTCTATTTATAATTAGTCTAAACCTGCCTATTTGATAGGAACTATTTAATTTCTTCTATTTGCAACCTGTAGGACCTGAAGTGGGAAAATGGAGGACCAGAATAAGTCCCCAGGGTCATCAAATCCAGCCCACAATTTTATGTCATGACCCCTTTTTTTTCCCTATGGCTTTTTCTTTCAGCTAAAAGCTACATGACGTGGATCCATCCTTAAATTAATCAAACTGTATCTGAAGAACCAGTGGACTGTTTTCTCCTTTCTGCATCTGTTATGCTGATTGCATCATTGCTCTAGAAACTTACTTCCTAATAAAAATTTCTCCTAATTTCTATGTATCTGTATTCATGGACATTTTTTAACTTCTGAATTTGTCCTGTCATTGAGAACATGTTCTATTTTTCCTTTCTTCATGCTTCTTGATATTTATCTGCACTTGCTAAGCCAAGAGCTTAAGAAGTTAAGCTCTTCTGGTGTCTCTTGCTTACCAATACTAATTTCCTGCTATCTCCACAATTTCTGTCCTACATGTTCTCATTTGATTTTCAGAACATCAGTGCCCATGGTTATCCACATTTTTCCAGGTGACATGTCACCATTGTCTTGTGCAGTGGCATCAGGATTTCCTGTTTTGCCTGAAAACACCTGGCACAGTTCACATTTCTTCTTGCCTTTTTTGCAGCCATATCACAAACTTTACTCAATGACTGTGATCAACTAATAGACAACAATTCTTCTTTCCAAACAAAGTTTCATACTATTTTATAGCAAATATTTTTATTCCTAGTCTTTATGTCTCTGCTTTGAAAAGAGCTTCTTTTTAATTATTGCTTAGGTTCTACCTCAGCATTAGTTCACACTATTTTCTTCTTCCCAGCTCTTCCCAGCTCCCAGCTCCCAAAAAAAAAAAAAAAAAAAAAAGTAGTTCATTTAAATGTAAGACCTTAAGTAAAACTATTGTGTCCTCAAATTCTAGGATTATACCACTTTCTAACTTATTGTCACTTATAGCCTCGAAAATGGGAAAAGAAATTTAAAGAAATTTAGATATAAAATCCCCTCTAACAGGTTTGACCATGGGGAATGCTTGAAAATGATGTAGCTTCTCTTCACAGCTAGAAACTATATTTAGTTTCCATCACCACTGCTTTTCAGAAATTCAGGAATCCTACCTTTCGTGTTCAGCAAGACATCCCTTTCAGTTTCAAGTCTCTGCTTACTTGGGCTTTAGGATGAAGCCATCTAGGCAGGTGAAACTGCTTTTATGTTGCCTGTTTATTACAGACACAGTGCTCTGGTAAAAGCTGAACAAATTAACTCAAATGTAAGAAATCCCATGAAACAGCTGGATTCTGGTTTTAGTTTATACTGTTGACATTCAGCAGTAAGATCTGTCCAAGAAGAATTATAATGCACAGGAACACAGGATGTTTGCTCCTCTGCCTGTTGAAAATAGAAATATCCTGTTAATTTAGCAGACATATGACATTAATTCATCTTTGTTTCTTTTCTTTTTAAAGTTTGCTCGCACAACTACACTTCTGACACTGGTGTGCTAACATCTCCCAACTACCCCAGTAACTACCCAGTCAAGACTGAGTGCATCTACACCATCACAGTGGGAATCAACAGACAGATCGTGCTCAGCTTCACCGACTTCACCTTGGAAGGGAATAAACGCTGCACAGAGGATTATGTAGAAATCAGGCAAGGCTAATTATTTCTCTTGTCCTTAGTACTGATTTGTGCATTGTCCAAACCCACTTAAGCATGTTCAGAATCTTTATTCTTAACTGCACACCTTGCTGTCACTGTGGGAAAAGGGCTTACCAGAGAGCTTTAAAAGCTACGTTTTCCTCCTCTCATCCTGCTCTGTTGTCAGCTTTCCCACTTGATAAATTCCAGTTCTGAGAGCAAGCGGAGTGTGTGGACTGTGTTCTCATGCACTGCATTTGGCTTGTTTTCCTTAGTGCAGAAACAAAGAGTTTTATTGTCTGTTTTGTGACATATTCTCCATGATATTTGAAAAGTTGTGGCAGTCAGGTGAAGTTCCAGGTGACTGGAAAAAGGGAAACATTATACTCATTCTTAAAAAGGGTAGAAAAGAGGATGCTGGGAACTATTGACCTGTCTGCCTCTCTGGGCTTGGGAATATCATGGAACAGATCCTCCTAGAAGCTCTGCCAATGCACATGGAAGACAGGGAGGTGGCTGGCGACAGCCAGCCTGACCTCACCAAGGGCATTCTTGACCAACCCAGTGGCCTTCTGTGAGCTGGATGGCATCAGTGGATGAATTAACAGCTACAGATGTCCTCTGTGTGGACTTCTGTAAAGCTTTTGACACAGTCTCCCACAATATTTATCTCACTAAACTGGAGAGAGGTAGATTGGATGGGTGGGTGGTTTGGAAGCTGAGGAATTGACTGGATTGTCCCATCCAGAGGGTAGTGGTCAATGGCTTGATGTGCAGATGAGAACTCTGACAAGTCAGGGGTCTGTTGTGGGATCAGACCCTCAGGGGTCTGTTGTGGGATCAGAATTATTTAATATCTTCATTAATGACACAGACAGTGGGATCAAATGCACCCTCAGCAAGTTTGCAGATGACATCAAGCTGAGTGGTGCAGCTGACACACCTGAAGGACACAATGCCATCCAGAGGGACCTAGTTAACTTAACCAATTGGCCCATGTGAACCTCATGAAGTTCAACAGGGCCAAGTACAAGGTCCTGCTCCTAGTTTGGAGTAACTCTCAGTATCAATACAGTCTGGGAAGTGAACAGATAAGAGCAGCCCAGGGGAGAAGTATTTGAGGGTGTTGGTGGATGAAAGATCAGAGAGGATCTGGCAATGTGCCCTTGCTGCCCTGAAAGCCAACTGTATCCTAGGCCGCATCAAAAGCAGTGCGGGCAGCTTTTGGCCAAGGGAGGGGATTCTGCCCCTCTGCTCTGCCCTGGTGAGAGAAACTCCACCTGGAATGCTGCATCCAGCTCTGGGGCCCCCAGAATAAGGACATGGACCTCTTGGAGCAAGTTCAAAGGAGGACCATGAAGACAATCAGAGGACTGGAGCACTCTCTCTCACAGGCTGAGAGAGTTTGGATTACTCGGAAGAAACTTTTTACAATGAGGGTAGTAAGGCACTGGAACAGGTTGCCTGCAGAAGTAGCTGATGCCCCATCCCTGGAAATGTTCAAGGTCAGGCTGGATGAGGCTCTGAGCAACCTGATCTATTTGATCTATTAGAAGATATCCCTGTTCCTTGCAGAGTTGGGTGGCATAGATGACCCTTAAATGCCCCTTCCAATCCAAACTATTCTATAGTTTTATATTTATAGTCTTGAGACAGCAGCTAGTCTAGGAGGTAAAAAGTGGAGCACGTAAATAATCTGCTATATTTTTCTATACTGGCACCACCATCAAACTTAGTGTAACTTAACCTAGTGATTTCTAGGAAAATTTACAGGACAGAGACAAATAGAAGAAAGGAATATTTGCAGGAAGGTTACCTGCTTACAGTACAGCAGCACCAATTGCATATCCCTTCTGCTGCATGGCTGCAGATGGATTTGCAATTTGCAGTGTTGGTGCACCCATTCCTGTCCTCGTGAACCAGCTCTCTGGGTGAACCATATCTGAAGAATGCAGTGTGTTTTTTCAGTCTGAGCATGCTAAGAATTTCCATTACCTCACTGAGCTCCGTTATAAAGCTCATCCTGAATGTTATACCAGATATTCTGTTTGGGTTATTCCTTGGTAAATAGTATCTTCTTTTTGAAACTAAACAAAAATCTGCTTACTGAAGTTGCAGTATTGAGATTCTGAAATCCATCTGAATTAGCTGGGTTTTTTCAGCTGTACATACCAACTGGAGAAAGTTATGAAAACCTGAAAAGCTTTCTCAATATTTTCTAAGTAAAGAATTTTTTTTTTCTTTTTAGAAAAACAATATGAGATTAAATTCAATCTAACTTTATTTTAACAATTAACACTTTAATTCGGGGTGACCCAAAAGTGATTTTTTTTTCACTTTTTCACCTTAGGAACTGAAAACATTTATTTATAGAGTAAATCTAACTCTGTTTTCACTGTGAGGAGTTCAGCAGCATTAAACAGCATCTAAGATATGGACAGAAGTGCAACTCAGCACATTGCTGCTGCCATAACTGGATTTTTAGAATGTCTCTTCAAACCTGATACTGTTAAATGGGGTAGCTATACAAGTCTTAGGTGAAGTGCCACTCTCATTTCTTGTCCTGAGGTGTCCTCTGATAAACTGCATTCAGTCAACTAAGAAAATTGTTCATCTGACCACAACTGCAGAGGCCAAGATGTAAGTGAGGGGAGGTTCTGGCACATTTCTTCAACTGCCAGTAACATGAGACAGCAGCAAACAGTTTAAGCTGGGATGATGACAAGAAAAGAGTGGCAAAGGCTAAGTAGAAATTTTTCCCAAAAGCGGCTGTAAAGCTGTGAATATGCAATTGAAAGCATTATTGTCCACTTAAAAAGCATCATAGGAAGATCACACCATATATACGTATAAATTAGCTGTTATTGTCCTACTGACCTGTAAGTTGTTTGTAGTATGAAAAGTGCTTAAAGACAAGGTCAGGAAGCAATTGATAAGCAGGCTGTCACCCTCTTTTTTTATTCCCATAAGGCATGTGCAGGAGGCAAAACAGAACATTAGCTGTGAATCCTGATTACAGTATTAAAAATGTTACTGGAAATATTATTTAATTTAAAAACAGGAAAATAACTGGTTGTAGAACTAATTCTGAAGACTAAGAAAATATTTCAAAATGTGCATCACATCAGTGAAATGAATTCAGAAATTAATTCCCATTTGTATGGTGGCAAATAAACAGCTCATCTAGGTTTGCACCAGGCTAAAGAATGAAGAGTGAGAAAATTACTACTTCAAATTAGAAGATTACCTTTGGTTGCCCCAATGATTGTCACCTTGTAGAATATAGAGAATATAGTCTACCTGAGACACTTCTCAAGCTTGACATTGTGTTGACACACTCAGGCTACTGAGATGAGAGAGTGACATACCCAGCAAGCAGGTGGTTGTTGTAGAGGTTATTACTGCAAGTAGTGAGACTGAATATTTGGTAGCAGTATTTCTGTTGAAGATGAAGAGCCTGGATTAGACTTTCCCAGGCCTGAAAGAATCACAGGAGTTTTGATTTGCTAGCATTTCTCATGGTATCTCTCTTTGACCAAAGGTTTTTCTTCTTTACCATTCTAGAGATGGAGGCTATGAAACTTCTCCTCCTCTTGGAAAATACTGTGGTACAGACCTGCCTCCTGTTATAATCTCTCATGGTAACAAGCTGTGGATAAAGTTTGTAAGTGACATATTTGGCACAAGAAAGGGATTTTCAGCAGAGTGGGATGGTACCTCAGCAGGTAAAATGACTGCATCAAGTATAGAACTATTTCACACATCATATTTTTGATCTTTTCTTTGTATTTATTTTTTCAACTTTTCCCCTCCATTTTTCTGCTTCCAATATTCTAAAGTCTGTCTGCTAATTATATAGTGACATGTGTGCATGTTGTTAAGAACAAAGATATTTCTTGATCCTTGGGCTTTTTTTCTACCACAGAAAAAAGCATACTATTCCCTAGATATAAAGTAGCTTCAATTTTCTCATATTTTTAGGAAAGCAGTAATTAAGAATATAATGAAGAGGTTTCTAATTTCTAATACTTCTCTATAAGAAGCACCCTTCAAATTAGATAGTTAATACTTCTATTTGCTATGGGCTGTCTTCTACTTACAACATTGATGGCTGGGTGCAGATTTTTGGGGCATTACTTTACTGAAGATGTTCAGGGCATGTGAAGCAGGTCAGCAGTGAGAATTGCACACATCAGGTTTAATTCTCCCCTCTTCTAGTTGTTAAATGTTGCTTTGCTTTCTCTGCTATTTTCAGGTTGTGGTGGGACTTTAACAACAGCTTCTGGCATCTTCATGTCTCCCAACTACCCTATGCCATATTACCACAATTCAGAGTGCTACTGGCTGCTCAAAGGAAGCCAAGGAAGTCCATTTGAAATCCAGTTTGAGCAGTTCCATCTAGAACATCACCCCAAGTGCAGCTTTGATTACCTTGCGGTAGGTGCCCTGGGACACTTTGCTCCACAGGAGGCAGAGGAGTGTGCTGAGTACAAAGGCCAGGAAAAGCACAGGGCCTTGGTTTTCAAATGTTCCAAAGTGAACAGACTCAGAATAGGAAAGCTCCATGATGTGCTACCTTCATCTCATGGAGCCATGAGAGGCAAGACAGCAGTGTCTGTGCAGCTGCTGGCAAGAAAAGCGTTTATGTCTAGATAGAAAGAATTTGATAGATAGAAACAAGAATCTGTCTGTATCTTTTAAATTTTCTGTGTTTTGAACCAAGGCCTTAGTATGCTTTCTTAGCAAATTATGTGGAACAAAGCACAATGATGTCAATAACCCTATTGTTAATACCAAACTTCATATTTGAATTGTTGCATAAATTATTCTAATATTTCTAATGAAATTGAAATGGAGTGCTGTGTTCCCCTCTTGGTGACTAAGTCCCTAAAAACCCACTAGTATTCAGTTACTGACTTCCTGTTTTTGCTTGTTTCTGAAATGCCTGCCAGGCCTCCTCTGAGCAGAAATGGAATTTAACCTCTTGTATACCCAGTAACATTTCCTGAAGCAGACATTTGTCAGGGGGAAATTAATCAGATTTGTAATGTCATCAGCTTTATTATCTTTTTTTTGTTTGTTTTTTTTTTGGGATGTTTTTTAGATATATGATGGCAACAGCAGCAATGCTAGACAGCTAGGTAAATTTTGTGGGGATCAGATACCACAAACCATCCTTTCCAGTGGAGACAGTGTGTACATAAAACTAAGGACAGACAACAGTCTGCAAGGTGGAGGTTTCTTAGCCAAATACAAGCAGGGTAAGTAAAGGAAGATGAGATGTTTCTACAGCTCATGTTGTCTATGAAACTACTTGCAGCCCATGATCTTACATATTTATCAGCACAGTAAAATCTATGGATCATACCAATGACCCAGATTTTCTATTCTGGTACAGTTACAGAACACAGCTAAAAATTATCTGCCCATCTACCTATGATGGAGATTATCTCCTCCTTAGGAGAAAGCTAGTAAGGTGTCTCTATTTCTATTACCTGCACCAGTGGCACATGCCTCTCCAGATTTACTCAGAATAACAAGTGCTGGAAATCCATAACAGGGTAGATTTGACTGTTCTTGCTCTTCTGCTCCTTCAGGCTCCCAAATTTTTCAAAGAGAAGGCAGATACAGCAAGATTCTCTGATCTTAGAGCTGCTTTTGAGGAAGGATGACAAAGGATAATTGAGTTTCTGTCAGACAGACTGCATTATTGTGGGTGCTTGGGATAATTTAGCCTATTGGGAACATTTTAAAAAGCTTCATTTTTAATATTTTGTGGTAAGGGTAATACTTTTCTTCCAAACATGTTTTTGTAAAATATTACTCCCCCAGAAATATCAGAATAATAGCATTTGGAGAAAAATACAAGAAGACACATGACAAAGTTATTTTATTCCCACTCATAATCTGAATATAGTCCTAGTGTTTACTTTTCTCTTTATACACTTTATAAATTTTACGGTTAAATACACATTGGAAAATTTGTAATTTCATCACATACAAAGTGATTTACAAGCATCTTTGTGTCCTCTAAATATGACATGCCCAAGTGACAAGGATTGTTGTAGGTTTATAGATGTGAAGTTGTCCTAGGTTCGGACAATAGTAATGGGATTAAAAAAAACCAGAGCTATTCATCCACACATGACACATGCAGTGATTAGAAGAGGGAGGAAGCCTTGGCTCCCTCATTCCTTACAGATATCACTACACATTCATCTACCATGTACTTTTCAGACTGCAATGTCAAGAGGATATATTAGAAAAGGTCCCCCCGCCTTTCATTAATTAAACAGAAAGAGCACTTTCAAAGCACTCAGATGTAGAACCTGAGTTATCAGATAATGTGATTTACATTCATATTTAATTCCTGAAGATGCATCAGAGAAAGCTTTTAATGGCTTGCCCAAAAGCTAAAATTATGTAGGCAGTATGTTGTAAAATAAGGATGCTTAGATACCAGATACATTTACATGCACATGAAAGAAATTTAATGATTAATTGGAAAATGTTGCAAAGGAAAACATGGTATCATGAAGTTACCATTCAAAGACACCTTTGTGCCTGATGTGTTTCTAATAAAATCCTGATGGCAGGGGGTAGCAGATTTTACCCGTCTTGCATTCTTCAAAACCTATTCTGTGCTCTTTGTCCTGCCCTTTCAAAAAGTCATATGCTTCAGTGTAGCTTTGCAGGCAAGCTCCACTCCACTCCACCTGACCCTGACCTTCAGCTGTATCCCAAGCATTTTGAAATACTGAAAAAACAGACCTTCAAATCGTTTGGATAGAATAAAAAAAATGTGCAGGAGGTAGGTGTACTCTCTGTGGTGACAGACAATAGAACAGTTCTGCAGGGGAATCTCAGCTATTCCTGCTGTTCAAACACTGCAGATTTGCTGCACAAACCCAACAGTCTGGTCTGCTCCCTGCCTCCTGCCTGCTTCCCTGTGCATTGATTACACTGCTCTGCTCCCAATACACATTGTATGCTCTCTCCAGACAAGGGATTGCCCACACTGACATTTTTTATCTTTAGGGAAATGTGGATACAGGAAAATGAGACTCACTGACCTAATGCCATAATCATAATTTTGTTCTTTATTTAGTTTAGTTTGTTTTCATTTTCTCTGCATTTCAAGGAAAGCTCTTATTATTCCAGGTGGGTGTCCATTTCTTATGCTAGTATGCTATTGAATGTCTCACAAGGAAAATCATGGCTCCTTTTAAAAAAATTTCATTATCACATTCTCTTCCTGGTGCTGGAAAGCCCAATGCTAGTGGTGTAATTTCCATTGTTTGTTTTATCCAGGGATCATATTTTTTTCCTAGTTAGCTGAAATAAACCACTTTTATCTATTAGTCAATATTTGTTGAGCACTTTCCCAAATTGTTTCAAATGACAGGGTAAATTTCTATGATTAGTTAAAAAAAAAAAAAAAAGAAAATGTGTTTCATGAATACACATGTATTTAAAGAAGACTGCCCAAAAATATGTATGTTCAAAAATATATACTGATAGGTCTGCAAGTGTCAGAAAAGAAGTTCATAATAATGCTGAATGATGCAAGTTTGAATAGTTGGAATTTTGGTTGAAACATATAAAATATGTTCTTCACTAGGTCACCATTCTCTTCCTCCATGGCTTCTCTAATCTGAAAAAAAATATTTCTTACCTTATAATGCTATCAGAACTTCAATTAGTAATTTCTGAGATATTGGATTAATAACACAGAACAAAAATAATCTATTACCACTTTTTTTTTTTTTCAGTTTGCCATGAAGTGCTGACTGTTAATCGGAGCCATGGCATGTTGGAAAGTTTAAATTATCCAAATAATTACCTATTAAATGAACACTGCAACTGGACTATCCAAACCACCAAGGGAAACACTCTCAACTATAGCTTCACAGCCTTTGATTTAGAGGATGGATCTGACTGTGATCGTGACTTCTTGAAGGTATGTATCCAGATTCTAGAAACAAGAAAAATCAAGTATTTAACAATAAAGAAAAATAATAAGATTGCAGAAGAGCAAGGAGAAATTTCTTATCTAAATTTAACCATTAAAGCCCAAGTGATAAATCCAAACTGTTTAACCCTGTTTCCTCAGTGATCAGTGGGGAGTGAAGCATTGCTACCTCAAGACAGGTGTGTGCCTCTGAGAGGAGGAATCACTCTGCAGGTGCCTAGGTTGCTACAGTCTAACTTCCACCTTAGATTACATGCACTGGCTTTTATGGGCAAAGTGAGATGTCGTGATTCCAGCTTCATGCAAAGAAGGGGGAATCCTGAGATTAGTAAATGGATTACAAAAAGGCAGTGAGTTAAATTATTTTCTTCTTGTTTTTATCTGAGAAGAAATGAGGAATGTTCAAAAACTTTGATAAATGTCTACATTTTTAAAGAGAGAATTCCTGTGTCTCCTGTTTATACTTTACATAATTCATCTGCATCTTTAAAGGGACTAAAAATTAATGCACCCACAAACAGAAGTGACATTTTTAGGCAAATGAAACCATAGAGTCAACCTAAAGCCAAGTACCCTTTATTTTAATTTCCTCAAAAAAATATTTCAAACACACAAAAAAGTTTTCTCAAAATTTTCTAGGAAAACTGAAAAGTTTTTTCTCTCAATTTTGTACTTAGTACTGTAGGATGTAGAGGATAGTTATGATCATTCTATACAGTGATTATAATCCCCTGCCTACAATTTTGCTGTTTTGCCGGACTAATTCATCCTTCAGATCTCACCCTTGTACATTCAGCCCCTGTGCTCTACTTAGGCTTTTACACAAGAGGAACTGAAATCTAGAGAAATCTTAGACAAGACTACTTACAGCCAGGGAGAGGACTATGGAATAGTACCTGTATTTCTGGGGATATTTACACCCAGGTATTGCAGAAGGTTCGGTAACAGACTGGTTGATGGCCTAATCTGTTCCTTCTAGATGTCTGCCCTCACTCCCTCTACCTTGTTACTATGGCAGCTTTCACAGCTGAAAATTGGTAGTAAATTGGCAAAAGTGATGTTCTTCCAGCTTCCAGTGATGTTTCTTTATGGCTTTGTGGCCAGGAATGGAAAGAATAGACATGTGAAGAAAATGAACAAGGGAGCACTGTATTGAGAACTAACTATTAAGCCCTGGTTTGTTTTTGTGAGGAGGCTGAAAAAGAAACATTGGAGCCAAGTGGAGAGGCCAGAGCTAGTCTCAAGATGCCTAAAGCCTTGACCCATGGAAAGCAGGAGCCCTGCACACAGTAGCCAGCCTGTGAGGAGCAAAAAACTTGCCAGATTCACTATTGTAGACATAAGTCAAGGGTGGAGGAATAGTGCCAGGGGCAAGGATCTGATCCAAAGCACTTAAAAGAACAGAAATGAAACATATTGGAGAGAGTAAGGAGACAGAAGCACTCTTTGCTTAACAATTTTTCAGTGCTTTCAATCAAAGAAAATACAGACTGAAAGGGGTGTAAAAAAGAAAAAAACAAGGGGGAAATAAAGTCATGGTAGTGTGTTAAGGAGGCTTTTATTTGCAGTTCATGTAGTGTTACTTACAAATCTTTCTCCAAATGCCATTAAGAAATACCACTTGGAAAAGTTGTTCTCATTTGGTTGTTGCAGGCTGCACAAATATGTGCCATAGTGTAAAAAAAGAACCAGCCAGGGAATTGAATAGTGTTTGCTCCCACCCTGCATCTTGCGAAAGGGGAACATATTGGCAAGGCTGGGAAGGTGCTGTGGTGTAGGGGAAAGGGGGAATCATCTGGAACAAATGTACAGTTCACTTTCTAAGCAGACTGCAGATATTTGGGGCTTTTCTGTCTGAAATCCATGTGAAGTCTGACTTCGCTGCAAATAGGGGAAAAAAAAAAAAGATAATTAAAAGAAACCTCAGAGTCATGCAGCTAAAATGAATTACTTATCTGCCACACATCAATTTTGAGATTCCTTTATTTCAGCGAGGTCTAAGAGGGGAAAGATCTGATGGTCTCACTGGGTATAACAGAGACATAAACCTGTTCACTGCAGTCTAAGTGGGTGATGCAGGGACCATACACCAGAATCCTTCACCATTTTCTTGAAGGAAGTGGGAAGCTGCTGCTCAGACACTTTCCATGTAGCTATGCTCATGAACCAGAGTGGCCACTGGTGCTGATCAAGGGCTCTTTTCCCTGGGAGCTTTCAAGGGTCCCTTCCCCCATCTTGTTTTGGGTTTGTGGCAGCAGCTCTCCCAGCTCAGTTGCTTACAGCAGACAGATACACTCTCTTTGTCCTCTTAGCTCTGTGGCAGCTCTGACAGTAGCAGCATGCTGCCCCATGGCAGCTAGCAGATGGCAGACTTGGTGACAATATTTCCTCCTACTTGCTGGGAGGCTGGGGACAGGAAGGACAAGAGTTAGCTGTTAGGTTGGATTAGGTGATGATCACAGCTGCAGTGGCAGAAGGAGTAAGGAAATGTGGTATATGATGCAAAAGGACAAGAGTAAATGTTGCAGAGGTGTTATGGCAGAAATATGACCTGCCTCAGCAAACTAAAGTCAAGAAATGGCAGTTGCAAAAAAACCCCAACAGTAGTAAAGCCGTTTTTAAAAGTTAGTGTGAGAAACAGATTTATGGACATGTGGACATATTTTTACAGTCTCAAACCAAAGCTCTAATTTTTTTGGAATCTTGCGGAATTCTGAAGGGTAAAATCATGGTGCTTGGCAGGGTGGGGACAGCTAGACTGAGCAAGCTGTTTTCGTGAGTACTGCTGAACCTTGCTTGCTGGACAAAATGCTTTTGGTCCCAGTCTTCACACTGGAAAAGGGCCTTTTCTTCAGCTTTGTGTTTAATTATGACTGACACTCTGACCCAAACCCACATAAAAAGAGCATTTAGCTTCATGACTAATTCAGTCAGATATACACAGTTGAACAGCTAATTAGCTGTTTGCTCCCTGGCTTAGTCCACAGCTGAGTCAGAAGTTATATGTGTAATGTCAAAACCAAAAATTTCTACACATGGGTATTCCTAGTGATTTTCAGTTACCAAAGATATTATCATGCCATAGAGCAAAGAACTGTTTCACATTAAGGGCAGGAAAAATAATCAGATGTCCAGTGAGTCCGAGTAAGTACAAATACAGTGCATGGTTCTTCCAGACTGAAATTCAGTCACATCTGTACAATGAGAGGTCAGCTGTAGTGCAGTGTTACCTATTTCCTTTGGTCCTTTGATGTGAGTCTTCTTGTCAGCAAGGCCACCATTCCACCAGCTGGCAAGTGTTACTCATGGTGAACAGCATTCTCTCTCTGCAGGGAGCATTGGCTGACTCCAGCTTGGTCTGGTCTGGGCAGAACCTGCATCTCCACCACTTCAGCATATGCAGCTATTTATACCTGTGTCAAGTAGGAAGGAAAGAACTCTGTTCTTCCGAATTTGGGGCAATTCTCTGCCTCTGTATGTAGGTGCTAGAAACTGAGAAAGGGCAATTTGGGAGGGAAGCAAAACTGCAGTTTTTTATTATATCATTCTCTAGGATGAATCTCATATGAGCACTTACCCAGCAAATGAGCACTGTGCAGTGTTTCACATCCTGTCAGAGGCTGTTGGCTCATCACTAGTAATGCTCATAGGATATGTGATGTTTTGGAAGGAGTTTTGCAGTGAAGTTGCAAGAATATGAGATTAATTGCTTCTGATAAAGATGTGTACAGAAGTGACAATAATAAGATACAAGACATATCAAATAGCAGACTGTTTTCTGGCGATGCTACACTAACCGTAATTAGATTGGATGGTCTTTAACTTATACTGCTTGCTGTGCCTTGGCTAAATAACCTGACATTAGTCCTTCTAGAGGAGTCATGGGGCTGTAACTAGTGAGATATTGCAGGCAATGACAGAAATGTTATTCTTTCCTCTACATTCATCAGATTATTAGCTGAACAAGCATATATTTAACTCCCCATCCTTAATGATGAATTACCTTCTTATTTGGTATGGCAGAACATAATCTCTGGGGAGGAAAAGTAGGAAGAATGATTGTTTTTGCCCTGAAGAGCAGAGACTTGCTGTGGAACTGACAAATACTCCTTCTTTATACGAGAATAATATTATTTGAAAACCACTGATCATTCTGTCTTTCAGTGACAATGTCCCTCTATATTCTTCTGCTGAGAAAGTACTACTGTCCCTTGATGTCCAGTCTGCTTAACTTCTGCTTTTATTAATTACAGGGACGTCATGGGTTAGGAATGATATTCTCCAGTTTAGTACTCCCACAAAAGCCATGCACTGCTCCCCTCCCCCTCCAACCGGAGGGATAAAAGGCAAAGATCAAGAGATTACATAAGAAAATTAACATTTCAGCAACAATACTAATGGCAGAGGGTATAAGAAAAGAAATTATTCATACAGGCAAAAAAGACCCCAAACTGTAACAGACAGTATCAGACAGCTCCCTTTGCCAGGTTTTCTAGGCCAGAAGGAGCCCTTCTCCCTGGCCTTGTCCCCTGCCCCTGGTAATGAAGTAGGTGGTACAGAACAACTCCTGTGTCCTGGCCATGTCCCCTCCCACCTGCTGCAAAAATTAACCCTGTCCTGGCCAGAACCAGACACGGGCAGACCTTGCCCAGCCTTTGCAAGATGCCAGCAGCTTGGTAAGCAGATAGCAAAACTGTGTCAGGCAACAAGACAAATTTCAGAGCTCTCTGTCCAAGCTTCACCCCTTTGGTCTGTGCATCTACTGTCAATGTTGGAATTATCATTGGTTAATGCAAAAGAACATCCTATGAGGGCAAACAGCTCCCTAATAACAACAAATGCCTTTCTTCTGCTGCAGGCCAGGACAGAGTTCCACTTTGGACCAGAGCACTGCCTTGCTTGCTTACTGTCAGTGTGCTTAAGCAGCCCAGACTCTTTCAGCAGCTGGGCTCAAAGTGGTTAAAATACCATTGCACGATTATATGAGGAATATTATTGAATGAATACAGTAATTAATATGGCATCTGCTCCTGAGAACTGTTTCATTTCCTTCTGGTGGTAGCAGGATATGTCTTCCCGTCTTCCCCCCCCCCCCCTTTTTTTTTATTTAAACCACAGTAGCATTCCAGGGATGTACCATAATATCCTTTTTCTCCATCTGGGAATACTGCATTAGATAATTTTCACTCACACTCAGCTGGTCATCCTTTTTTTTTTATTAGCTTAACATAAAAATATCTTACCCTGTTTCTAGTTTTACTTCCTCTTGCAATTAGTAAATATGCTTAAAATATATTAGGAGATTACCATATTACATTTTATTTATGAGTGTGCCTTTCTAAAGTGCTGCAGGAATTCTTCAAGCACAGGGAATGGCTTTTCTTATGGCCATGCATTGATTTACAAAATGTCACTGGTAGTACATCTCCCTGGAGAAGCAGATGATGGATGGAATGCACCCACTCAGGTCCTGTACCCAGACATCAAATCACAGCCTGCTGGCCAGGCTGCAGTGATATCCATTAACATATTATCATACAAGCTGGCAGCACAACAGCACATCCATGAATTCCTTCAGGGGTTTATGGGCTTCCACAAGGAATCCTTCAGTGTAAGACTGTAAGGATAAAAGTGACAATTCTCCTCAGGTTTCTGTGCCAGGCTTCACCATTGGTATATAATGAAATCTTAGCCCATGTACTGATTTTCAATGAGAGATTTGGATATTTAAAAGGAGAGTGTCAGTCCAAAAACCTGCCCACCCTAAACAAGACCAGCTTAGCACTCTAATTTTTTGGTTTTCTAATTGTCTGCATTGCCAATTGTACACTTTGTACACTTGGCTTTGCTGTTTGAAAGGTTATGTAGAAGCAAAATTACAAATGCACACAAAACCCCCTACCCCTCACAACAGCTAAATTTGTAGTGATGACAGGGTTGCCTGGTGCCAACAGAAACCTCAGTTGATAAGAAGCACAAGTGAAGCCAGCACAGACTCCTCCTTTGGACTCTCAAAATGAGTCAGACCTTCATGGCCTTGGTGTTTTCCACACCCTGCCAGCTCATAGCAATGTGACTTAGCCTGTTCCTTCAGAAAAAAGCATGGCACAATGAAATGCCTGTGAAATACCACCACATGATGGTAGCGTGCACACCCCTTGTTGGAGAAGAATATTTGAGATTCATCTATTTTCAGCTGGATTCTTGTTTCCTCTGTTCTTCTTCTATATTCTAGATTTTGCTGGAAAGCCTGGCCATTATCTGTGAGACTGTCTGCTTATCACACTCAGCACAGGCATTGCATTTAAAAAGTTACATTGTGGCTGGAGAAACTCCATTTAAATCAGTCAACGATTCCCCTCATCAAAGGGAAGACCCCAGACAGCTCAGAAAAACCCATATTGGACTTTTTGGAAGGTCATGTGCACCCCCTGCATTGTTCCCACAAGCCAGCCTGAAGTCTGAGAGGCAGGAATATTTCCCTTTTATTCTGTCTCCATTTGCTGACACCAAGCTGCAACTCTCCATAGAGTCCATAGATATGCATGATGCAAATTTTCTCAAATAAGGGGGAATTCCCAGAACTCTTCCTGCCTTCTCTGGTCCTTTATGGTGTCAGTGTGATGTTCCTTCCATTTACAGTTCAGTTCATCTGGGCTGGAGAAGCACAGCCCTGGGCACAAGTCAGCAGCACTGCAAACTGCTCAGGCCACCCTGGGTTTTTCAGAGCAGGCACACTTCTCCACCCCCTTAGTCACAGCCCCTCCTTTTGTAGGGAGCTTTTCACACAGATTTTTTCTGAAGAGTAACTTTGGGAATATTATTGTCTCAAGCTCAAAAGCAGTCCTGTTCCCTCCACCATGAGCAGATTCTTGCTGCAGAGGAACCGTCTCAATTTCTGCTTTGAGGACAGCAGTCACTCTACCAAAATAGCAACAGCTTCATCACCAGGAATGTGATCCCACTGCCACAAAGGCGTGGATCCCCAGGCAGTCCCTTGGTCAGCAAAAGCTGCAGAGACACTTTAGGGACCCATCTGGATTCTGTCCACCACAGCATGCTGACTGGGAGGAGGTGCCTTCCCGACAGAGCTTTGGAGATTTAGAATGGCATGCTGAACAAATAAGGCTTTGAGTGCAAATTTTGGGATGTACTGACTAGGTGGATATCTCCTAGGCATTGCTTTTTTCAGCAGCAGTTATTTCCTGTTCCTGTATCTAAAACAATTTTAAAATTTAATCCAAAGATACACCCTGCATTTCTTACATTCTTATAATTCATTCATCGTTTACAAAATATTGGTTTAATATATTTTTCATATAACTTCAAGAAATAAACCTTCCCTAGAAAGACAGGAATGAGCAGATATGACTGTATTTAAAAATCTTTTTTTTCTTTGAGAAGGAAGGAAGTGCTAATGTAAGAGGTGAATTTTTTTTTAATCATTCCAGTGTAATGTGGACTTCAACATTGCTCAAAATTTTCAAAGGCCTCTAATTATTTCAGGCTCAGATTACAAGACAAAACATGGACTCAGATAAAAGTCTTAATATTAAAAAAATAGACATTTATTTTTTTATTTATGTCCATATGTTAGATAAATCCCAGCAAGATTAACTAGTACGACTGCATGTCTAAGTGATGCCTGATGTCAAATTCCATTGTACTATGGAATAAGTTCATTAGTGTAAGTGTGTCATGTGGAGACATGAAAGGTGCATATGATGGTCAGAGCAAGGACTTTCATCATAGTCATCTTAGGGCATAAACATGTTTAAATAATCGTATAAAAATCTTAGTTAGAAGGAGTTCTTAAGGAGGGCCTTTTTCTAGTGGCAATTGCAAACTCTTCTCACCATCATAAACTTATTTTGTTCTCCTGGTTGTGCAGATGTGTCAAGGCTCCATGCAGTCAGTCACTCAAAGTCTTAAGCTGCCTTTGTTTCTGTGAAACAATGTCATTGTGGTACTCAGCTAGCACATTGGGCCACATCCTGGAGCTTTAATTTGTTTATGTTTTCCTCTGGCTGACAGACCTGCAGGTTCTTAAGTTTGCACTCTACCCTTCTGGAAGGAAATGTGTTGCTTGGAAATTTTTTTTTGTTTGTGTTAATTCTGGTTTTAACCATTAATGGTGATCTCTCTTTAGAGTGCATTCTGTTACTTGGATGAAGATTATATTGTCTGGCTTTTGCTTCTTTTTGTTTTCTGGTAATATATTTGTGGCAATGCCAGCAAAATTTCCTTTCCAGAACTTCTTTTCCTTTCATTTCCTTTCAGGAAGGAAATGTGATTCAGAAACCTATAATCACTGCCTCTGGTGTTTATATCCAAGCAATCCCATATCAGCTTTCCCACTTCTAAGAGGAAAGGGATACTTGCATGTGTCAGACTGTTCTAAAGGCTCTGAGCATGGGTGGGACACTCATGGCTCTGTTGGTCTGATCCAAGGCAATGCCTCCTTTCCTGAGTTCTGCAAATACAGCCCAGGACTGTGGCTGCTGATCCCTGTAAAAAGGTTTTCTGACAGCAAATAGTTTGCTTCAAGACTCCGTTGGAGATAATTATTAATATAATTGCTTATTATTATGATGAATTCATGACATCTGATGACAGTATTATTTCTAGTATAATGAAAGAGAGCTGTCAGTATTCATAGGATAGATCTTCCCCTCATATAAAAATGAAAGTGTTTTTTTGAAGACTATCACCTCTTGATCAAGACTATGTGTTATGACTAAATAGTGTATATAAGCAGCTTTTTTCCAGAGCTGATTAGGCATGGACTTTTCCTCTGCAATGTTTTTCCTGGTGAACAAAAACCCCATGCCTTTTCATAGAAATAATATTTTCCAGGAGAAAACCTATACTTTGCCTTAACAATCCCTTCCCCCCCCACCCCTCTGCTCCCCTTCAGTTTTCTGCCAGGAAAACTGAACAGATGGAGTCTTACAACCAGTCTGAAAGGCTCACTTTTGCAAGACAGAGTAAGCTTGACAAGGCAGTCGGCTAGAAAATTGTCCCTACCTCGAGTATGTCCAAATGGAACACAATCCAAATTTCTTTTCCCCATTTTTTATAGATCTTTATTTCTTCCAAGTAGAGGAAACCTCATTTTCCAGTCAGCTCAGTCCTTGAGCCCCTGCTCCAGTTCTGGTAATGAGCTTTTCTGTGACACAGGTCATGCCCTTTTGCTTTGCTTCTCCAAGGAGAAGTGAACAGCTGTGGCCTCCAGGGCATCATTATTGGTGATAGTGACATATTTCCAGGCTGAAGAGTCAGAAAAGCCAAAATGCAATACTGGTGACCATGGTGTCCCCCAGGAGAGATAGCCAAGCCAAACCCTTTTGCTAGTCCTGCTTTCCTGCTTTCCCAACCCCGTTCTAATGTACAGCAGATGGTTTTCAGCTGCCACTTCGCTGTGGGGCAGTCACACAGCTTGATTCATCCCTTGGAGAGCTGGTACCTCCCCTTTTTACCTTCATGTCAACCTATACACTTGCTCCTAGGGAGCCTGGTAAGGAGTTTCTTCTAACAGTTATTGAGCCATGCCCAATAATTCATTCAAACGTAGCCCATCCCCACCTGGACCCAGTGCCAGGGTGCAGGCCAGTGAAATGGAGTGTTCTGCTTGCTGCTGGGCAATTGCTTTGCTAAAAAGGACAGGCTAAGGATCTGAACGTGTGTTGCAGGGGTTTGCCTGTTTCGCTGTTTGAATTGTCTGCCAAAATCATTATAAAGCGCTTGGATTTTCTGGTGGAGGCTAAAAGGTCTGAACAAATAAATATATTACAAAACCAATATATACAGAGAAGGGCAATGAGCACTTTCTTCCCAATGGGGAGCTGGAAGGGAGTCAAATCACCAGTTCCTGGAGTCAGTATGGTGCAGGAGTGACTAACAGACTGCCTCAAAATCCAATTGTCTTGCACAATCATATCTTGCCTCATACAGACTGCAGAAGAACCTTCCCTCAATTTGCAGCAGTTTAAGATAACACACCTGACAAAGCAGGACCTGACACAAGAAACATTATATCTCAGAGATCAGGAGAGAAATTATGGCTCATGAGAGCTGTGTTCCGCTTCAGTTTCCCTTGCCTGTGTTTGTGTGAGAGCAAAAGGTGGTTTGAGAAGTTCAAAATGCCCTGTGAAAACACACAGCTGTTCCCTTCATTTAGAAATGAAAGACAGCTCAAAAAACCCAGCTGTAATTCTAGCAGTCCTGGTTCTGCCTCTCTCAATGAGTTACAGCTGGCCAGGCACTCAAATTCCCTGCGAAAGGCTGCTCTGAACTCAAACCCACGGGGCAGCACGGCATGAAGGGATTGCCATAGTAACCATGCTTTTGTGGCTAGCAAAACTGATAGACTGTTTTCAGAGGAAATGACATAGAAATATGGCATTCTCTGTCTTAGATAAAAATAATACTCCCTTGATTAATCAAATTGCAGGAGATGCATGAAGATTTTTTGTTGTTGTTTGGATTTGGAAGTTTCTAGGTATGATTTAGTCCATAGTTCTTTAGAATGGGTTTTAATTTGTAAGCACTAGAGCTAACAGTACTTTGTAAATATGTATCTTGACACAGTTTTAGCTACTATTCAGAGTGATCTCCACATTGATTTTTTCTTCACCATTCATATTTTTCTGGTGTAAGATTTCCATGGCTTGAAGCCACAGAAATATGAGTAGTATACACAACAAATTTATCAAAGGAAGTACTATTAAAATCTAATTGGATCTGACTTGATTCCATTTTTCTGAACTTATGTCTTGAAAGAATATGTAAAGCTCTCACCCTGGCTTGCAAGAAGGTCATGACTGTAATGCTGGGCATGGGACAGCTCATCTGTCACTCATCAGCCCACCATTTGAAGGTGGTCCTTCAAATTTTACATGTGGAAAGAATACAGATCGATATTCAACATTCTGCCATCTAATCTTTAGGATAATTTCATATTTATTTTCAAACACATCTGATCACTACCAGCAATGTGTCTGCAATTAGAAACTTTCAATCTTTTCTGATTTCACCAAGAGAAACCATACCAAATAGAGTGATAGCTCTTAATTTGCAATACTCTTAGCTTGCTTTGAGCTTTTCATTGTATTAGACTGATGGTCACCAGTCATGAAATAGGCCATGGAATATTAACATACAATTATTCCTGCAATTTGACCCTAACTTCTGGCAGGACTAACTCAATTTTTTTTAAAAATTAAAAAAAAACACATTTCAACCGGACTGTCTGCTAGAGGATTTGAAACCATTCAAGTTGATTTCTTGGCCCCAACTCTGTTTTAAATGAGTAACAAGATTTCTGAAGATTCTGCAAGACCAGCATCTTCATCAGGAAGGCTGGGGGTTAATGACTTATTCTCATATGCGAGTCTGCCAGAAAATATGCGTGAAAATTAGTAGCTAGCATGGTCAATCAATATTTGCTGAAATGTATTTCCATAGCATGAGTTATACACTACTGAATGTAGCAGAATTCTTAGTGGAATCAAAGATATTTGGAAAAGAGATTTGAATGGAGAGCAAAGATAAATAAACCACTGTTTTTCTAGAGATCATAGATTTTGTTCTTTGCACGGTGACAACTTTACGGTAATGGCTTCAGAAGAGAGAAAAGTTTTTGCTGAAATTCTGAAAGGAAGCATGCCAAAAATGCACAATGAGAATGTTCAGACATGGTTTCTGTGCCAGTAATTTGCTGGGTTGTGTTAGGAAGAAGATATGCTTTGTGAGACAAAAGATCAGATGAACTGTCACAAAGTGATAATAAAGGGCAAGGGTTGCTGTTTTCCTAAACTTTAAGAATCATAGTAACCAAGGTAGAAATAATAAAGCAAGTCCCAACTTGAAAATAACCAGCAATCTAATATTGTAAATCAAAGACAATCTAGCTAAAATGTTTCATTTTTACTAGCTTTACAAAAATTACATTCCTCATGCCTGAAAAATGACACTAGGGCATGGGGTATTTAGTGAGAACACACAGGTATGTTCAGTGTGATTTGCTGGATTTGAAAAGACTTGCAAAACTAGAATTTGAAGGACCATTTAAACCTGTCTGAAGACAACAAATGTAAAGAAGTTAAAAAGCTCTAAGCATCTACTATCAGCCCATCAAAATAAGTATTAAGTGTTTTAATTTAATTGTGAGTATATGACTGCCTTCAGACATCATTTAAATATTTAGATACAGAATTATTCCCATAACATTTTGTTGTTTTCATTGTTTGGTTGATTTTGGATTTTTTTTTAAGAGTAGTGATGTTTTAAGAATGGGATGGAGGATTCCTCATCTGTGTTTGGAGAACAGAAAGGTTTTCAGGCTGGCTACATCTGACAACACACTGATTGTCAAAATACCGGCACATAGAGTATGACAAGGAAATCAAATTTCAGTAGCATGGTTCAGTACAGTTTTCCTCCAAATCAGGACTTTAGCATGAGATTATGAAACCATAAATAAACACATATGAAATCTCCTTGTGTTTTTGAAGATTTACTTTGCTTCTGGTTTTCAGTTTGTCCTCACTGCTCTGGGAGGCCATCATGATGCTGACTGCTTGATTTTCTCCATCAGATGCCCAGGCAGTCCTCATATCACCTGGCTGTAGCCTTAAACAGATGAAAATGTAAACAGAGCTGTCACCAAGGGGTTTAGAGGCACTCAGTGTGCTAGGTGCATGGGCAAATCACACCCACGACGTCCTCTTTTTCTTTCTATTTCAGTTCATTGCCACTTGCCCTTTATCTTCTTCCTCAGCAACCCATAATACACACCAAAACAGAAACAGCAAACCCTTCCTACTGCACACAGTGTGCAGCCAGGTTTAAAGACATACTGGCATTTTATTTACTCATCATTTTACCCAAATCTTTCCACACTCCCTGGGCTCATATTGCTGTGCAAGGGTGGCCAGTGGGAGAAGTGTCAATGTTTTGTTTTTTTTTTTAATCCTGTACAAAACATTGGAAGCTGCTTAATTGGGGAGCTTATTTTTACTCACTGGCTTTTTTTTTTTTTCTTTCATTTTAGCTTTACGATGGGCCTGATGCACAATCACACCTGATAGGCACTTTCTGTGGACAGTCACTTCCACTGGCAGGGAGCACTACAGGGACCAGCCTTCATGTGGAGTTTTACTCTGATGGACTGAATGCCAGAAGTGGGTTCCAGATGTTATGGCATGTTGATGGTAAGTTAGCCAGAATTCCCCTGGGAAGGTACATTTCCTTCCCTTTATGTGTAATGGAGTTCCAGCTTAGGCCACTCTGTGCCATCTAAATGGAAATAACCCATTGCAGCTCTAAATCCATTGCATTTCCTCATAATTCTTCACATACTTTCCCAGTGGATGTTTCTGCACATGTACACCATCAAAGATCAGCTGACTGGAGATTGAGAGCTATTAGTGAAATATGCTTTAATTTCCAGGAGTAGGCACTGGGATGAGGGGTGTGTCCAGAATTTCTATAATGAACAGGAGATAGATGCTGTCATGGGTAACTGTGAGTGCCTTGAGCTTTTTAATAAGAACATTCAGCCCTTAGTTTTCCCCATTTCTATGGACTTCTGTTTTCTGTGCAGGCTTCTCTCTAGTTTAATTTAGTGGCTCTTGTTTTCCTTGGTAAGGTCCACTTCCAGCTGCCCCTGCCCCATTTCTCTGCATGAAATAACATTGACCAGGATGTGCATTGGGTGTCTGTTCTCTTGTTCTTGCATATCATGAAAACTGTCACAGGCCTTATTAAAAAGACAAGCATGCAAGCCAATTATAAACAAATCTGTTAATGATTGTAAAACAGCAAACTATGTTTGCAGTTTCTTCATAAGTGAGGCTACAAATGTAGTATTTTTCACTCTGCTAATTTAACACCAGTTGTGTACTATAACAAGGTTAAATCGTGTGTCATTGTACATCCCACTAAAGGGGTTCCAACCTTGAAAATAATTAAGTTGCCCCAGTTGCCCTGTGTGTCTCATCAGTCTGCAGCGTTCAGGTCTGGCAGCATTTGAAGCAGCTGACCTGTGCTGCGGAGGCCCCACTGCGGTCTCTGAGGTGCAAGGCTGCTGAACACGGTTTGGATGGAAGCTCCTTGCCCTTACCACAGACTGCTGGAGCTTGCAGGCTCCCACAGGGCTCTGCCGGCTCCACAGAGGTGCCCTGCATTCAGCAGGGGGAATGAAGGAGCGTTTCTGGGTAGGGGAGGGACACTCGCCGGGAGTGGGGCGTGTAGCAGGAGCCAGCAGGGGAAGGGCCCCGGCAGAAAGGAACCTTCTTGTGCCTTTCACTGACGTCATTCTGGAGCTGCACAAAAGAAGAAAAAGCAGAGGCTTTTATGCACAGCCAGATGACATCAGTTCCATACAGTAGCCATGGTGCTGGGTTAACTTGCTTTTCTAAAGCTCTCAAAGCTTTCCAGAATCTGCCTGCATGGTAAACACTCTTGTGCTTTCCCTCCTTTCCCACCCCTCTGCAGCCCTTTGCTGCACTGACATTCATTTCTCTGTCAGACAGCTCTGCCTTTCTGTGAATTCCCGTACACTGAGCTCCGCCCTAACGCTGCACAGGGCCCAGACTGCTAATGCAGGGCTGTGTCTAAGCACAGACCAGGATCTGTGGGGTCAGATAGGCCTGGCTCTCAGGGAATGTCATTGCTGGCTCAGAACGTCACAGCTGTGCCTTCTGACAGCTTGCAATGTGAGTGCAAGTTCCTCCGGAGCTGGCCACAGTTGGCATCTTTTTGTTCATCCTAAAAATTTCCTTTTCTCTCTAGTGTGATGCACAAATACAGCTATTCCTCTTACTCTTGGTGGCTACATTGCCTGGTTGCCCTGGAGTGGATAAACTAGATATCTCCCTGTGGTTAGGGTACCTCTCCCTTCTGAAAATCTTTCAAGTTCATAAAAAACTTTCACTGGAAAAAATCTCCTTGACTTAGGGAACTGATCAGGAAATGCAGCCTTTGAGTTGGGTATTTCAGAGTGAAGCATTTGGGTCCCTTCTTCCCCGAGTGCAAATTCCTAAGGGAATCTACATCCAGATCTGGTAACATCTCACCTGACAAGAAAATAACAGAGCTACATATATTGCTGAGAGAAGAGCTCTTATTTCTGCTCAAGTGACAAATGTGTGCTCTAGAGTTCAAACTGCTGTGAACTATTTCTCAGGCTGTCCATGTGCTCTTTAACTGGCAGTTGTGAAGCCTCTATGAGATATATATCAAGGACATTCCCATGTTTTGATGGTAAAGAGAGCAGCACTTATGTTTTCCATGTGCCTGATACAGTTTGCTTCAGACGCTCTTCCCAGCAGCTTTTCCACGGTTGTGAGGTGGTCAAAAAAAAGACAAAAGCTTACCTCATTGACAGCTGATTTGAATAGTCTCTTCTGCCATAAATCAAACAAAACTGTTTTGATTTAAAACATTTGCATCTGATCTTTCCAGTTTCTGAGGAAACTTGCTTTAAAAAGTGGTTTCTTTGAAAACCTAAAGGCTTTCACAAAGACAGAATTAGTAACTGATCTTAGGGGAGTGCTGTTATTTCTGCTTAAAAGTGTCCTATGTAATTTTAACTTGGATAGAAAGTTCTAGTGCAGAGAAGTCAATTTAAAAATTATCATGGTTCTGAAATAACGTTGTTCTTCTAAGGGAGTTTCATTGATGAGGATGGATTTAGAATTGATTTGGCTAAATCACTCATGTTTTCTTCTGCAGTCAAGGCCTCAAAAGGATTATTTACCAGTGGAAAGCTTGAATCTGCAAGGCACTTATTCTACTTTCACTCTGTTTTAGGAAGCTTAATATAGGCATATATGTACATATGGGACATATACTGGTCCTTTGAGAAAGAACAGACTTGTGGTAACAGTCTGGATATTGCAAAGATGGAATGCCAATCAAATTGCTTTCCCTAAAAAAATTCAGGAGGCCAAGAGGGCAAAGGTCTCAGTGCAAAATTACACCAGTGACAACTGTCATATCTGAGGAGACACGTATTTCCTACACCCGTCACCTTATTAAGCAACGTACATGGAGAGCCTCACTGCTTTATATATACATTGCATTTCATTGGAAGCTCCCTCATTTGGCTGCTTGATTGTCAGTAGACCTTTTAAATTCAATTGTCTCTTCTCAGCATTTCTCAGTCCAAATTTGCACCAACTATTCTGCTTTCTGTTTCACATTGTCAGTATATGTGTCAGGTCAAATGTTAAATTGTTTGTTAGTTCTTCAGAGAAGCACTACAGAAACAGAGGTTAGATGAAGATGCAGAAGCCATTCACTGGAAACATTTTTCAGGCATCCATTAGTATTGCTGAACAGAATATCACCCTGCAGGTCAGCAAGGTCCAGAGCTGAGGTCCAGATTTTCTAAGCCTGAATCATAGGTCTCTTGTTTATTTCTTGTGTAAGCTTTGACAAAATGCCATTTTTTCAGTTTCCAAAAATGACTATTCCTTTTCAGTGTCTTTCTGTCACATTAAGTCTAAGGATTAGCAAGGTCTTATATTAACAAATCAGAAAGCAAAAAAAACCTGAAACAGTATCTCACTTGAATTTTTACTCTCTTGCATAAACCCTTATCACATAATTTATTGTTCTTCATCCATCGGACAATATTCTATAACCAAACCTACCCAAGAGAGCAAAAGTGTTCTGAATCAAATCCAAATTATACTTCAAGCAAGTATTATTGTAGTGCAGGCAAGTGTTTATAGTACATGCTCCTTGCAGTTAGAGTGAGCTTACGTTTGCTGAAATGATTCACCATGAGTACCACAACTGGAAAACTCTGTTTCCTTTCATTTCCCTAACTTTGATTTTGCAGGAACAGTGCCAGTTCTCTTTAACCTTTATGGATGGGATTTTGTTAACGTGTGGCTAAAAACATACCCTTGAATAAATCTGAAAACCTAGCAAATAATAGAGCTTTCCACAGATTACAACATTTCTGCTCAGCTATAATTATTTATGAGAATAGGGATTCTTCTTTGGTTAATGAACACCATCTGCTAACCAGACAGGCAGTAATATGGAAAGATCTGTAAATCATTCCTTGCACAATCTTCAATGAATACGTAAAGTTTAGTCAGAAGAAAGCAAAACCACCAAATATATGTTTCCTAAGTTTTCTGTTTGTTGTCTGATTTCCTAGCAACTAACAGCAGAGTAGGTAGCAGTTTTCAGCATTTTCCGGGGAATTCCAGGACCTTTACACTACTAAAAGAGAACCTCCCCTTTCTTATTTTTTTCTCTGCTTAACTGCAGGGCTGAAATGTCCAAAATTACTGCAAGGAGGTTGGTACAAACTGGTCATATGCTGTATGCAGTTCAGCTGCAAGCAACTTTTCCACACTGCAGCTGTCTGCATTTCACAGCACACAGCAAGACCATGTATTTCTGTGCTGAGAAAAACTTTTAAAGATGTTTCACTAGGAGCAGAATGGCTTGGTATTATTCACTATTATTTTAGTAAGAGATGAAGTAATGCCACTATTTATAGCTTTTTCTTCTGTATTTTTATTTATCCCTAAAGATCAAAATTTTTTACTTTGTTGCTAGAAACAGCACAAATTCCATTTATTTCAATAGAATCAAAATTTTATTTGATGTTTGCAGACAAATACAAACATTGGGAGAAGGTTTGTATTCATGTAACTTGGTAATCAAAGTTTCGTAAGCATTTAAAAAAGTTCATTATTTGAGTTTTCTCATTTTGGCATTGTAATACAGCAAAATTGGGAACATATGTTTTAATCTCTTAAGTATTTATGTAAATATTTTTTTAAAAATCAACTAGCATCTATATTTTCAAGCAAAGCACAACAGAATTGACTCTTACCTCACCCTTATAAAGAGCAGAAACATCATGCACAGACTTCCTGGTAGTTGACCATAGAGTTCACAGATAGTGCTTCTGCTCTGATGTGGAGGTTTCTTGTGGCATATGCTGGTCAGTCAAAAAAATTCAGGTGTGAAGTGCACATATTTGCAAAGATCAGTGAGCTCTTTTTTCTGCTATTAGTCAGTGAATGCTTAGGCATAAACTCAAGTAATAATGATTTTTTTGCAAACAACTTATAAGAAATTAATCTCAGAGACCTAAATTTTACCTCCATTTTACTGGAACACTTTGAAAGAATCACTCCATTAAAAAAAAGAGAAAAAAAAAAGAGAAAAAAAAAAAGAAAAAAAAACCAAAAACCTTTTCTGGGAACATTTTTAGTTGGAAGAAAAGATATGGGACATTAAAAACAGTTTGACCTTCTTACTCATGTGCTTCCAGAGAGTGTTGATTGAGCTCAGAGGAAATATAAACCTCTCTGGAGGGGGAGTGTGAGTAATCTGAATGCTACCTGCAAGGGTTGCATGGAAGAAAGGTCTGTGCCTCAGAGAAGAGCACACAAGCTTTCCTTTCCTCTGAGCCATTTCAGGTTTAAATAAAAAACATCTTTTGTGGCTATCAGGAAACCCTTAGTAGGAGAAGCTGAGTCATAACTGCCTGTTAGGTTTTAAAATGTTCCCAGCTTTCTTTGGGCTGAGATAAATAGCAATTGGCTTTGTTTTGCCTGCTGAAACTCCCCTGGTCCCTGTTCCCACCCCCTCAGGAGCCGAGACATTAAGTCTGGTTGTTGAGAAATCTTTCTGTTTCCCAAGCTGGCAAAGCAGCTTTTTCCTCCTGAGGAAAAAAGGCCCCCTTTTTGTCCTCCTGAGCTCTGTGTAATTCTGGCTGCTCAGGGGAGAGAAGGGCTGCAAATTCCACTGTAAGGCTTCCCTGATGATGACACCTTTTTTTCTTCAGTTGTAAAACCTCAGCAACCTGGTTTCTTTAGAGGAAAACCAGGCCATCTTCTAATGGCACTGGGAGAAAAAAGGAAAAAAAAAGGATGGTGGTTTACACTGAAACTTTCTTCCTCTCCATCTCACTAATGAAACATTCATGCATATCAAAGGTTCATGGATATCAAAGTTTCAGGGGGCTGAACAATTACCTGTGCTGACAGCTTCAGGGAAGGAAGTGCACTGCCTTTTTCTCCACAGGGATCGAAGGGAAGATTGGTTTAAAATACACTTAAAAACTTCTCTAGCACCTAAATTGAGATGCCCAGTAGCTTGACAATGTAGCTTTGTGACTGTAGGGCAAGCCACCTCTGGCTGCTCCATGTGCAGCAAGGTCAGAAAGGGGATCAGAGCTAAGCCTGTGCCAATTCACCTGTGAGGCAACTTCAACTATGTAAAGGTTTACCTGGATTAGTGGAAATTCCTTTTTTTTAAAAGGTGCTTTTCTGGTGGATACTGTGTGATGGACTAAGAGAGATCAGTGTTAGATAACTGGCATGGCCTCACATCTGTATTTAGATGTCTCCTTTTGTAGCTTAAAATAGATCCTTATAGCTTTGCTTCCTTTCAGACCTGCTGCTCTATCCTCTCAAAGATTTGTGTTTTGCAATCCTAGAAGTCCTATAGCCAACTATGAGGAAGTCAAAGTCAGGTTTTCAGTGTGAAGCTGAAAGATCCGATGGTAGAGATGATGGTAAATGCTCCTGGGACTTAGCAGCCACAATTTTGGCATGACAGACATGAAGGAAAATGTTTGCACTTAATTGAAGATCTTCATCTACAGCTTTCTGAAATATGGTGTAAAGCATAGCAATGGCCAAAGACACCTTATTCAAATTGCAAATTATTCTTAGATTTAATAGAGATTAGAGGAGTTTTACACATCTGTGTGTATATGTTGAGCTGATCAAAGGAGTATTTTATTTGGTTTATGTTATAAAATATATCCTATAAATAAAGGATCTGATACAGATGCTATTTATCACTTCTGACATACCACAGCATTTGCCTCTGGGAATATAGAGTTCATGGTTTGTTAGATGGTTTTATAAAGTATTTTAGGGCTTTGCAATGTGACAGAACCTTTTCTCTGGAAATGAAGCCAAAGAGATTGATGGAGTGTAGGCATTACAAAGCTCAATTGACCTTATAAATTCTGTGTAAGCAAAATATTAGTGCTTAAATGAAACACTTGGGGGGCTTGTAATGTAAAGAGCAAAAAAAAGAAAAAGCTGCTGGATGGCAGAGTGGCACACACAAAATCAGATCAAACACAGAATCCTTTTTCTTTCTGCATGTGACAGGTACATAGCCACCCTACTGGCTTTTCTGAAGGTAAGGTTTCATTATGAATGTAGCTGATCTAAATCAGCCCTGATACTGGGAGGGGTGCTGTGCCTTCCTACCCTGTTTATGCCTGAACTTGGGGACTGAGTTAGGAATAGCATCTTCCCAGGAATTCATTAAAGAGAGGCTAGTGCTACACTTAGCACATCTCCATAAAGCAATGATAAAACTAGTCTCAGATGTTCAGCTGCTTTGTCCTTTAAACCAGGGCCTGCATTTCATCCATTGTTTTGTTACTGCTTTTTTTTTTTTTTCAATCTAGCTCACAGTATGTAAGAACTTAGTCTCCCCAGGGTCTGGGAAGTGGTGTTAGGACAATACTTCCTTATCTGAAAAGAAAATACATAACCTTTCAAACACAGCTCGTTTTACAATTGCACTGTTACAACTGAATAAAAAAAAGAACGTTAAACCCACCAAGTGTCAGAAAGTTGGTTTATCCACTGTGATCTGGCAGCTTGTAATCATGCTCAATAGGCTGAGGCAAATTGCATTGTCTTTAATTTTATGATTTCTGAAGCAGTGGGAAATGGCATTTTTACAATAGAAAGACCTCCCCATGATAACTTAGCTTGTGCATTATTTGAAATCAGTAAGAGCTGAGAATGGATCTGATTTAACTTTCTTGAACTGATAAAGTTAGAAGCCAATAAAAAAATTTCACTTTTTTCTCTATGTCTCAGCAGTCAGAGCAGATGCTGAGGTTTGGTACGAAGTGTACCAAAACAGGAGGTGAAGTACTTCCTGCACAGGCAGTGCAAACAGCTCCAGCCTGCCACTCTCTTCCTGGGTTCCCTGTGGCAGAGCAGACCTTCCAGCCCAGGGTACACCTTTGCCAATTAAATGGGTGCTACTGCCTGTCCTTATCAGAGCTGTCAGTGAGTTTTCCAGACCTCTTCACCGACAGGCTGCTTTGCTTTGTTGTCAGGTTGTGGAGAAGAGCTCTCTGGCCCTTCTGGCTCATTTCACAGCCCTGGCTACCCCAACAGATACCCAAACAATAGGGAATGCATTTGGTACATCCACACAGCACCTGGCAGCAGCATTCAGCTCACCATTGAGGAATTCGACATTGAGTATCACCCAAACTGCAGCTATGATGTTTTGGAGGTAAGAGCATTAGTTTTACTCCTCAAAAATACACAAGTTACATTCATTTCTGTCTGGAACAAACAATCCCAAGAACTGCAGATGCAGAACAAACAATTCTACCACAATTTCCCGTTTCTACTGAGGCTACAGTTATGTTCAACAGGTATTGTCACAGAAGCCACAATGTTCTTATTATTTTTTGCTTTTATGTCATTGGTGACTGTATACCTTAATTAATTATGATGTTACCCACTGTATGCTTCCTAACAAAAGAAAAAACTGCTTTGAAAATTTTAGTCTTAAAAACCCCACCTTTTATAAAGAACTAAGTGTAGGGTGCTGTAGCATGATGATAATTTCCTGATGTAAAGGAAGATGATGGATCACTGCGGGGGATAACTCAGGTAAGATCTTGTGCAGGACCTTCCAAGGATGTGGGGAGATTTATCACCCTGAGTGATGAAAATTATGAAGAATCTTTGCACTCAGAAAAAAAAGAAAAAAAAAGAAAAGGCAATATTCTAGTCACCTTAGGGTGGTGGAAAAAGGAGAAAAGGGGCCTCTCTAAGGAGGCTCTGACCTTTAAGAAACCCATAAGACTGAATGACCCTGTTATATATGACATCTTTTCAGTCATGTTGGTAATCAACCATGTGACCAATCTCAGCTAATAGAGTTGAATAGACTTCCAGTACAGGAAGAAGGGATAGGAAATAATTTCAGGAAGAACTTTGGAATTACAGACTTTCTCAACTGCTTTCACTAGACACATTTGAGATCACCAATGCAAGTACACTTGTTGTGACTTTCTTCAATGTTAATACATGGGTGATTTTTCAATGTTTTTGTAATGAATGCAAAAGATTGATTAAGAGAACTTGTACCACTCTGCTGCAGCCTTTTTTCTCCTCTTCTGGGTGATGTGATACAGCATACAGTTAGACAACTTTCTGTCCAGCATCCACACTTATGCTCTGCTTCCCATTCCCACATTCTGACTTCTGTAGGATCTGGGTGTAAGGAAGTTGTTCCATGAATTCTCCATCAGCAGCATTGGCAAGTCTATCTGTATGTCACATTGCTGACACCAGAGACTCTGAGTAGGTGACCTGTACTGGCTGGTTTGGGTATTGATGGAGTCTGTTGTATTGCATCTTCATTGTTCTTTGTGCCCAGAATTACTGGATTGAAGGTAATCTGCCTATAAACCTCCATTATGCCTCTGTTGCCCAGAGGAATCCATTAAGCAGCCTCCAAATCTAAAGTTGCTGTGGATGACCATTCCTTGATTAGTCTAAGGACAATACCTACGTCTGCAGATGGTTGCTCAGGAGCTATCATGATCCAGCAAAATTTGTTTGAGAACTTTTTGACTGGGAAGGTAGCTGGCCAAAAACCAATTGAGTGGGTTGCCAGACACCAGCTGCTTAAAGGCACCATTTAACAGGACCCTGCAGGTTACTGCTCTGTGTTCCTGAGTAAGGTATTCACCTTAGGTTTCAGGTTTCCTTTTTTTGCCATTTGCAGCTTAGTTGCTATGTTTTGCTTCTTTCCAGTCGTACTGATTCATCTGCACAGATGCTCACCTTGCTACTTGAACTCCTCTGCCTTCCTGCCCTCAGAATTGGCATGATTTGAGTTACTTGTCTCCTGATCTTGGTTCATGCAGTTCCCAACACCTGACTCTGATCTGCTGGCAGATAACCTAACATAAATCAGCTTACAGAGGAAAATTGGTTCATGCCTTAGTGCATGATCAAAGGTCCTGTGTGGCAGCATAGAGCTTCCCCTGCCAAGCTGCAGGCACGTAGTGGAGCTTTATGTACCTTGCCACATACTTACTTTCCTGCTTTTGTTATAAAATTCTTTCATACCATGATTGACATAGTCTGAGCAGAATAAGTGATGACTCAGATTTACTGGGGGAGAAAAAGAACATGGCTGGCCATTTTCAGAAGCTGTTTTATCTTGCCATCTTCGTTCCTGTAGTTTCTATGTATGTCCAAGTGGAAAACCACACACGCATTTAAGTTTGCAGTGTCAGAAAAGAAAAGGTTACTGGTGTGCTTTTGATACCGTGTGTTTCAGTGATCACTAAGGCTCCAAAGGTCTTTCACTGTCACATTGTCTTCCCAAAAGTATCCTGTATAAGTGTCTTTGGGGTTTGAAGTCTAATTTTTCTCATGGTTATTCTCCTGATTTCATATTGTCCTTATCTCTGAGTAGTAAGTTCTACTGCTTCCTGCTTTCTTTGACATCAAAAAATTTTCCAGTTTTAATAGGAAGTCAAAATCAGTACTAAAGTAGCTCTGCACTCTGCTGTTCCTCCATATCTCATTCAGCCTGGTACCTGAAATAAGATGTCCTGTAATAAATATTTCCCAGCAATCACAAAACTTGCTCTCATGGATGCATTTAGCTTTTGCTTAGGAACACCCTCATCCCTTTGACCTGGCAGTCAATTTAGGAAAATTCTAAGAGATATTTCTCATTGCGACACCTTTGTTTCTAACTTCATTTTTATACCATAGTTTCTTGAATATTTCACCCTTGCACATTTGTCTGAAACATACTTGTTCTCGTAAAAGGCAGCATCTCCCTGCCCTTTCCTTTGACAATGCCTCTTAAACAAGCTGTCATTTCCATGTCAGTATCCTAGGACTGCCATATGTTTCACCAAAACTGTTCAATAATAGTTACATTACTTTTTTTCTAATGTGAAATCCTCAGGTTATCCCCATGGCTCAAGTGTTCAATGAATTCTCCTTTAATCTTTCTTCCTGTTTCTTTTATGACACTGTTGCAGTCTGTCTTTTTTTCTTCCCCATCAAATTCCATTCCTTTTATAAACATCCAGAAAGCAAATTTAAATTATTCTTAAAGATATTTTCTATAAATGTTTCATGGAAATAGAAGACATTATTTTGGACACAATGAAAGAATTGAAATAATTTTAAAATTACTTCTATTGAAATTACATTCATAGAGGAAAATTACCATGCCTGCCTTGAATAAATTATGACACATAAATGATGACATCTTCTCCTTCAGCATGGACCAGATTTTTACAAACTATAAATATATTCTGCATTAGCAAGATGTAGCCCTGAGCTGAAAAGGAAGACTGTCAATCTATTGCACTTCCAAGTCAGATGCTCTGGTCTTCTCATTTAAATATAAGGAAACATCAGGTATTACCACTCTTCTTAATTCTCTGTCAAAGCCAGGCTCTCTTTTTGCTGGAAGTTATATCTGAGCAGGGATCAGTGTTATTCCCAGAAAATCTGTGTCATGAGGGTGACCAACTGCATAAAAACAGCTTTCTCTTGCTCATACCTCTGGAATGCTGACTGCTAACATTAAATGGAGCTAACGGGGCAGAAGCAAATGAAAAGAACAGATTAAAACCATGAGCTTTATGGCAGTATCCTGCAGGCCTGCTATGCCGTACCAATACCATCCCATTTATCTTGGGATCAGATACTCTGGTCAGACTAGATGTTTATATTTTCATTTTTTTCAGCTCAGACATCCTATCACTCTTTATGAACCACACCCTTGAATTCATTCTTTCCATCCATTCTCTTTTCCCTCTTCTTTTTTTCATGTGGTAACTATTGGTTTTTCTCTTGTAGCCAAATATAATATTTTATTGTTTTTTGTCATGGAAACACTCAAACGTGTTTTTATTCCAGCTTTTATGAAAGCATCTGATTAATTGAACTGGCCAAAACGAGATAATAAAATACACTTATAACTATAAGGAGCATGCCTCTGACTGCATTTTATTTTGAAACTGTGCAGAAGGTGTTGCTGAACACATGTTAACAATGTAAAGAAGATAGACAAATTTCAGATTTCCATCAGTATTTCTTCCCCATCCTTAATTCTTTTCCAATAGGTCAATTTAAAGTGTTCAGCTTGGGCCAAGTTAATTTCTGAGGAAATGCTGCAGAAATCAGCAGGGTTTTTGTCAGAGCTGGGTTGGGTGCCCTTGCCCAGGGGGCAGACAGCCCCAGGGAGCACCAGGGATGATATGAGAGGCTGGTCCATGAGACTTATTGGATGCATATTAGAAACTCCTGCTGTTTCCTCTGCCACATTGCTTCCCTAGGCTGGTTTAGATGATTAAGAGCATGTGTTCCTGCTAGATCTCTTGCTGTGGCTCTGACTCAGGGAATGTACCACAAACACATTTTAAAATTCATATTTGAACAGACTTCTGACAAATGCAGCAGTCACTGGGCCTCACAAGCAGCCAAGCAGTAAGATTTTTCTGAAGACACTGAGCTTCCAGCAGACAAAAAGGCTTCTTCCCCAGAGTGTGACAGCTTCATTACAGATTCTGAATCTGAGCTGTGATTTCATCCACACTGACTTCTTTTGAATGCCTTGAGACGATCGATTGGACAGAGGAGCCATTATCCATTCAAGTCATGCAGCCTCCCTGCAGAATGCAAAAAAGTGCTATCTCAGTCAAAATAAAAATGTTTAAGCTATTAAGCCTGTGTTATCATCCACCAAAGCAAAATACTGTCTTTTGAACATCTAACAGACTATGATGTTTATAGAAAAAATTAATTTCTTATTTCTTCTGGTAATGCAAGCCTCAATTCCTGAGGTCTCACATTAACCTGGAGTCACTGATTTTTTTTTTCCAGTTAAAACCAAGTTGTTTCTCTTATATCTTTAACATCAGAGCAGTGTCAGGCCCTCTGAGTAGTTAGTGAGCACACAATTAATCAAATTATGTAACAATGCAGTACACTTAGCCCTGAATGGGGGGGGGGGACTAGCTCAGTTCTTTGTTAGACTTGCTCAAATATTTAGCTTGGACAGAACCCAAACTACTTCTGGGGTTTAAAAGTGTCTGACAGAGCATATTAAAATATTAAGTTTCCCCTCATCTTGTGATCATAGGAAAAACGGACACATATAAAGCTCTTCCTAACAGTACTGCTGCTTCCTGAGAAAGATGCATAGACTGCTTCTTTTAACTTTTTTGTTGTTTACCAAACTATTAAGTTTTGGAGTGGACTTGAGGTGCTCCAGCTGCAAATATCAGGATTTGCTGCCTGATATTCCTATTCTCTGCTTTTGGGTGTTTTTTGTTTGTTTGTTTGTTTTTGTTGTTTTGGGTGTGTTGGGTTTTTTTTATTGTTAGAACTTGATGTTGTCTAGTTTAATTTTGGGATTTATACACAATAATAAGCATACTTACAAAATTAGAATCTTTCTGTTACTTGTTCGCTTGCTGAAAGACAGCAGCACATTCTTTATTTGGTGTATGTCTTTTATAGTTTTCACATCCAAGGTTACTGCCCAGCTGACTTTTGCAGCTGCAGTCCTACAGGCACATACAGTGAAAGTGATAGACTGTTCATATCAGGTGCCATTTCATTAGCATGCAGGAAGCCAAGAAAATCCAATCGTTGAGGGCTCTAGGCACCAAAATCACTTCAATTGGAAATTGCACTGAGCATGTGTGTTTTCTTCAGCTTTGAGAGGGAAGACTAGGGAAAGTGAGCCAGTTCCACCAGTTACAAATGGGTTCAAACTAAAATCCTACATCCCTTCTGGAAAACAAGAAACAGGGTTAACAAGGCTTCAGCTTAAAAATGCATTGTAAGTACATAATACTGCTGTGATGCTTAAGGGAGTGGTGGTTCTCTGGTTTATGACTGCCTGAGGCACACTCTTCTGAGTAGGAAACAATTACTCTTAAAAGCCAAAACCCGTTTTTTGTGGCAAATATAAATGCTATGTATCCTTGCTTCCAAAGAACATTATTAAAATGTAGTTTACTTGACCCAAATCCAATATTTTGGATTTTTTTGCAGCCCTTGAAATAAAGTTGCAATGCTTTTTTGTTTTATTAGAAGGAATTATGAAATCTGCCCCCAGTTTAATAATCCTCTTTAACTGTGCCTCTAAATATCAATGGTGAAAATGATCAGTGCAGGTTCCTGTAAAAAGAAGCAGTTTGTTTGCACAAGCATAAAAAAGAAAAAAAAAAAAAAAGAAAAAAAAAATCTGGGTTTATATGCCCAGAGAAACAAGGTGCTAATTGTGGAGGGAAAGGGAAGAAGAATCTGGCCAAGCCCCCAAGAAGAATATTCTATATAATGCAAGGCTGCTCTCAAATAATCTAGAATTTTAAACTTGGTTTGTACAGGTGTTTCAGATACCAAGTAAGTCTGCAGAGAAAAAGACTCTATTAGCTGCTTTACATTTTATAATGTTGAATAATTTTCAATACTTATAGATCGGGGGGTTTTTTCATCTTAAAAATGAAACAGTTCTCATGTACTCTGTCTGACAGATGCTCTCTTTGGAAAACTTTGACAATATTTCTTCCACTTCTAGGTCTTTGGTGGCCCAGACTTCCTCTCTCCTAGGCTAGCCCAGCTGTGTGTATCAAGACCAGCACAGAACCCACTGCGAGTCTCCACCACTGGCAATTCAGCCGTTGTCCGTTTTGAGACAGATGCAGCAGGGACAGGGAAAGGTTTTAATGCCTCCTGGCAAGAAATTCCAGGTGGTGAGTATACTGATTAATACCATGAGAAATTCAGGAAGTCTGAGAATTGAGGATCAGCCATGCAAGCATTCAAAGTAGTCAAACAGCACAGGACTGGAAGCTGGAAGAGGAATTGGGTAATACTGAATTTGGTAACACTAAGAGATGCCGAAAACCACACAGAGTTAAATAGTGTCTAATTATGTGAAATCTAGGCCTATTAATGTATTTTCTTTCGGTTTCTTCTCTACATAATTAATGAAGACATTCCTGCAATGAGCAAAGGATTTTGCATGCTACCACTTCTTCCCACCCACTTACCCATACAGAGTCCTTTATTCACTGAATGATGCTTTTTGTTTTAAATGGTAAACTGAAAAATAGCTGAGAACACTAACTTGAAGAACTCAGTGGACTGGACCCCAAAAATATTTGGAGTGATTAGTAAATACTTCATCTCTATAAGGTTCATCCATCCCCCAATGTGATTATTTGTTCATAGCCTTTCTGGTAATCAGTAAAAGAAGAGAGATGCTTAAAAGACTCAACCACATCTCTACATGGGAGTTCTTATAAAAAGGCCAATTATCGGAAAATAATTGCAATGAAAAGTGATGAGGGGCAAATTTTAATTCTTGCAGTTTTGCTTGATTAAGCACATTGATTCATTAGTTCATCTAGGTTTATACTTCTCCTCTCTCACAAGTTTTATGAGAAAGGCACAAGACTTTTTTCTTAATAAAAGAAGTCTACAATAGTCCTTTGAATTAATCCCCTTTTGAGATTTGGCGGCTTTTTTTTTCTGCTTAGGCCCCCTGAAGCTTTCTTATCCCTTTACAATGTCTTGCCTGCTGTACTCCAACCTCCTCTAGCCTCTAAAATACCCACTCACCAGAATCCAATAACAGTAGAGATTTTTTTATTCTTGTCTTTCTTTCTCCCTCCTCCATCTCTTTTTAAGATATAAAAGTCTGTTTTTGTTAGTTCTGTTGAAATCCCTGGTACTTCCCACACAGAATTCATCATTCCAGGCTATTTAAGTATTCATAAGCACTAGATCTAATCTGACCAGAAGTACTTGAGGGTGGAGTACTCAGGAAGCCCTCAACTTCATGGGTAAAGTAAAAATGTGAGGTTTGCAATTGCTGCACTGCTCATGAGCAATGATGAGCTCCCAGCTCTCTCAGTAAAGAATTAATTTTCTCACCCTATGTTCAGCTAGGCCTAGTTATTGCTTTCTCAGTATGCCAGGTCTCTGGCATTCATATGAACAGTATTTTGGATTGCTTTTACAGTATCTAGGATAGAGGAATACCAGTACTAATGCTTCAGCCTTTACAACATCTACTGCCAGCTCGGGGCTCACATTGCTCCGAGCAGTGTTGTCACATATTCTATTATAACAATAACGTTATACTTTCCTAAAAGGAATTTCCATTGCTTTTTGTTGCAACTTCAACAGTTGTAGCACTCATCTTACAAAAGTTTAATGTAGGAAATATAAAGAAGGAGGTGTTCATAGTTTAAAAATAGAGCTGGATTCTCACTAAGTATAAAAGGAAAGAGCTTGTGATTAAAACTGATTGTATCTTTTTCAGGCTGTGGTGGTATTTTCCAAGCTACCAGCGGGGAAATCCATTCTCCAAACTATCCTCAGCCTTATAACAACAACACAGATTGTTCCTGGGTTATCCAAGTTGACCACAGCCACAGAGTCCTATTGAATTTCACGGATTTTGACATTGAAAATCACCATTCATGTAACTATGACAATGTTGAAGTAAGTAACAAAAGAAATTTCAAAGGTTTCCTTCATTAGTCTGGTGAAATTCTTGCAAAATAACCTCAGACATAGATAACTGTTATGATGACACCCTTTCCCATGCAGTCTACCACAGCTTGCTCCAAGCCATAGGATGAACTGCTGACATATAGAGCAGATTGCCCACACTCTGCTACAAACTCAGGAGAGAGAGAGTCTGCATCCAGAGGGATTTGTTGCTGGCTGATTTTCTTTATGTATGCACTGTTTATTCAGGTGCTCTGCAGCTGTCTGTTTAATTGCTTCATTAGCCCCACTGCTCTGTTTAAAGCTTCACATTGCTGCTGGTTTGTGAACTTTTGTTGGTGTCACAGAAACTCAGATTGCTGCTCAATCAGTGCACAATGACGAAAAACTCTCCAAGTCTCCTCTTGGCCTTTTGGGAGCAGGGACATGAAATCCTGGCCCTCGATGTCAGATTGCACTTCACTCAGTACAAAGGCATGTGTGATCAGTACTAGTCAGATAAAGCACAGTGACTGTAGCCCAAAATCCAGCTTTCCTCTCCTTGATAAACTGTCATTTACAAAGAACTCAATTTGGCAGGAGCTGAGACTCTTTTGAAAACAGCATCAGTTTTAACAACATTGCCTCGTAAAGCTTTTTTGTACTGAACTAGAAAAAAGGAAATGTGTCCCCATTTTGCTGAGCAGAACTGAAGATTTCATTTGCCCACAAAGCGTCTTTGTACAATGACTGTTCCTTTTTTTTTTCTCCTGGTTATGAAGCATAAGGAAATATGGTCATGTCTTTTTATTTAAATTACTGACTACATCAGGGGACCTTTGAAAAGGAGCTTTCACATCTTCTGTGCTATGACACAGGAGTAGAGAGTCAAAGTACTTGACAGAAACACAGGCTATCTGAGATGGTTGTATTTGTATTAATGCAAACAACCCATTCACAAATTAAGGGCTAAATTCTGAAAAGGCCTGATATACCAGTTTCTCTTCTAGACCTGATGCCAAGGGATGTTTGGACATATCTTAACACTTTGTGGAATACTCAGTTCCATGAGCTCCTTGCAGCTACAAGCACATGTCTCCCATTACCTTTACAGGCTGGATAGGACATTAGGATAGGAATTTTGAATCATTGAAAAGAGTCATTCCCTCAGTGGCCAGAGGAGGTGGCTGTGCCAGAGCTCTTTGTATGAACAGAATCTGCAGACCATGTGCAGTGACACCCCTTGTCCTCCAAAGCTATAGGGGTATCTGTTGTTTGCTTCTGCTTTTTGGTTTTTTGGGGGTGCTGAAGAAGGGAGTTGCCCATTAGCCCCAGCTGTGCAAGCACAACTGGAGATTCAAATTTGATGCAGACATCAATCACTGCCCACCAAGTAGAGTGTGGTTTGAAATTTGCTGAGGGGGAATGCTGATTTGAAGCCAAGAGATAATAAAGGAATCTGAGGCCTTGGTGTATGAGGTAGAGTTTTTCAGTGCTCATGTAGGGGAACCAGCAGGGCAAGAAAGGAGTAAGTCAGGTTTTTTTCACTCCTGGTATGGCAGTGATAAGAGAATCACTTGTTACCAACACCTAGGTGCAATTTGTGTTCACCTTGTTTCAAGACTTGCTATATGCTTCACATGTAGGAGAACAGAGTGAGGGGACAGAGAGTCACTGGAAAATATAAGTAGATGTCAGACTGTGAATGGTTTAGGAATTGCATTCCAAAAGCTGTGCAAATGGAAAATACAGGCAGCTAAGGAAGCAGGTGGGTTGTTTTTCTCTCCCTAATATAGGAACAACTACCATGTGTGAGTAGCACAGAGGTTCCACCCTTTTCTGTTTCTTGAATTCTTACTTATCTGTAGGGATTTTATTTGCTCTGTCAGTTCTCTTGGGGCTACCCTCCACCCTTGAGTGTACCCTTCACCCTCCCCTCTCTAGATACACTCATTTTTCCCTGCATTATGACTCAAGAATTTTTTTTCAAATATTTCTACCATAAATTCCTTTCTATGGGGAACACATGAAAATGTATTTTTTTTTTCCTATAAGGTTTTTCATTGTGTTATGTGAGCAAAGTGGGAGGAGGGAAAATACTTGTGTCTGCTGCTTCTTGGCTATGCTACAGCTCCATAAAGCCTGGTGCATTTTTCTGTTCAGCTCAGTGATTTCAGATGTGAATCTGAGCACAGATCTAGGTTCAGCCAAATGTATTTTGAGCCTGTGATGGTAAATCATGGGATAACTGCCCTGAGCTCCCTCTAGAGCCAATGGAGGGAGTGCAGAGAACACATATTTCATTTGTTTAGCTTTCTAAATTTAGTTGAGTTCTCTGTTTTTGCACCTCAGTTTTCCTTCTTATTTGTTTTCAGAACAGATGACCATCTCTTCATCTGTTAGATGAGAGTGTATAGCCTTTCTTTAATCTCAAGTCTAACTCAGTTATATTGTAGAAAGCATAAGATCTTTGAGAAGAGTTTTTTGTTGTTATTGTCACCATACTTGAGTAAATTTTCAATTTCTCTGTGTGACTCACAAAAAAAATTTGTTTATTTGAAGGAAAATGGACAGAAATAAATTGTGAATGCAACAGTTGCTGTATTTTTGTACCATGTTTAACCAATAATGTATCTGATGCTATGCCAGGAGCTCAGGTCAGCAAGAGTTTCAAGCATTTGGAGAGTGGAGGAGAACATGGCTCAGAAGGCAGTGCTTGTAGCACTATCACATGGCTCCCCTTCCTGAAAAGGGTAGTGAGAAATAGCTTATTCTGTCCAGTGAGTTTGATTAAGTAAATGTTTTTTTTTTTTTTCCTTTCCTGTTGCAGTATAACAATACAAACACAGGAATGTAGAAATGTAAGCTTCTGGGAGATAGAGAGGAGGTACGACTTCATTTATTCCAGGTGCTGGCAAAGAGGATCTTTCAAGAGAGAACAGTTAGAAATATGTGGAGTTTTTTTGGCTCAGAAGACAAAAGTAGACATCTTTTTGTCATGCGTTTGTGCAAAGTTCAGGACACATTTGAAGAAGAAGGCAATGAGTCACTCAGTTATGTTCACTGTGGAAAGGGAATTGCTGCTATGCACAATGCAACTGAAAACTTGGCTTTTAAGTGAGCAGATGCATCAGTCTTCCTTAGCCCTGCAGCCACAAAAATGCATTTCTCAAATGTTTTTAAAATAACTTTAAGAAGCTGCAGAGGCTCAATTTTTCCTGAGCTAGTGTGTGAATATTGTGGTTTCTGATCTAACTGCAAGCCTGAAATCCTCCTGGTTGTATCCTTAGCTGGGCAGAGGCACACAGATCAAAGCCAGCATTTTACCAGGAGTCAGGCCCTCTCTCTATGCCCTGTCAATGCAATGCTTCTTCTCAGACACAATCCTCTCACTACTGTCTAGGGAAAGACACTGCCTTAATTCCTAAGGGTTATTTTTTTCTCCCACATTCCATGGTTTGTGGTTTTTAACTCCAGGCCATCTGATTTATATACAGAATATATGTGCAGAGGAAGAATAAACACTGCACACTGTGTATTAGAGGGTGATTGTGGCAGGCTGCCAAGAGAGAAGAAAAGGTTGAATGGATGGATGTTTTCGGGTGTCTTTACCAGGTACTCATTTTAACAGGCATTGCAGACTTAATGCTCCATCATAAGATCCCACACAGCTAGCTAGTGTTCACAGAATCACAGGCAAATGTTTAATTCATGAGTACAGCATTGACTATGTAGGGTATGTCAGGGGATTAAGCAGGAGTTTTGTCCCTTGTTTCTTAGCTCTGAGGTTTATTTGAGACAGGTCATCTTTCTCTCAGCTGCTTGTTTTTTAGGTTTTTTTCACTAGTGTGTTCAAAAGCCTTTGAATACTGGAGGCATAAACATTGCATTGTGTTGCACAGTCTAGTTAAAAATTTCTAATTCATTGGTGCTGCCTTGTACAGAATTGCTAGAATGTGAGGCATTTTGAAGTAAAGGAAGATATTCTCAATAAAAAGTACATGTCTTTTAATTTGATGGCATTTGTGTAGCTTTCATATAGCTTTTAGTCTCCTGGCTCTATTTTTGGGTGCTCCTATACTCATTTTAATCCATATTTTTCTCCATTATATTAAATGATGTGCCTATGGCAGGGCAGGACGTTAATGCTGAAACAGGAACTGAACTCAACTGCTGTTGCAGCCCAAAGGCTCCTCCTCTGTGGTCATGCAACTGTGCTGGGAGCTCCAGCGCTCCTTACTGCTGAAGGCAGGCACTTCTGAGGCTGTCCCATGGCTCCAAACACAGCAGCAACAAATCACTTCTGCTGGAGTGCTAGGAAGGATTAATGGGAGACTGAGACTGTGGCCATTTTTCTCTCTCTGTACTTTCTCTTGTCAAAATTTTGATGTTGCTTAAATTATGAACTCATTTGTTTTAACTTCTCTGTCCCTCTCTTCCTGATTGTGAAACAGGAAGGAAAGAAAATGATCAGCTGTAGGGGGAAAAAAAAGAGAAGGAAGCCTTTTGTGGTAAAATTAAAAGTGAAGTTTTGTAAACCTATCTACTTTCTTCCTCCTTTTTTTTTTTTTTACTTTTCTTTACCCTCTGCTCAAATAGCACTTCATTTATATTCAGCACTCTAAAGCTTTTATAAAACATAGATATAGGACTCTGATCCTTGATGCTGTATCTAAAAACCATAATCCTAGTGACCTTTTATTCAGAATCATAGCTCTCAACTGGTGCACCAATTGCATGTTAGGGCCAGTTTGGGAATCTTTTCTGAGACAAGATGTAGGGTTTAACTGAGTGAAAGCTACACAGGGGCTCATGTTAGCCATTAACAGAAAACAGCACATATATGGGTTGGATTGTTAAATGAGTGTTGCTTCATTATACACATGAAAGAAGATGTTTACTTGGGGCATTTTGTTTACATTTAGTTACAAGAGTCACAGTAACTTCAACTTGAAGCATATGCATTTTTTGGAAACTGACACTTAAGATAGGCAATGTACAGTTTGTTTGCACTGCCCATAACAGGACTACATAACAATCAAAATTTATGAAACATAAGAGAGGGAATGAAATAAAAGTCTTCTCAATACTCTCATTGAAACCAAATCCTTTATTTGGTCTTTTGATTACAGGTATTTGATGGTCCTAACAATGAAGCACCACTTCTTGAAAGACTCTGTGGAACACAGCATCCTGCTCCTATCACATCCTCCAAGAACCTGATGTTCATCCGACTGCACTCAGATACAACCATCCAGCACAGGGGCTTCAGTGCTCACTTCACTGAGGGTAATTTCATCATTTACATTAATGCATATTTATCTAACCACCACTTTGTATCTGACACGGTCTTTTAGCACAGTGATAATGGAAAGTATCATTTCTAGCCATGCAGCACACCAGTGTGTACCTTTACCAGGAGCAAATTTTTCCAGATTATAGATGAAAGGCCTTAGAGTCTGAGGATCAACTTAGATTCTTCAACTGGGAAAAAAGAAATCATACTTTTTATAGCAAGGCATCTAGCACACCTCTTACTCTTCCTCCCTAGAGGGTTAGCTGTCCATAACTGTCCTGAGAAAAATGTGCAACTGGCAGTTTCCACAGACCTAGTGACAAAATAACATTTTATATGTCCATCCATGCGCATGAATCTGAAAAGCTATAAAAGAATTCTGTGTGGTTCTGTTGATGAAGTCCATGGATTCAGTCCTGCATACCCTGCCAAACATCAACTATCCAATTTGTGGCAGACTAATTGGTATTTTAGATGGTTTCCTTTTTAATGAAAAATGACACCAGCTGGGCAGAATTTTTTCATGAAGTTACATACTATTTGATACCTTGTGATTTGCTTTTATTTTTTCTCAATAATTTGGGAAACAGTTTTTGCCCAAGATACAAACATTTAATTTTTGCTGAAAAAAAAAATCAGTTTCTCTAATTTTCTTCTCAGGATTATTTTCACTATTAATTGTTGCTTTTCCCAGAAATGTTTCTTTCTTGAAAATATTATGAAAAATTATAAAGAAAAGGAGGATCTTGTATCAACAAAAACCTCAGAAACCCCAGTTACTGAGGTATTGGTTAGATACCTAATTAGGCATTTCTGGCTAACAGCTGTGAGAGCCTAAACTGTTCAGCTTTCTCAGAACACATTTACTGGGTTCAGTACTGCATAAACCATGTCTGGTGAGTGAGTGCTCCCTGCCTAGCATGTTATCAACCCAGCTTCCCTCTTCCTGAGAAAACTCAGTTAACTGAGTCCCACCTTTTGTTTGGTATTTTAGGCAGCAGAGCACAATAAATGAGCCTCACTCTTTGGTACTCATCTCCTCACCCTGCAGTTTAAAGCAGGTGTGTGTTAAACTCTAACCTGGGCAGTTTATGAGCAGCCAGTGAGCTCAGAGATGAGGCATGGCAGCACTCAGCACTGTCAGCCAAAGTTCTGCAGCCAGTCAAGCTCTAGCATGTGTGCAACACCTCACACAATTGCAGTTTTGCTGATACAGCTCACAAGAGGATCCTGCCAATGCAATGTGGGGCTACCCTTGGGTACTGGAAAGTTGTGGACAGTTACTTATGATTTTTTTTCTCCCTAGATGACAACATAAACAAATGACCAGAGAAATGGGTGTATTGCATTACCCTTAAACCAAGTTATTTTGGTCCCAAGGTATCTCTTCTGGGCTATGAAGAGATGAAAACTGTCAGGTCTAAAGTCACTCTGGCTTCTTGCAGATGGTCAGCCAGGTGCAGCATGGCATGTGGTCAAGAAGGTGCAGCCAGTGATGGGAACTAATCCTTAAGTATCTTCTTCTGATTAAATACTATTGCAAATTTTATCCTCATTTCATGCTGATATACCTTGTTACACTTTATGCATTCATTTTCACTACAGAATCTAAGCAAGGTGATTTGTATATATAAATATTTATGTATGTGTCTATGTCCTTGTGTTTCGTTCTAAAGCATGTGGAAGTTTCATAGAGTCAGATTCAGTTGGGGCAGCAATTTCCTCTCCTCTGTATCCTGCCAAGTACCCAAACAATCAGAACTGCAGCTGGATTATTCAGGCTCAGGAACCATGTAAGTAAAAACATCTTTTATAGTTAGTTGGGATGACTAACATCCTCATCTTCTTTTCTGTAATAACAATGCAAAATTCCTCCTTTATTTCTTTAGGAAGTTCTGCATCCTGGTAGCTGTGAGTGTGGCTCTCCCAGTCTGTCACAAGTCAGATTTCACTGTAAAAGATTAAGTGCATAGTAAGGAAAACAATTCACAACTTTGTCATCTTAGCCAATTTACTGTGACCCAAGTGTTACAATTATAAATGAGGTGTTGAATACTATGTGAAGTTGGATTCATTTGTGAGAAAATCTAAGGGTTTACATTTAATTAAAGCACTTGTATTTAGCTGACGTTATTTTGGTCTGGAGTTTTCAAGCTGGAGTTATGTTACATGAAATCTATGCTGTTAACATTAAAAAGATTAGATTGAATAATGAGAAAAGGTACACAAAAATTTCAATTTCAAATACTAACAAAAATATATAAATAAACTGTTGTTATGTGCATAGACACACTCTCAGCTATTCATATTTTTACACAGATTTAGGATTGATCATAAAACACCAAATATCCTCCATCAGATACTGCTACTACCTTTAATACCCTCTATTACCTTTACATTGTATAAGATTCCTAAAAATAATTTGTATGTAGTAAATCCCATCATAGTGTCCTGATATCCTAACTTTAAATAGCAACTATTCTACTTCAGTTGTACATATTATATTTAGACATTGTTGTTAAAACTCTAGAATGTTTCAATCATATTTATAAGTTTATTTTGCTAGTTTATAAAACAAATCAATTTGCCAAGAAATTACCAAAACATAAATCAGGAGATAAGCAATTATTTTTTTAGGCATAGTTACTTATACAAACAGGATGTCCATGAAAAGGACATCATCTGAGCTGTTCATCACCTCTGCAATGTTTATTTTTAAAGACAAACTTTCCCTGGATTCATATTGAAAACTCATACATGACTGCTGTCTCCTGAATTACATGGGTGTGAGAGACCATAAAAATGCTGTGTGAGAAGCAGTGACTTCCTCCACTTACCAGCAGGACACCCCATGCCTCATGTTAGAGCTGCACATGGTTTCATTATGCTGTTGCATGGCATTACATAAATAAATAGCAAACATACATTGCATTGCATACCCATGTCCAATAGATTTAGCCAATGGCAGGCCACAGCAGAGATCCTGCTCTGCTTTTACGGGGAAGGCCAACAAGTCTCCTGCTCTGGCCACCCACTGTGTTTTTCATTTTTGCTGTGTATCCTGAGGACCTGCATTGATAGCTGTAATTGATTGACCAGGCAGGACACAAAGGAGCACGGAACATGTGTCTGCAGCTGAATGCCAGTCAGTGGCACCCTGCTGAATGCAGCCTGGGCTCCATGGCTGTCATTTCAGCTTATTCAAGCCAATTAAGTGGGGCCCAGTGAGAAGCAAAATATTTGTGTCAAATTCAGTTTGGTCAGTGTGGGAGAAAACTTAGTTATCATCTAAATCATGAGACTCTTTCTGACCCAATCAAACTGCATGGAACCCTAAGGCCAGTAATAACTACTGTCCCAGATTGGTGTCAAGGACAGCTTCTCTTCTGCCAGCTGTGATTTCACCTTTGTTTATCTCAGACAAGCAAGAGTAGTAGGAGAGTCAAAAATACCCTGAATCAGAAATCCTCTTTTTCATGATATAGCCTGCAGTCCAAGAGTGTGGAAAATCCAATTCTGGAAAAGTATAGCTGAGGGTAGTTAATGATTCTTTGACCAGTCCAATTGATGAACATGGAATGTTGCAATATGATGAAAGAAGCGTCTCTTTCTAAGCCTGGAGCAGGGCACATTTGTCCAGATCTATGGTATAGATTGCAAAGGGACAGCAGGTCATGGGTGTGTAGAAATAAGTTTTGTGTCTGAAAGTCTGTAGATTTTCCATGTTTTATTTGCTAATTTTTTTTTAGTATATAATGAAGTTGTCCAGAAACAAGGAAACTTAGATCCCTGTGTATATGCTAAATCCTGTCCTTCTAATGTTGATTGAACTAGAGAATACTGAAAGGTACTGAAGGGATTTACCAGGACTTTTGCACTAAAGGTTAATGCACTTACATCAAATTCATTCAATATATAATAAAAAAAAACTACTTCAGATATGCTTTATGGGGCCTGATTGACTTCAGGGAAAAAAAAGAATATTTGTTTACATGTAAATATTTTTCTGTGAAATTACTAACTTCTTCCTGAATTTTTACTCTTTGCTCTTGCCAGTCAACCACGTCACACTTTCATTCACTGACTTTGATATTAAAGAAAATGGACAAAACTGTACAACAGATTTTGTGGAGATTTTGGATGGGAATAACTATGAGGCTCCTCTTCAAGGTATTGTACCTTTCCCTTGTGTATTTCATATATATAGAATTACACCCAAGGTAAGCAGGAGAAAGTTTTTTGTTCATGGTCTCCTGCTCCATGAATTTTCTTTGATAACTGAATCTCCTTGTCCTCTCTGGCCAGAGGAAATGGAGAATGGAGAATTAGTCTTAAGTGTGAATGGCAGAGTCCTCCCAGGCTCTGACTATGCTCCTACTAACCTGCAGTTTGGTGTTGGCTCCAGTTGCCTTTTCCTTCCTCCTCAGCTGAACAATATTAGGAACTAAGCAATTCAATTTAAACTGAATTTCCAGGTAACTGCGCAAAAACATAACATAACTCACAAGTACAACAAATAAGCACAGTCCATGCTAAACACAGGTAAGGAAGCTGCAGACTTCTGAGAGGAGAAAATGTTTTTTTGTCAAGCCATGGAAAGCCTAATTCTTCTGCTCTTTCGTGAATTTTTGATAGCTTTTTTTCTGATTTATCTGGACAGTACCATCCCCTTCTAGTGCCAGGAGCAGCCTGAAGCAGTAAAATTCAGAGCCCTGGCCACAGGGTGGTCCCAACTCTCCTTGTATCCCTAGGGCTGCCTCTTATTCCTTTCTGGAAAATTCAGAATATCCCTGTCTTAGTATGTTCTCACTTACTCTACTTTTGTACATGCTCCTTTGTCAGGAGTGGGGCTGCAGTCAGTTTAAATGGTTTGTAACTAGCAACAGAATTCATTTTTGTATTCTATCCTTGTCATTCATTTGCCAAAAGGACTTTTTAGTACTTAAAGGGGACATGTAAGAAGGATGGGGAAAAACATTTTAGAAAGGCATATTGAGATTGTCATGGTTTTAAGCTAAAAGAAAGTAAATTTCGACTAGATATAAAGAAAAAATTTTTTACAACGAGGGTGGTGAAGTACTGCAACAAGTTGTCCAGACAATTGGTAGATGCCCTGGAAACATCCATGGTCAGGCTGGATGCGGTTCTGAGCTACCAGACCTAGCTGAAGACGTCCCTGCTCATTGCAGAGTGGTTGGACTAGATGACCTTTAAAAGTTCCTTCCAACCCAAAGTATTCCATGATTCTATGATACTAGCTGCTATCTTTCTTTTTACTGGCAGATGCCTTTTTGACAGATCATGGCTCATATTCCTAATCCCCATGTTACAATCCATTACAGGAGATATGGTCTGTCATTTTTCAGGTTGTTTTTTTTTTTCATCAGAAACCAATTGAGTGAAATGGAAACCGCTGTCAGATATATTTGATTGGTTTTCTTGGGGTTTATTTCCAATTAGGCAGTAATTCCATATTTTTTCCATTTTCATTCAGGGAATTCAATGACAGAATAGCCAGGGACAGGGTGTCTGGAGTGCAGGAGGTCATTTTTCTGTTAAAAAAAATTACCACAAGAGTTGAGTTTTGTGCAAAAATTACTACTTTTTTATATAGATTGAATTGACAACTGCAATTGTAAGCAACAAACATTACTCCTGCTTGTTGTCAGGCATTAACTCCAAATGTTAAATTAGCAGTGGCAATTACATGCTGAACACTCTTTTTTTTTCCCCTCTCTGTTCTGCTCTCTTTCAGGCCGTTACTGTGGCACTACTATGCCATATCCTATCACTTCTTTTGGTAATGCCTTGGTGGTGAATTTCATCTCCAACAATGATATTACTGCCAGGGGCTTCCGTGCCACCTATGCTGCATCGTCATCATGTAAGTCCACACGACAGGTGCTACTTCCTTATGTCTCTGACTTTTAGGAAAAAGAGCAGATCCTTTACCTCTTTTTCTCTCTGCCATTCGATTTTTTTAACCTCCCCTGTTGCCCTTCCTCCTTTTGGCCAAGGTCTCAGCAAGTACATCAACAAACTAAAGAACAAAGAGACAAGGAGAAATGCTTTCTTGATTAGCAAGTGCTCTGTCTCTATCAAGCTTTTTTGTTGTTTTTTTGTTTATGCCATCCTTTCCAAGCCTCTAATGTCTCTTTCTTGTTGCAGCCTGCGGGGGTACTTTCCACATGGAGAGAGGAGCTTTCAACAGCCCTGGCTATCCCGAGCCATATCCGCTCAACAGCGAGTGTGTCTGGACAATCCTCAGCCCCCCTGGCAACCGGCTCCAGCTGTCCTTCATGTAAATGCATTGCCAGGGGTTATTATTCAACCTTTAACAGACCTGAAGGAAGGATGCTCTGTGTTTGTTAGGAAATGTAATTACCGAATGATAAAGCTGAAACATATTTTTAGAGTAACTTGGAGAGGGAACACAGCAGGGGTTAGGGGCAGCTTGCAATCAGTGTTTCCCTGTCTTAGTCATTGCTTCTATTAAGACATGTACAGCATTATATAAATAGGTGGTTTATTATTTGAGCAGCATGAGACGGTGAAGAAGCCAGTTCTTACTCCCTTATAAACAAGAAGAGGAAATTTAGCATCAGTCTGTCTTTTCTTTACAAAGGGAATTCCTGCAATGTAAAGATTCATTTTAGTGCTTGTTATATAGCTGATTAATATAAAGGGCCTAGATATCCCACATGTTGTAGGGTTATGCCTCTGGAGAGATCTTGACATATTTATGAAGTGGTCTGAGGTAAACCTCATGAAATTCAACAAAGTCAAGTGCCAGATCCTAAACCTGGGTCAGGAACCTGGGTCTCTGCCACTTCTTGGGCAGAGAAGTGATTGAGAACAGCCCTATAGAGAAGGACTTGGAGATGATGGTTGATGAAAAACTCAACATGAGCCAGCAGCGTGCATTCACAGCCCAGAAAGCCAAAAGAATCCTGGGCTGCGTCCAAAGGAATGTAGCCAGCAGGCTGGGGGAGGATTCTGCCCCTGTCTTCTGCTTTCCTGAGGTCTCACCTGGAACACTGCATATGGTTGTGTTGCCTCCAATTTAAGAAAGACATGGAAGCAGTAAAGCTGAAAAGGGGACTGGAGCACCTCCTTTGTGAAGATGGCCAGAGAAAGTTTGGGCTGTTAGGGAAGAGGAAGAGGAAGAGGAAGAGGAAGAGGAAGAGGAAGAGGAAGAGGAAGAGGAAGAGGAAGAGGAAGAGGAAGAGGAAGAGGAAGGGAAGAGAAGAGAAGAGAAGAGAAGAGAAGAGAAGAGAAGAGAAGAGAAGAGAAGAGAGAGAAAGGCTGGGTGGAGACCTCTTAGCAACCTTTCAGTATCTGAAGAGGGCATACTGGGAAGATGGAGAGGGACTTTCATAAAAACTTCAGTGACAGGACAAGGGGTAATAGCTTCAAACTGAAAATAAACAGGTTTGGATTAGATGTTAGAAAGAAATTCTTTACTGTGAGAGTGATAAGGCACTGGAACATGTTCCCCAGAGAAGTTGTGGATGCCCCAAACCTGGCAGTGTTCAAGGCCAGATTGGATGGGGCTCTGGACAGTCTGGTCTAGTGGAAGGTGTCCCTGTCCATGGCAGGGGATTTGGAACTACTTAATCTTAAGGTCCCTTCCAACTCAAAACATTCTATGAGTCTATTCTGAGATTCTAAAATTGATGTTAGATTCTTCAAAATTTCTTCAACAGTTAAAGCCGAGGAGCTAAAACAGGAATAGAAGAATATGTGATGGAATTTTGTTTTCCCTTCATTAAACTAACTTTCCTTTGAACACTTCTGACAGGAAAGTCATGTGGAGAATAATGTGGAGTCCTTTACCAGGGCTGTTAGGTCGTTCTTTACCCATGAGGTAGATTTCTGAGCCTCCCCGTTTCCGGGCATCAAACAGTGGCTGCTGCCAAGAAAGAGAGCACTGACCTTTAGCAAAGCTTACCAAGAATGAGCAGGAAAAGAAAACTAACTCTGAAACCTGCATTTGAAATTAATCAGAACAAAAGGAAAATTTTTCTGGTAACACACTGACTGCATGAGACACAACTTGTTAGGCATGTGCTGATTCACTAATGCAGTAAAAAGGACATTCTATTCCTCCACTACTCACTGAAGCAAAGAAAAAGCACTACAGCCTGAAAACATTTTCTAAAATGTTTTTCAAAAGCCTGAGAACATTTTCCAAAATGTTACAAAATAAGCAGTAACTTTTCAGAAACAACCCAAAATTCTAGTGTGAAGCAGAAACTTTCAGTGGAACATACATTCACTTACATAAAGTGACACTAAGTATATGTTAATTCTTTTTCTTCAGTTATACATAGCTGAAAGGCAAGCTGAAAATACTGGAAAACATGGAGTAATTATGTTAGAAAGCACTATTTTTTCATTTCATTTAATGTTAGGGAGTTATAAAGTTTTGTTGGCATGAGGCATTAATTTTCTTCAGCTCAGTCTGAACTGAACTGTCTGTCTTGCAATGTGAGGGCTAGCTTTAAATTATTCTGAAATATATCCACATGAGTGGTTGGAACCATTTCACAGCATGGTATACTGAACACATATGGCTATATTCAAATCTGAAAGGGAGAAGTTGTTGCCAGAGTATCAGAAAGCATGAATAAGGCATTGTTTATTAGAGGCACTCTGGAATCTTTCCTATATATTTATAGCCTGCTTCTGAAAACCATGTTGGTTTTTATAAAAGGAATTCACTTAGAATAACAGATGATTTTTAGAATATATTTATCATTCAGCTTGGTGCAATGATTAAGAATTTATAATTTGATTACTATATCTCATTCCTTTTCTAGGGTAAAAAGTAGTTTAGAAGAGTTGATAACAATCATTGTTATTATTTTGCACACCCAGATATGTAAAAGTCAGAGAGGCCAGAGAAACAGTCATATTTTATAATTCTAGAGAAATTGCTAAGGGATTTCTGACCTCTGAGGTGTTAACTACAACTAAATCAGTAATTTTTTTCTCATCACAGAGTGTGCTGAAATAATAGACATATGAAGGGAATAAAATATTCTCTGCACCCAACACTCACTGGAGTTACATTAAAAATCTGGATTATATCTCAGGGCTTTCTGTATTTCATGATTGTTCTTGGAGAACCAATACATTTTTAAAGGGTTTTAGAACTCTTTAAAATGTGTAACTCTGCACACTGAAGCTCTGTTATAAAATAAGGATCTGAAAAGTGAATGCCCTGTATTGGTGGCCTTGGCAGGTGCTGAGGGTTTTGTTTCTGCCCTTTTCTTAACTCTTGCAGTAGGATACCATCTACAGTGGGGTTAATGGCCTGGCAGGCCACACTATGAAGTGTGTGCCAGTCCTATGTGTGCTAATGCTCTTCTACTGCTATTGAAACAGAGCATTTCAGCTGGAGGATAGTAGAGGCTGCACCAAAGATTACCTGGAGATTCGTGAAGGGAGTGATACGGGCACGCTGGCAGGACGATTCTGTGGCAGTTCCTTCCCTTCAAATTACACATCAACTGTTGGACATATCCTCTGGGTCAAATTTGTCTCGGACAGTTCAGGCACAAATGTTGGCTTCAGGGCCACCTTCTCTCACTGTAAGTAGATGTAATTTGATTGAAAACTATTGCTTTTTCATAGTACTTCTGAAATTATTCTAAAAAGTGATTGTTTGGACCTCTAAAGTCTATTAGAAAATATTTGCTGATGTCAAAAAGTCTGTAAATTCACTTAAAAATATTTTGTAAAATATCTACTTAATGTAAAGGGGTGATCTTAAACATGCCAGAACAGAATTCATGTGCATGCAAATATATAATATTTATTGAGCAGTTGGCAATATAAGAAAAAAGTATTTATTTCCCAGCTTTCCATTTTGCTTTTTGAGTGTGACAGTGCCTGTCTTCTGGTTTGGATCAAGATGCCATCAACCAGGGAGCAGAATTAGAAAAAAAAAAGGAAATTATGCCAATTTATAGATCCAAAATTTCAAGGTACCACTGTCAACATCAGTCTGACTTGCTGCATGAACAGACTACTGAAGCTAAACATCCACAGCAATTTTGATTATGCAAGCTAAACTTCTAATGATTTTTCCTTCTTTTGAGATTTAACTCCTTTTCAAAATGAATTATCAATAATTCAGACCTCAGTGAAGCCAGAACCATTTTTCACCAGGACACGCACAGGCATTTTTAAAAAAATTCTTTACTGCTTTTGCATAGAAATGAACATAAAAGTAGTCAGAGTCAGGGAGGAGTTTAGGTGTGCTGTCTTCCTGCTTCCCCTACATGTAGACACATATGGTTCAAATGGGTAATTGCTTTCAGGAAAGGGAGCACTGCATCTCTCAAAACAAAAAAATAATTAGATGTGCATCTTAGAACTGTCTGAGACATGTCTTACAGCCTTACAGCACTGTCTAGTCCTAAGTAAATTAAGTCAGATGAGTCCCCCAGTGTTTCTTTTACTCTGTGTGAATTAGAGGCATTAGTTGTCTCTCTTGTTTTTCAGTGTATGGAAATGACATTGTGGGAGACAGAGGGCAAATAGCTTCACCACAGTGGCCCAGAAGTTACCCTCACAATTCCGATTACCAGTGGCGGATAAGCGTCAACGCTTCACAGGTTATCCACGCCCGTATCCTGCAGATGGATATTGAAAATCATCACAGGTGCCAGTATGACCATCTAAAGGTGATTTCATTCTGAGAAGTTAATTTATTTCCATCAACTTTAGTAAAATGGATGAATAGAGAAACCTACAAGATGAATGGGAAGCATTTCTGGGGGTCTGGTGTGGCTTATTGTTTTTCCTGTGTTGTCCTTTCAATAATTATTATTTATAGGAAGAGTTACATAGTCTTTGGCTCCCTAACAGATATTTCCAATCTGTGAGTTAGAAATTTACTAAAAATAAGTCCACAATGGTACAATCCTGAATATTACTATTCAAGAATTTCAGATCAGATACCAGACTGAAATTTGCTCCATGCTGATTCAGTTAAGGACAACAGTGATAGTAACATCTCAGTGCTTCTAAAAATAAAGTTATTTTAAAATCCTACAAGGAATAATTCTTTACTTGCACTTTCTTTGCTCTCTGTATCAGTAATTTGGCTGCTGGTGGAAGAAAGGAGCCTCTTTCTTCCAGTTTGATTGTTTTTCTGTACCCCCTTGTAATACAGTCTAGCCAGGTTAAAAAATAGAATAGTGGAATAGTTTGGAGTTGGAAGGGACCTTTTACAGGTTATCTAGTCCAACTCCCTAGCAATAAGCAGGGGCTTCTTCAGCACAGGGCTCATGGTGCTAAGCAAAATGAACAGTAGAGAATGCAACTTCTTTCTGAACTTAGCTAACATAACCACTTAAATAAGGTAAATCTCTTCTTGCTTTCTTTTTTTAAAAGCAGTTAATTCATCAATTCATCCTTTTTTTATATTTGAGGAAGTTAATACTAATCCAATATTCTTGGTTCATTATTAATTTACTGATATTCCAATGTAATACTAGTTCAAAAAGGAAATAAAACTTTTTCTTTCATCTCATGTCATATATTAACAACATTTTTTCTCCTAACTCAGCTTGCCTTTCTTTGTCCCTCTGAAAGCTAAATGAGTTTCTTAAACTAGACATTTAGTGAGTGTGAATCAGTCTGACCTTTAACCTGACTCAAGAATCAGATCATTAATGTAATGTTAATGTTTATTTAATAATTTCTAGCTTTCTCTACTCCACATTTTTACTGGGTGGTAGATGAGAAGAACAAAATAAGCTTGAAAGCTGGCAAAGGAGAAACATCTTGTAACCAGACAAGATTTTGGGTTATAAATACATACAATAAGTAAAATATTTCTGTATATTTATCTGATAGAACTCAAAATACATATGTTCCTCAGTGTGTGGAAAAAATATAAAGAAAGAGAAAAAAAAAAAGTAATTCCTTTTCTTTCCCATGCTTATCAGGGTTTGGGTTTTTTTTCCCATCAGAGATAAAAGTTGTACCTTTGGACTTTTTTTATAGTGGGATGTCATTCTATATCCCCAAAGAGCACCCTGTGAGAAGGAATGAGGTGGATTTGATGATTTCCATTCAGATCTTTCTTCTGTGAAAGCTTCATTTTTAACAGCATATAATGGAAAGGGAGATGTGTTCCCTTTTTATAAGAGAGGTTTCTCTCTAACTTGGATTTGTTGAAGGATCCCTCACTCATTTAAAGAGGGAAATTTTCTCCTTGGAAATTTGCTGAGTATGGGGTAGATGAAAATCTGGCTCTGTGAGGAACAGCACTGTTCTTCTCTCTGCAGGTGTATGATGGGCCCACAGTTCATTCTCGTCTTGTTGCAACATACTGTGGTGCAGATCCTCTTTCTTTTGCATCCTCTGGCAGTTCAATGACAATCCAGTTCCAGACAGATTCATCTGTGGCTGGAAAAGGCTTTCTTTTGGAGTGGTATGCAGTGGATGCTTCTGCTGTTACACACACCATTGCTAGAGGTGGGTTTTCAGTGAGTTACAAGTGGTTTCCACAGTTTACAAGTGGTACAGCCAGTGATACACTCAGCTTTACTTAAAGAATTCCAAACCGACTTCCCCGCTAGAGAAAGCCCAAGTTATTAATGGGGGAAAGATTTCAGTGACATTTTAATGAAGCAATTTACTGTCTTTTAAAAACAATTTCTAAAGACTCTTAGACATACTAATTTACAGTGTTCTAAAAATAAGCATGTTGCTAGAGGATCATTTTTCTTTACGCAGGTATTTAATTAAATCTAAACATTTGTTATGCTTTCATGGAAAATCATCCCTCTTGAAAAACCATTCTAAATCATTGGCCATTGTGATATGAAACAAGCACAATACCTTATGTTAAACTGTGGTAGATGCTCTTAGGTATTTTGTTAGATATTCCTCAAGATAAAATAGGTCACAACATTGTTGCAGCAATGTGACTATAAACATCCTTACAGATCAGGATTTTCAAGTTTTATACTTCCAATCCAAACTGAAGTTGAAGTCCTGCAACACTATAACTGCACACATCATCCCTGTGCCCTCATTGTGCTTTATTATAGGACTGTCATCTTATATTACGTGAGGGGTGTATTCAGTTTAAAAAGAGGATGCCTTCTTTTTTTGTCTTCTTGTCCATGACAGGTGCATGTGGAGGGGCTGTAACAACTGAAGAAACACCTTCATTCCTCTTCTCGCCGAACTGGCCAATGAATTACAGAAATCTTGAGGACTGTATGTGGCTTATCAGAGCTCCTGGATCCACTGTGGAATTCAACATCCTGGCACTAGACATAGAATCTCACAGCTCATGCAACTACGACAAACTTATTATCAAAGATGGTGAGAAGCCAATCTTGCCCTACCCTGACAGGATGCAGTAGAGACCCAAGGTCCAAATACCTCAAATTCTCATCTCCACTGAGCTTAATCAATCCAAATGGCAATGGGAACATGCCCTAAAAGAGTACTTTTCCTCTCTTCTGAGACATTCTGCTAGTTAAAATAAAATTAGCAAAGTCTAGCAAAATTTTTGGTGATCTATAAAAATATTTCTAAATCTGTTAGAGGTTGAAGGCCTTGAAAAGCACCTTCCTGAAAGTGTTGAGCCACAGCAACAAAGAGGCTGATGTGGATTCAGAGATTCAGTGTTAACACTAATGTGTTCTTTTCATCTCAGGAGACAATAGTCTTTCCCCAGTACTGGCTACTCTGTGTGGACGAGAACCTCCTGGGCCAATAAGATCAACTGGAGATGCAATGTTCATCCACTTCATGTCGGATGCAAGTGTCACTGGAGCTGGGTTTAATGCCTCTTATCATAAAAGTAAGACTTGGTTCTCTTCTCCCCCAGATAAATGTCTGCCTTGCTGCTAGCAATGGGGTAAGAGACTCTGGCATTGTTAAGAGCTGTCTACAATTTAATTAATTACACATATATCTAATTATTCACCTCTCATGAGTATATGTTAATAAATGTATGACTCTACAAAGGTAAAATTTGCTCTTTTCCCAGCAATATAATGCAACAAAGCATGATTCAATCCGGCCAGTCACTTCTCAGAAGGAAGAAAAGTGAATGCTTAAGTTTATAACAGCTCAGCTGAAGGGTGAAAGAATGCTCAATTAAGAGAAAGAAATAAATTACTCAAAGCAGAAAAAGACAAAGGCAGAAATCTGTATACATTCTAGCAGGAATTTCAGCAATTTCGAGCAACAGTCCTCCCACATGAACTCAGGAATGATGACAGATTCCTGATTGGACTGAGGCACCAAGAAAGTGTTAGGGCAACAGTGACAATTGGGGAAGTTTTTCTGACTGGCAGCTGGAGCAGATGGCAGTGTTTTGGTCTATGGCTAGAAGCAATGTCTTCAGACAGGGTAATGATAAACTCATGCTATGGGAGGTCCTTGACATTGCTGCCTTCTTATTCCTCTGCTATGTCTGAGAATAGTCTCACGGTCAGGAATTTTGGTGTGTTATCTTGAAGTCTATAAGCTTGCAATTTGGGAGATCATTCATCATGTGCACTGCTATATGCCCCTCAGCTCTTCATACACTCATTCCAAAATTTATTTTAACCCATCACATCTTTTAGGAGACAGGGTTTTTCTCAAAATGAATAGGTGAATATTTCACGCTTTTGGGATTTTCTCTTTTCTTCAACTTTTATCTTTTTTTTTCAGGTTGTGGAGGCTATTTGCACACAAGCAGGGGTGTCATAACATCCCCCAACTACCCTCAAAACTATTCTCCTAATCTAAATTGTTCCTGGCATGTAGTGGTAGCCACTGGATTTATCATTGCTGTTCATTTTGAACAGCCTTTCCAGATTAAGAGCGAGGATTCTTCCTGCATACTTGGAGATTACGTAGAGGTGAGGTTATTGGCTGGGTCATCAAATCCTCAAAGCTATTAAAGCTACTGAATCTTACAGATTTCAGTGTCAGTAGAGCAGCTCAAAATGTCATGGGGTGCAACCACCAAAAGAGAAATACCAAAGATGATTTTTCTCTTTATCTCACTCTCTCTTTTTTTTAATGCGCATTAATTAATCACTAGTTTATTAATTTCCCCTGTGGCTGGAAGCATTAAAATGGTGTGTGCATAAAGTTTGCATTCCAGGGCTGTTTGCTTGAGTAACATTAGCAATTTCTGTTTTAGCTGAAAAATGGGTTAGATAATGCTGCCCCACCTTTGGTGTCTGCAAGAGGGAATGGACGGTTTTGTGGAAGCAGCCCCATCTCTACCATGTACACCACAGACAATCAGCTGTTTGTCCACTTCACTTCTGACAGTAGGAATGAAGGTCAAGGATTCAAACTGAAATATGAGGCTAAGAGTCTAGGTAAGTCTAGGTAAAAAACTTAAATTCTGCAACTTATACATATGTAACTTGGAATTTGTCCTCTTAAAGGATATTTTTCTTCTAAGTCCCAACCCTGGTAAAATTGGATGTCTGCAAAAATGTCTTGTACTGCATGACTTCTGATCTGACACTCAGATTTCTCCTTTTTAAAGAGTATCAGGCTCAGGTCACAGAACCTGAAGATATTAAAGACAGATTAAAAAAAATAAAAAAAAAAAAGGCCCTTTTGTAGGTAAGTAGCATCTACAGTTAGGAAGAGATGTTAAAAATTTGTACAGAAAAGGAAAAAACTCCTGGAAACAAGAACTTTATTTTGAACATTTAGTACCCAGTGCAAGCGCTAAATGAAGTTAGGAACTTTTCAGGGTAGTTTGTCTAGAAAGGTGACAACATTTCTCACAAGTTTTACTCCCAACTGAGAAAATAACATTAATTGCCAAAGCTAACTTCTTTGAAACAATGAACAAAATAGAGACCCAGGTGCCGGGACAAAATCACAAACTTGGCATTTGCAGGTATCCCACTGTGTTCGTAACAGATGCCACTTGGCACGCCTGGAGACCTGTTAAACAGAATATCTAAACAACTAAGGCAACCTGTCAATCAGCTCAAATCTTTAAGTGCTTGATTTCTGCCAGTTTTCCCTGCTGCCCCAAAGAATTAGCATTACTTCAGAGAATTCATGAGGGGAATAGATGAAGCTGTACAGTAGCATTTCTACCGCTTCAATTCATGGAAATAGAGTAAAGCCTCGGGCTAAACCAGTATTGCTAGAATGTAGAAGGAGTTCTGGTCAAAATAAAGATATTTTTGTCAGGTAAAGAACCTGAACAAACCTTCATGTTTGCTCTGACTGGCATTCCTCACACATTCATTATTATTATCAGACATTTCAGTTGTTGAAAAGTAGAAGTTGGGAATGATTCACAGAAATACTGATGGGTCTGACTTGTGGACTTCCTAGCTCTTGGGAATTGGCATAGGAACAAGGCAAGAAATATGTTTTTTGCTTGTTTTATAAGCAATCCAAGGAAGTAATAATAGCAGTTCAATTCAGGACCCTGAACATTTGGAAATGAGGATGACTAGGTAAGCAGGAGCACAGGAATATAGGATTCTACTGCATTAAAATGTTTTCCCACAGCAAGCAATAAAATACTTTTTTTTATGTGACTATATGACATCAAAAGGAAACTGTGTTGGAATATAGTGATAAGTCATATTTTTCATGCCTCACCCATTTCCTTTTCATGTTGTTTTTTATTGGCAATCTTTTCTTTCCTAGCCTGCGGAGGGAACATTTATATCAATGATTTCAACCCCAGTGGATATACATCTTCCCCCAACTATCCAAGCAATTACCCTCCACATGCTGACTGTGTCTGGACCATAACTGCTCCCAATGGACATGCAGTAGAGCTGCAATTTGAAGATCAGTTTTACATTGAACCTTCACCAAAGTATACATCTGCCTTGTTTTGCCTATTTTTTTTCAGAGACTCCACTCTGATTTTTCTTTCTCTGTTACTTTCTTTAATTCTTCCCAGAGAACAAACACGTCTATATTTAAAATCAAATGGGATTAAGAAATTTTTGAGAGATCACTGAAGTATCAGGTCACTGGTTTACATTCTAGGACATTGCAATGCATAACAAAAATTAGTATGACAGAAAAAGTAGAAACATCCAAGATAGAAAGGTGCTTTCTGTAGAATCTGTGCCCCATAGTCCTTTCATATTCAGATTTTCAGTAATTTGGACTCTCGGGTGATTTTAAAGCCAATGGATTGCCACTATGACACTTTGCCTCCCTCCTCCATTGCCTGGTGGCTGGTTTGCAATGGGTCTACACATTTTGCACTCCCTGCCTGAAGCAGAAAACAAGGTTATTTTCCAGCTGATTTAGTTTCATTGATAGAGGCTTTAAGGCAAAGGTGAGCCTGTGAAACCACATCCAGGAAAAATAGTGAAGGATGGAGAATCCCAAAGGTGTCCTTTCTGGCTTCAGGACACTGCACCATTCTGAAGGCAGAGTTTATAGTTGAGATATTTTAGGTCTTTTAATGCCCACCTAATTAGACCTCAGAACTGAATTTTTATTCCCTTAATCTGTCTTCTTGTTGCCCCTTAATTCAACACTTCTCGGTGAGACTAATAGGGAATATCTGCTGAATCTGAATCCTGCCAAAAATGTATTTAAGATGATCACAACTACTTTGCCAGTGCTGTTCATATCCCTACCCAGAATTTGCCCCATCAGATCTGATCTGATCATACACTGACTTTTAGATGAATCTTTCTCAATGTTTCTAGCACTTCTTTTGATTCAGTAATTACATAACTGCAATGGATTATGATCTAGTTGATTCTGTCTTGGTCACACTGCATGGAAACCAATCTGATTCACTACAGCTTCATGGCTTTGTGCACGTACTGGAATGATTTTGAACCCCTACTGCCATACATTGAAAAGAAATTGTTCTCTCTTCCAGCTGCACTTCCAGTTACCTAGAGCTGCGCAGCGGTGCTGACTCCAGCGCCCCCCTCCTTGCCAGGCTGTGTGGAGGTTTGATGCCAGGCTCACAGAGATCCTCAGGAGCTGTCATGTACCTGAGGTTCAGGTCTGACAACAGTGCCACACACGTGGGATTCAATGCTAAATACTCCATTGGTAATTCCTGTATTTATCAGTTTCTATGATTTTAGAGAAGATTTTGGTCTCAAGTGTTAGACTTTTGTAATAGGTTCTAAATCAGACCTGTGGGATAGGCTGACAGGAACATGCCTCTTTCAGTTGCTATTAGAGCTAAGGCATCAGAATATCAGCATGTTCTGCACCTAGCAAAAGCTGAAAATTAGGGAAATATTAATAGGAAAGAGCTCATAGACCAGCAGTAGCAGAAACAACTACTGGATAACCTCTTGTCAAAGCCAGTTGTCAAAGGAGCAGTAGGAAAAAAGGTCAGTGGATAAAGTCATGTTACATGGTTTGATTTTCAGCCTCCAAACTTAGTGTCACTTTCATTAGCAGAGTTCTGAAGGGGAATGTGAAGATCATCTGAGAATTGGCAGCTGAAGAACAAATTAGGAGCTTCTCCATGTAAATGTAAATCAATCTATAATAAGGTTGCTAGATAAACAGCGGCAGCATAATAATGGACTGGAAAAGGAAGGAGCTATGAGAAACATTATTTGTCATCTGGGAAAGAAATACTTTAGTTACTTGTTCTAAAGCTGCAGAAAAAGGGTTAGAAAGCACTAGAAAATGATTAAAATTCAAGAAAAATAGTCATTGATCAGATTCAGAACTGTGCTAATTTTTTAGGTTTGATAATGTTAACAATCTTTAAAGAATAATAGCTATTACATTAGTATCACTTATGTAGGAAAGTCTAGGACTGTTAATTTCTCAAAGGCAAAGTAATGAACTATATTGTTTTATACAGAATTTTGCTCATTGCATTAGATCTGAAACACTAAAGCCAAAATAGTCCTACAATATTTCTGAATGTGAAAACTGAAGAAGCTTGCATATATACATATATTTGTTAGTATATGAAGCCATAATTTACATTTAACCATAACAGATTTACACTGTCTTAGCTGAATGCCATTCATCCTGAAATAAAACACTAATGACTCATGGAACTGACAGTATGAACACAACTGTTACTGCCATGGAAAGATTGCAACTAACAGATACAGAATTTGCTTAAAAAAAAAAAAATCCACCTGAAATATTGTTTCATAGAATCATAGACTATCCTGATTTGGAATAGAACCACAAGGATAATCAAGGTCCAGCTCCTGGACCTACACATGACCATCCCAAGAATCACACCATGTGCCTGATGAGCACGTGTTTTGCTGTATGCCTTACTACTACAAACTTATGTTTGCAGGTACTGCAGAGAAATGAGGGTTCAGAGAGAGACAATTAAAAATTATTAGCTGTTTTACACACTGTGCAGTGATTACTCACTAAGGCATCACAAGGAGTGAGTGTGAAGGGATGAAAAGAAAAAGGAGTCTGAACTGTAACAGTTGACCCCAACCAGAAGTCAAATTTTGTCTGTCATAAAAAATTCAGATCCACACTTAGCAAGTTTCATTTACTTATAATTTACCTGTTACATCTTTGCAAGCTTTTCTGGTAAATATGGACATAGATATAGATTAGGTTGAAAACTGTGAGTTTATTCAAATTATAAGATATATGAAAGAGAGGAAGGGATGTTTGGAATGGCAGGGTGTGTGTGGGTGTGGGGGGTGTGAAAAAATAAAACAGTAACCAGGACTGATCAAATTCGATTGAGAACATGGAAGATTTTTAATTGGAAGGCAATTCCTGTCTTATTATCACAGTTAGAGAATGAGTCAGTTGTACCTTACCTGTTAGTCTTGTTTAGGAGAAAGATAATCTCTCTGAGGTTCTTTAGTCAACCAAATAATATTCTTCCTTTTGCAGCTCCCTGTGGTGGGACAGTGATAGGACAGACTGGTATCATTGAAAGCACGGGGTATCCTGACCTTCATTATCAAGACAACCTGCTGTGTGAATGGTTTCTGCAGGGTCCCAGGGGCCACTATCTTACCATCAGACTAGAAGGCCTAGATATTCAAAACTCTCCTGAGTGCACAAACGACTTCGTGGAGATCCGAGAATACAACGCTTCTGGTCTGAAATTATTTCAGTGTTTGTCTTCCCCTCCCTAGTACTACTAGGAAACCTTACCAGAGGTCCCTGAAAACATTTCCCTTTGGGTATAAAGTGAGCCTTTTCAATGTGCAGTATTTGTTTGTGTCTTTCTTGCTGATGCAAAGTAAGGCAAACAAAACCCTTCTATTTGCCAGCAATAACTCGATTCCACTGGTTTACTCCTTCCTGTCCAGTTAAATTGGAAAGTGACCCTTCAATATAAATATAAATAATATATTGATATAAATTTCTCTTTCTCTATGTGATTTTTGCAGGAAATTTGTTAGGCAGGTACTGTGGTAATACTCTCCCTCATGCTGTGGACACCTCTGACAGTTTTGCTTATGTCAAGTTTGTCACTGATGGATCAGTCAACGCCCGGGGATTCAGACTGCGCTTTGATTCCAGTACTGAAGGTTGGATTTCTAAGGTTGAGATATGCTCTCAGGAAGCAACTTATACCACAGATCATAGTCAGAAATGTCTCAGTCTTGCCACGATGAGAGGCTTGTATCATATGGCATCAAAGCCTGTGGGTCACCCAGGCTTCTGAAGCCTGGGATGAGCCCTTCAGAGAAGGAAATATTAACAATTAGAGTTGCTATGGTCAGTTAATACTCATCTGCTTTTATGACTGAGTGATAAAGACTGGCAGGAACTTGGCTGTTTAGACAAACATATGGACAGGATAGGGGGATCAAATCAACCTCTCAGGATCTCTTTTTCTCGCAATATTGATTTTATGTTGTTACAATTCTGTAAGCAATTGAAGTGTACCAATATTTGGATATTTCAGAATGTGGTGGGGATCTTACTGCACCTGTTGGAACATTTACTTCACCAAACTATCCCAACCTGTACCCACATAACCGAGTGTGTGAATGGAGGATCACAGTGGAAGAAGGCCGACGTGTGACCCTAACCTTTAATGACATGAAAACTGAAGAGCACTGGAGCTGCTCATCAGATTATGTGGCTGTGAGTACTGGGTGTAGTGTCAAAAACTGCTCTTCCTAATCCCTTTTAGTAGAATTAATGAACATAATAAAGCTGAAAAGTCACTTATAGCTCTATATATGTTTTTTAGACAAATCATAATTTAAGCTGGGGAAAGCAGACAATTGAGAGAAAGTTATCTCTGTAGAGCATCTAAACTCATCTCCTTGTTTTGGAGTATGGAAATTTTGAAATTGTGGCCCAGGCAGAGTAGAAGGCTTAAAGGAATCACTGGAGTTGTCTTTTTATCAATTATGACAAAAAATTCTTGGGTTTTTGAAAAATTTCAATGTCTCTTTTCTGTGCAAACAAAATCCATCAGTCGGTTCCAGGTTTTGTTGACTTTAAAAATATCTACTGCTGTTGTTACCTTTTGCTGTCAATTAAAAAAAAAAAAAAGGTAGAAAAAGACAGATTGCAGCGAATTGCTACTCTGAACTAAACATAGAGAAATCCCAAGAAACTTTACTTGTATATCACTCTCCATTTTGAAAAAAAAAAAAAAAAAAAAAAGGTAAATAACGGTTATTTTATCATGTTTATTTTTGATTTCTGGTTATTTAGTGAAAAAAAAAAATGCAAGCCTGGCACACAGACCTGAACCTTGTCAGATGTACAAATGCCTCAAAAATGTGATTCCTTTATGAAATTGCAGGAATGTGAGGTAGAGTTTAGCTTCCCACTTGTTCAGATAAGCAGTGCAAACACAGGAATTAACTGTAGAATGATCAGAAGCCAATCCATGCACAAGCATGGGAGACTGAAGTAATTACTTATCCCTTGAGGTTTGTAGATGATGTTTCCCTTGTTTTTCTTCACAGATGCTTTAGACAAACCTTTGGGAGCTGGCTTTTTATCAGATAATGATCTCTTAAAGGAAAATTTTTCCTGCTGGCTTTTATGCCTTCAATACTCTAACATATTCCGCATCTCAGTGGGAAACATCATTTCTGCCTTGCTTGCACTGCAGAGTAGAAAGAAGGAAATTAATTCCTAGGCTAAAGGGTGTCTGAAGGAAACGGAGCAAAATATCCTTGGATCATCAAAAAGTGAAATGTTTGAAATAATCAGAAATGCCCACCAGCACTCACTATGTTGGAGAAGATTTTGATAAAGCTCATGTTGGCTTTAGCATGAATACAAAGATGATGATTTGAAATGAAATTAATATGATCAGTAGCTGGCATTATTAAGTGATTGAATATAAAAATATTTAGCTAAACCACAGTATTCTTCTCAATAGAAAAAATCAATTTCTGTTTGAAAAAGGAGAGAGAGAGAAGGAAAGAATATGTTTGTATTTTGCCAAAATAAGCAAGTTTTTTTGATGTTTACTTCAGGGCCTTATCAAAGTAATTAACGTTTCTTCCAAGGTTTGTGTAGTTTTAAGAACTAACACCTTGGGAGGGACATCAATGAATTTTGTATTAAAGATTGTAAACACTCCTAAATTATACAGGAGATGTTCATAAGACTGTATATTGGTATCATAAGAATTTATTTTGATTCCACAGGTTTACAATGGCCTTGGGCAAAACTCTCCCCAGCTGGCCAAGCTGTGTGGGGAGGTAAATCCAGGCACTGAGGTGAAATCCACAGGAAACACAATGAAAGTCATTTTGGTGACAGATATGTCCCGTGCAAGCAGAGGCTTCAGTGTCTCATATACCTCTAGTGAAGATGCAGGTAGTGTATGTTTTTGACTTAAGGGGTTGATCTCTTGTGAGTCATTTAACAGCTAGAGTACTGGCATATATACAAAAAATTACCTAAACAGATAACAAATCTCTGATACTTTTTTTCTCTTTCATCTCTGGATGGGAATAGATATTTATCTTTAATTAGCTGAAAGAACTTGAAAAAAGATGGAGAATCTATGTGAGCAATGGACTTCATGTGCCTCTGTATGGATCACAGTCCCTGCTGTCTCTACTGATGTATTTTTTTTTACTTAGTCTTGAGTAAGAGATGGTCTGAAGTGGCCCTATTCCATGAAAAGTTTCAAAAAGCATAGTGCTATAGACAAATTGAATAATTCAAGTGCTTCCTTATTACTCAGGAGGGTAATTAATTTATTGTAGTTTGTGAAAGAGTGCAGCTAACCTACTTTTGCAAGCTCAGCCTCCAGAGAGGAGGCAGCAGGCAGAGCCTTACTACTACAGCCTTGAACCTTTTGAACTTATTTTCCAACTCCCACCCTAAGCATCCTACTATGGCATTGAGGGTATCTTCCATGAAAACTTTTCTCTTGAGCCTAGAATGAGTAGGGCTGAGCAACACTGAACTGAAGCTGTAGTGAGATTTTATCAAAATATTAAATAATGGTTGTTGTATTGATAGTGCTGCTGACATATTTTATTTGATATTGCAAATAATCGTTCTTTGCTTTACATGTGTGTTTTTAAAGACTTGACAATAAATTCCAGGGCACCAAGCAAGAATTAACTTGTACACAGCAGTAACTTATAAAAAAGTTGGAAGATGGAAAAGGTTTTGATCTAATCAGCACATGTGCTTTCTGATGTGAGCATACCTGAATGAAGAGGGGCAAGATTTCTCCTCATACAATAATTATTATTAATTTTAAATAAACCGTATTTTGTTTCTGCAGTTTGTGGTAGAATCCTGATGGCACATGCAGGTGGGAATTTCTCTTCTCCTGGTTATGATGGCATCAGAAATTACACAAGTAACCTGAACTGTGAATGGATCATTGAAAATCCCTCTCACTATAATTCATCCATTTATATATATTTTGAGGATTTCCACTTGGAACATCACCAGAACTGCCAGTTTGACTACCTAGAGCTACGAATAGGTTTGTATTTTCAGTAGAAGAATGAATGCCTATCAAGATTCTAGTTGTACAACTCTTTTTGTGCCAAATCTCATTCATATCTATTTGCATGGAGTGGCTGTTATAGAATCTGTACATTTGAGAGTTCACATCCTGCCTTCCATGTTGCATCCATGATCAGAGGTGGGATTTCACTACCAGAGAAATGGATGCATGGATTTGGTCACCTGTTCTTTCAGGGGAGAAAATGAAAAACTTCATAGACACCTTGGGGGGATAACTAGTTTTGCTGATTGCAATACTCACCTGACTCTCTCTTTACAAGGGACAATATGAATTTCACTTCATCTGCCTTGAGAGATGGCATTTGCAGTCACCAAAACAATCTATTTGGTCCACTCCCCATTCTCTCCCTGGTCCTGAAATATCTCCAGGGACAGCAGGAATGGAGTAAAGAATGTTTTAATTATTCATAGCCTCTGGACTGCAAACCCACTTCAGATCCTTTTTAGTGTTCCATAAGATGACTCTCCAAAAAATCCATATTTACAGTAAGAATACATTGCAAAACACAGACTAAAGAATTTTAAAGAAAAAAGGAATCCCAGGATTAAGGCACCAGTGATATCCCTGCATATTTGAGCATCTTTATCCACAAGAGCAAGCAACTGGAAATGTCACACGAAAGTAGCTCAGCTAATGCCAAATGTAGTATGAAAGCTTCAGCTGTCTTCTTCGTGGAAAGGCTGTAGCTGTGAGCCCCAGAGACAGCAGATTTTAATTTACCAGGAAATGCTTTTTGAAACATGTGAAAAGGTTGAGAGCAGGAATCTGTCACATCCTTATTTGCACTCATTTGAGCAAGAGCTTTTGATTGTAGAGCATTGGTTTGTCCTGTGTAGAACCAGACCCTGCATAGCTCTGTAGCCTAGCAGTTCTCTCCCATGTATGCACTGGAGCTGGGAAATAGTAGAAAAAAAACTCAGAGAAATAAACAGTAAAATATATTTGCTTTGTTACCCATTTGTTCCTGCTACTCTCACTTTATCATGAGCCTCAGGCCTCTGGGCACTACAATCAAAGAAAAAGGAAGAAAGTGTAGTTTTGTTTTGTTCTACACAGTTTTGTCATCTAAATAGCAGTGTCCATTTCAACACTACTGATGGTTCTCCAATTTCACAGCTAGCCTGGTGCCAAAAGCAGAATGCCCTCATCCATCTGTGTATGCTGCAAATACCATTTAATGAGCACTGAGATGCAGTAGTGCAGAATGCCACTAAACTCAGGCAGGTGCTGTTTAAGACTCCTGACACAGCAGATGCAAAGTTAAAGGTCCAGTTCTACTTTAACTTACCTGAGAGACCCCAAATGGAGTTGAGATGTGCAAAATTCTTTAGTGATGCCCATACAACACACTTCATGGTATGGGCATCAAGTAAAAAAATTTAATAGCAGAATTTATTGCAATTCATTGACTAACATTTAAGCTAAATAGTTAAAATAAATATTTCACATTTTTTAGGGTAAGGTATTAATTAATTAAATTATCATGCATGTCCATGTAGATTGTACATGGTAATACAGCTGAGCATATTGCTACAGTGAAATATATGCCTGACTTTTGGCTTTTGTGGAAGACTCTTCACTTTGTCTTTCAGACCATTCCTTTCAGTTTGAATGAAATGTTACAGCACAACATTTCTGTTTTCTTTTTCTGTTTATCAACAGTCTAGATCTCTGGCCAGCTGGCCATTCATGAAAGCAATGATTGGTGTCACTTTTCATGCTGTAGAGACTGAGTAACCTGGGTGACATCTGTCACATAGTCAGTCACCTCATAAAATGTACAAAAAGAAAATGTATTTCACATACTAATGCTAAAAGTAGTTATTACTACTTTTTCCTGAAACACAGTTTATCATTAATGTCTTCTGCTTGTACTTGTAAATTTTAGTGCATGTTATCAAGACAGTTTGTACCATTTCTCTGTGTAATTTGCAAGATAGAATTTTATTATATGTCCCTTTTCATCCTTGTGCTTCAAGGCATTTCAAATGGTGGCTGTGTCACTTGCATATGAGAGAAACATGAAGTTGCTCAACCAACTCATGACTGGGAATAACTGAAAAGGCTTTGAAGAGCACCCAAAATTTCCCCCTCTTGCTCTAGTGCCTTCTTCACAAGAATGGCCTGCCACTTACTGCAGAGCTAGGAGTTGCTTTTGAATGGAGACTTTTAAGACCAGCCACCTGCTATTATTAGAGAAGTGAACATAGAAATGGCATTGCCTGGATGTCATGAGGAATGCTATTACACTTTCTTTATCCTGAGAATTTATCAGTAATAAACAGAAACTGGTGCTTTTAGCAATGTGATAGATAGGAGCTCACCAGCTTGAGCAAACGTCTGGTGTCACTCAAGTACAGTGCAGTGTCCGGTGTTATGCTTTTCTTTTAGGCTTCAAGGATTTCAGCAAATGCTGGCCATTTTTTGGGATTGTTTTTTTGGGTTTGGGTTTTTTTTTGTTTTGTTTTGGTTTGGTTTTTTTTTTTATTTTTTTTTGGGGGGGGGTTGTTTTGTTTGGGTTTGGGTTTTTTGGGTTTGTTTGTTTGTTTGTTTTTGGTTTGTTTGTTTGTTTTGTGTTTTTTGTTTTGTTTTGTTTTTTGGTTTTTTCCATACAGAGCACAATGTGTTGAGTTCCCTGGAAAAGAGATGCCCACTATTACTACAGTGATGACAGTTTGTTCATCGATGGTGCACATCCCTATGCAGTAGAAAACTCAAAGTCCCTGTTGACTTTCATGAGGATGTCACAAAAACGAAGGTTCAATAGGTGTCCATGTGATACGGTCCTTAGGCCATCTCTTTTCACTGTTCTGCCCCGAAAGGTCTATAGTTTTGGGGCAGAACAGTGAGGCTTTTGTGTGTCTGATAAGACATATGAAAGTGTGCAGGATGGCAGGAAGGGGAGAAAAGGAGCCCAGAGTATTAAATGCATCATTGATACAGCACTGGAGTGAACTTTCTTGTTGCCAAGATTTAGATCCCAACAATGAACTGCATAACTGTTTATATCCATAAAAAATAATCAGTTACTAAGTGTGATATGTACTCATCTCAATTTTCTTGTCAAAACAGAATGAATTGCATGTTTGCACTCTTCCTTTATGTTATTTTAGCTCTTTTAGGACTCAAAATGCTGTGTTGTTGTTTTTTTTTTCCCCCTTTCTTTGCTTAGGGGATGCTGATGGAGAGTTAATAGCCAGACTTTGTGGTCAGGCTGCACCATCTGTGCCCCTAGTTATAGCTGCTCCCCAGGTCTGGGTACAATTTGTCAGTGATGAAAACACAGAAGATAAAGGATTCTTGGCCCATTACACATTTGAAGGTAAATGGCTCCATAGACTGCTGATTTGGCTGACTGAGGCACTCTGGGGAATGTTGCCAGTCATTAGGTGATATGGAGAATAGTCATGATGGATCAACTCTTAAAGAGGTCCTCAAAATTTAGACAGTGTTAGCCACTATTTATATCTTCAAAAGTGAGCTTGTGCTAGCAGTTGAACTCTCGGATTTATTTTCTGCCTCACAGCTGACATTCCCCAAACCACATTTGAAATTTTGCAACACTCAGAGCAGCTGGTTGCTCTTGGGAATGGGGATGTAACAGGTACTACCAGCCAAGTTTGACTTACTTCAGATAGGTCTCTGGAGTGCTGCTAGCAGAGCTGAAATGCATTCTGCTGCTTGAATCTTTGCACTCATTTTGAAATCCACTTGAAGTCGTATCAGTGCAAATTACACCACTTGGCCATTTATATGCCAGAACAACTACTCTTCCTGTCACAGAATTTAGCCTTGGGGCTTATCTAGACACATCAGAAACTTTTTTACTTCATTGTGTTGGTCCAAGGATGGCACTGGTTTGCTTAAGAGTGAAATAAACAAATGGACAATATGGTGAAAGAGGCAGATGTCAGCTGGCAAAGGTTTTGCAGAGTTTTTTTTAAGCATCAGAATAAATGCAAAGTTTCAAGGTCATTGCATCCTTTTACTCAGTATTCAAGGACTAAAATTTTAAAACTTGGAATTTCCCAGATAAATTGTTCATCTTTATCAGTACATCTTAAATATATTTTATTACTATTACAAGCTGAATAATCTTCACTCATTTGATTATAGTGTTCCGTTCTGAAAATGTATTGAAATGTTACTTTTTTTTCCTGCAGCCTGTGGTGGTGTACAGTCAGGTGAAAGGGGAGTTATCTCAAGCCCTAACTACCCAGAGCCTTACAGCAGTCTGAATCGCTGCTCCTGGGTGTTGGAAGCCCCTGAAGGTGAAACCATCACTGTGAGTAACATGTCACAATTGTATGCTCAACAGACAGTGTGAAAATTACCTTCTGAATTTTGAGGAACAGATTTAAGACCATTTGGAAAATCAGAAATGTGGAATAATTAAATATCTTCCCATAGATTTTAACTAAAAGAGGGAATGAAGATTATACAACAAAACTGTTTGAAGATTGTCCTTTTTGAAAAACAGAAGAATCCTAGTATTACTTGACCTCAAGACATAGCACTGACTTCTCCTTTAAACAATGACTTGCTATGTTTACAAAACCAAAATAACTCATTTTATTAGATGTTCATGGGTATTCTCACTATCATGAAAATAAACATGAGGCTGAAGGAAAGTTCAGGAAAGTTTTCTTCTCTGCAGGAAAGTTTCAAACCACTAGAAAGTTACTTTTGTGTCTTACTGGTTAGTCTGGAACATAATGTGATTTCTGGTACAAATTACATCAAAAAAATGTTGCTCCAATTTCCCAATAAGTATTAAAAGTCCACCTGATGTGCTGCTTTCTTGAGTCAAACTCTTGACAGACCTATTTAAGCACCTTTATGACCAAGCAGTACAAAACCTAATTCACTTAATTATTTGACTGATTCTTTCAAGCACAGATACAATCAGTGACATTTATGGTTCGGGTCAGAAAAATATCTGAAAAGCAGTTTTGTGGGAACACATTGCAGATTTTCATATGTAATGTCTTTCATTAATTTCCCTATCACGTTTTCCTTGCTTACAACTACAAAGGTTAGAAATGCAAACCCATAGTCCTAATTCTTCTTCTACTTGATATTCTGACCACTGCCTATGTACTTATTTCAGGGAATACAGGATTATTTTAGTAGAACGCAAGATTTCTATTTAATCCACAAACTAGTTTAAAGCAGAACTAATTTTAATCAGATAAAAGCAGATTTCTGTTTTGAAAAGACTGAGTAGCAGCATTCTCAGTGAAGGCAGACTAATTTTTTCCAGTATAAGTGCCAGTTTCAGTTGCTGGCAAAGTTCTAGACTTAAACTATTACAGCTAAATTTGTATTTAGTCTTAGACAGGTTCTTTTGGAAGTGAAGACACACAAGAGGTACAGGAAAAAATCCTGTATGTTTACTAAACTTTTCTACAAAGATCCTGCTCCTGAAACTACTTAAAAAATCCCCAAATTGATGGAAACAGAGCCAGGCAGTAACTAGTGTACGTCAATATTTCAGCATCAACAAGTCCTGGAGTCTACAGAATCAGCAATCTAAATGTTTGAACTGGGGATGCCAGGTGTGAGCTTATCTTTCCAAGGACAGTGGCATCGATGTGGGAGGGAGACAGGGTCAGGAGCTGCCTGTCCAGCCCAGTCTGTTTATGTGATGCATCCAGGCCCACAGGAACCAACCACAGAACTGTTTCTGTTTTGGTGGAAACAAACATTATTTTTAGCAACTGTTACTCTATTGATTCAAAATAATAGGAAGAAAAGAAAAAAAAAAAAAGCCTTTCTGCTTGCCTAGCTAGTTATGAACAGAAACTTTGCATGCAGGAAAGTGGTTCAACACCTGTACACATTCAGCACTGTTTTGAAGCACATTCTTACTTTCAAAATATGGTCAAGCCACCATGATGCCAGTTTTGAACCTATGAATTCCTCTTCCACTTCTGTCTTCAAGCTAAGTAGCTGCTGTTATTTATAGTGGCAAGATTCCAGTCAATACTTGCAGGAAAACATCATGAAGTGAGGGTCAGATTTCTGAGTGTAGGCAGAAATCATTGCACCACAATGGCTACAGGATCTGTCTGGAATTGCTCTAAACCCTCCCTTAGAGTGACTGGTTTTAGCACCTGAATGTCACCTTTATGTGTTGCAGCTTACTTTCACAGCCTTCCACGTTGAAAATCATCCCATTTGTAAGTGGGATTCTGTTACTATCCTGAATGGTGGCTCTCCAGGGTCTCCTGTCATAGGAACGTATTGCGGATACAACTCACCTGGGACTATTCAGTCTGGCTCCAACAAGCTAGTCATCATCTTTAATTCTGATCACTCTGTTCAAGGAGGTGGCTTTTATGCAACATGGACAGCAGAATCTTTAGGTAAGTTTGCATGAAAGAACAAAAGAAAGGCATGCCATCAGGTTCCTTGAAAGAAGCCAGTACTAAAAAAATTAGTAATCAAGTGCTTTCTGATCTTATGCAATGAATTCAAATTTGGATCGATTTTGTACTTTTTAAACCTCTTACTGGCAGTTTCTTGATGGCTGTAAATTGATACCATCACCATTACCCTCTCAGCAGTGGTATCTATTGTCAAGGACTATGAGACATTTCATTTCATGAATAACAATTGTTCCACAGTTTCATTTGGTTTAAACATTTAAAACTAGGAAGAAGTAGGTTCCTAAACAGAGGCAAACAGAACATCTCAAAGAGCACATGTGACAACAGCCTAGAACTCTTGCACTGTGATGGAGATGTTGGTACACTTCTGAAAGTGGTATACACACAGGATTGAATGGTACATTTCTCAAAGCTACCTTCCTTCTCTTGAAATTATCACCACTCTGTAGCTCACTATTTGTGCAGTGTACTTCATGAAGCCATTAAAGGACTAAAGGTAAGCGTAGATGTGGCAGATGGTGGCAGAGCAGAAATTACAGCAGAAATTACAGCTGACAGAAATGCCAGCTCAGTACAGAACTGGCATATGCTTCCTAGTGTCACCTCCAGCTGCAAACCTTCTGGCTGATCCTGATCATCTTTCTGTCCACTAATGGTGTAGCTGTATTATTCACACAGTTAGTTGATGGAGTGTCGTCTTAAACATATCAGTAGTCTGTGCTTGCATGAATATACACTGTCATTTTAGCAAGTTTTTGACTCTGTTCCCTGAGATTTCATGTGCAATGAAGCCCACTCTTCAATGGTGCAGTAGATATTAGCCTACATGTGCCACATGCCCAGGCAGTATTCTCTCTGTAAGTTTTAATTTCTACATATACCCACTTTACTTTCTGCAGCTTTCTTCTCATTTGTTCACTGAGAATCTCCAGGTCTGCCTTCTGTATGTGTGACCAAAACTTGATTTTACATCCTTCTAAACACAATTTCCATTTCTAACAGAGAAGAATGAAAAATAACATCTTCCTTTTAAAGCTACTATATATTTTTTAAATTAAGAGGGAAAAAATAGAGTGCTACAAACCTTTTTATTTGGTCTTTATTCATCCTTTTAGTCCACTGTCTCTGAAATAATACGGGGTTGCTAGTACTGTACACATAGCCCTAATAAATTATTCTTGGCATGGTATTTTCAAATATGTTTCAAATTAACTAAACTTATTCTGTGTAAAATCATGAGCTGCCACAGAGCCATGACCAGCTATTGCTTTATAAATGAATCTGTTAGCAATTTTTAAAGGCATGTTTTTCAGCCCATCCCATAATTCCACTGAAATCCACAGGGCTGCCTAGGCCAGGAAAGTCACTATTTTGCCCTGGGTAAACGGATGTAGCTTGAACAGATTCACATGTGGGACTGCAATATTTGCATGTTGCAGATTGAGAAGAAAAAAGGATATATCAGTAGACTGTTTTTTCTCCCTAGAGTCCTTTTCTGAATGGCTCTCTGTCACAATGGGCATGCTGTGGGGTGTGGGGAACCTGCAGACTCAGATGTATTCCTGACCCCTGCACTCTTTCAGAGCAATATTCACTTATTGCCAGGAGTCTATAGATGGACCTTGTAAAAGGCTATGAAGTGGCGAGAATGAGCTTGTGAAGAAAATAAAGTGAAGTACAAAAAGACACCTCTAGAGTGTAACTACCTCCCTGCTGCAGGGGTGGGAGAAAGAAAATCAAGAGGGGTAAATGAAATTTCAGTGAGTATCAGGGCTTTCCTCTCTCACTTTTGCAGCCATAGAAGCAAATAACCATTCAAAGATGAACACCACTCAAAAATATTTGAACATTTCTCCCATCTGCTGCTATTTTTTCCAGGCTGTGGTGGAATCATTCACTCAGATAATGGTACAATCAAGTCCCCTCATTGGCCTCAAAATTTTCCCATGAACAGCAGATGCACATGGACCATCATTACTCATGAAAGTAAACATCTGGAGATGAACTTCCACAGTAACTTCCAGATTCCAGATAGCAATGGAAGCTGCCAGAGCAGTTATGTGAAGGTAAAATAATGATTTCAGATCCCTGTTTTGCATTTGTTATGGTTTGGACTGTCAAGGTTCAAAATTTGGGAGATGTAAACTAAAGTCCTCGTACCATACAGTCCATTTTCTGCGTGCTTTGTAAGCTGGCCTGTATAAAATTTTAATTTTCATCGCTTCTTGAAGTTCCATCTCCAGCAGGGTTCCATCAGCCTACATGCATTCCCAAAAATTAAAAATAGGAAAAAGGCATATATTATTTCAGAACCAGAAAATAATGACAAAATAAAGCATAAAGATAATTTCTTTTCAATTACTTCGGGAAGAAAAAACACATGAATTTTACGCTATAATTCTGCCAAACTTCTTTATAATTATTTAGACTGTCCAGTTTGCACTTCTTTTTGATTTCCAGAAACAAAGATTAAAATCTGATCTTTCATATGTTGTCAAGAACCATTGTTTTCAACAATAGAACAGAGTGGACATGTCTTGAATTTTTCAGTGTCATTTTTTTCTCAGGCATTTGGCATATGTTCAGTGGTTTTGTGCTCATTTTCTCCCCAGCAATACAACTCCCTCTTGAAATAAAGGGCAAACATAATTTTACAACATGTAGGAAGACTTGAGCAGCTGTACATCTGATCTATACCAACCAACTTAGAGTTGCACTCTTTTTTTAAGGCTGTGAAAAAAAACCCACAGAGATTAGATTTCTCTTTTCATAACGTGCTCCTGCAGTTAATTGACGCAATGTTACAATACATTTCACTAATATGAAAGTCTTAATGCCACTCAGTAAAAGTTTTATTTAATTTTAAATTCCTAAACTGCCCTGAATGACATAAGCAAAACTATATCAATTGGAGATTTTCTCCACAGAGAAAGATCTGAAATTTTTGATGTCCACTTCCTTTTCTGAATGTCTAATTTGAAATGTACGAAGGTATTTGAAAAGCTGTAGAACGATATAAGTTTCTTCCATTTATTCCAAACTGAGCAGCCAAAAGAGAGTAATCCAAAATCAATAGTGACTTTGCAAAACCTTGGCTGGGCTATAAACTGTATAAATTAATCCTCTGAGCATTCATTGACTCTAACACCTGGTCACATGAATGAGGTGATTCATGTGCTCACACTTACAGACTAACCCCTGGCTAACCCTTTCCTTTCTAGGATGGTTGCTTGAAGCAATCACAGTTTCATGTGGTTGTACTAGTTCCACTCAATTTCCTTCAAATACATTATGCTAAAATCAGATATTATATATTTTTGGGTATAAACTACTGTAAAAAACTGTTCAAACACACCAACAAAAATAATTTTATTATTAGAGTAAATAATTCATTATTTAAACAGACATTTAAAATCCTGTCAATAAACACCCTGATTCAGGAAAATATTTAAATGTTTAGAAACATCACACATTTATACTTATGCTTCATTTTACATGTTCCTTGAAATTCAGCACTTAAACTGTGAGCCTCAGGCACATATTTAATTACCTGAAGAGGATTTCGCTTAAATGCCTACCTAAACTTGCATGTACTTTTTAAGATGCATAGTTTGATTGAGCTTCAATTAACTATTGGTGCACTTGAAGTAATACTTTAAAACATAATGTTTTTTTTTTTCTTTATTAAAAAGTATTATAATAACTCTTTACTTAATTTGATACTTATCATTGAAAAAGGGAATGCAAAATAAATTTTAAAAAAATATTAGCAACACTAGGTATTGTCTGATGCCTATATTTTACCCTAGCATGACAGCTTTGATTTTTGTTTACTGAAGGATTCCATGTAATATTTCCTTGTATACACAGATATGCATATTCATAGGTTGTATGAAGTTAAGTAAGCACAGACAAAATGGAAGTAGGTAATTATATGCATAAAATGTTTTTCTCATGTCCCATGGACCTGATCTATGCTTGTCCTGTTACCAGCAAGTGTTCAAGCAAATAACCTCCACCTGCCCTTCAGAGGTCCCTAGCAACCTGAATTATTCACTGTGACTCACTCCTTGGAGGAACCTTTCTGTCTCCACTGACTGTAGTATTTAGCTCCAATTTAGAACTCTTAGATTCACTGTGGGATGAATCCTACCCTTAGTCTATGGAAAGAAAAACTGCATATATAATTCCTGTTGGGTTCCCACAAATTACTTAGACTTTGAAAGACTAAACTATTTCCAATCTGTCCTTGCCAGGTGTGGAGAGGAAATAATGAAGAAGCAGCAGCTTTGTTAGCCACAGGATGTGGAAGTTCAGCTCCTGATCCTGTTGTTGCTCCAAACAATGTGATAACTACAGTATTTCAGTCTCAGGGTGCTCCTGCTCCAGGTTTCTCCGCATCTTTCACAAGCAGTAAGTAATAGTAAAGCCAGATGGCTGCTTAATTAGTCCATTTGAGATTAGTTTGACCTGTGTGTAGCAATTCAGACCCCAGTCCAACAAGGCATTGAAGCTTCTGCCCAGATATGTAAACCAAGAGTTTCCATTCTGAATGCAATGGACTCTAGTGTTGGACTTGCCCAAGATGCACCTCTAATTTTGTAGTTTTCTCAGCTACTTTTGCTTTTTCAGTGAGCTGAAAATAATGAATAGGCTATAAATTTAAAAAATTATACTTAAACTGCATGGAAGCTAAAGCTTTAATTTTCTTAAAAAGACATTTATTTAACCATGGTATGTGCTTTGTGATGGTCAAACCCACCAGAAGTAGAAAGGTACTGCTCAGCTGCTCTTGGTTGCTTGGGTTTTTTTGTAGAAGGCTGCCAAAGGAAACCACTGGCCCTTCATGGCATTCAGATGAAAACAGCAAGAAACAGTGCTATGAGGGAAATGCCATTGAAGCATACAGAATTCTGAATTGAAACCACTTTTGTTTTTATAATGTTTGCACTAACCTTGTCAGTAACACCTAACAGTCTTTTAGTGGAGACTGTCACAGGCTTCGTATGCCTGTTCCTAATCTTCTACCAGCATTTCACTGTGCACTGCATTCATTTAAGCTTTTGTCTTAAAAAAGAGAAACAAAGGCCATGCAAGTCATTAGGATTCAAAGGAGCTCAATGAAAATAAACTGTTCTGTGTGCCTGAAAACTTGTGGGTGGTAAACCTTTCCTGCCTCTGCATTCAGCAAAGCAATCCAGAGGTGGCCTTACGGCAGACTGCATTTTCCTGGATGTCAGGCATGAAACAAGAATGGCAGCACTTACACTAATGTGGGCATTTTCAAATAAGGCTGAACTGCTCCTGTGCCCCAGCAACGCCCCCTCCAATTCAGGCACATTTTTGTGCATTAAGGGATTTTGAAATGTGCAGGCTCCCCACCCACAGGAACAGCAGTGCTGTGTCCTCCTGGCCAGGGGCTGTGGGCCTATGGGCTGGTCTTACACAAGTGTGACACTCTGGGTGGATTGGCCCTACACTTCCCAAAACGCTGCTCTGGGCATGTGTAAGACCTGCTTTTGCCATCATGCTATATGATACTCTCCCTGTTTTTTTCACCAGGAGGGATGAGGTTCTTGTGTACATTAATGGGTTTCTTACTGCAAACCCAGAATAGTATTATCACCAGGATTATAACTGTGCTTTATTTATTTGTTTGCAGGATGCGGAGTAAATTTCACTGGCCCTGAAGGTCTTATTGTCTCTCCAAACTACCCTCATCAGTATGACAGCAACCTGAACTGCAATTATATTATAGATCAGGGACCACAATCACTTGTGATCCTAGAATTTGAGACTTTTGACTTGGAAGGTAACTGGTTCTTCATAATTTCAGTATGCATTATGAAGTGTAATTTCTTACTTGAAAACGTACAAATTTTCTATCATTGAAAATCACTGATGGTGGAAGTTGCTGGCCCATTCTGAAAATCTTTTACAGATGAACATTTATAATTTTCAGGGTTAGGTTTTGAGTCACTGAAGTCTTCCAGAAGAATGAAGAGAGATTTCACCTGTTGAATATCTTACAGCAATGATTTTGGGAATTTACCAGTTTCTTGGAATATAAAAATTACTGTGGCTAACCTGGGTCTTTTTTCCTGCCTTTTTTTTTTTTGTTTTTTTGTTTTGTTTTGGTTTTTTTTTTGTTTGTTTGTTTGTTTTTGTTTTGGTTTGTTTGTTTGTTTGCCATTGAGTCTTACAATCTTTTTGGTCTTAGGCCAGCTGTTTTGCTTTTCAGTGCATCTGTTCCTTAACTTATAAAATAGATATTAATATACCCAGATGTTTTACAAGGATGTAAGAATACAGAAATACAAAATTAGGTGAAAGAATACAGCAGTGGGAAATGCATAAAAGTGATTACCCTGTATATACCAGTAACAAGAGTCCCTCTTGTGATTATCAAATTTGGAGAATTTAGCCAAGAAATAACAAGTATAGTATCCTGATCACATTGGTGTGAATGGTAAAGCTTTCTCAACCTTGATAAGATGATATTTTTATGTGTGCATATGCCATGATGGCACAAAGGAATTAGTATGTCCAAACTACTTGAGTGGCATCACATATTTTGAGGCCATCTTAATCTGGTTCCCTTGAAGTCACCAGTCAAAGAGATTTGAATAATTTGGTACTAAGTTGGGTTGTGTGATTTGAATTTTTTTCAGACCCAACAATAAAGGCAGAAAACAGTATTCTTTTCTTTTTAAGTTCCCAGATTATTTTGAATTAAAAAATATTCTGGTTCAGACTTAATTTAGGCCTGAGATAAACATTTGTTTTGACTATGATTTTATCTTAAAAAGTTTTTCATCCCCTAAAACAAACCACTGCTTTAAGAATTTTAAAATAAAATATAAACCACAGAAATTATGTAAGTTCTTCACGTAGAAGACACTGTTATTCAGCAAACACTAAACATTAGGCTGAATCAGATGGTGCCAATTTTGATAACTCTTTGAGTACATTTGCTAATCTGCATTCTGTCTGTGCATTCAGTTAATTTATAAATGGATCCAAGCTTTTATTATCAAGAGGGTTGAAGTAGAGAGGTAAGTGACACAGACATAATAATAAACATAGATCTAAATAAATACTAAAAATATTCTGTTTCTTGCAGGGTAATTCGTTCCTTTTTGTTTATAAGCTTCCTTACAGGCTACACCAACTAAAAGTCCTTAGTCACATGAAAGAACTGTGGATATGAGCTAATGGACATCTGGTTAGCAAAGAGGAAGTATGACACTCTCCAGAAGTTGATTACTAATAATTTTCACAAAATCTTAAAATACAACCCTGCAGTAAAGAAAAATCGCCTGGGTTTAAATTGTAAAGAAGATTGAAACCACCATCTTGAAAACTATCATTGCAGAAATGAAAAATTATTCAGCAGTCACACTGAATATATCTAGCACATGTGCCTAAGGGTTTCCAGTGTGAACTACATTAGTTCTTTTGCAAAGGCAGGACAATGTTTGGCAACATCTGTTAAAAACATTTCTAGCTATTCCGTATGCAAGGACGCATTGCACATACTTGGATTGTTGCTGAGAGTTAAAATTTTAACCATGCTATTACAGATGTTCTAGATTGAGTTTTAAAGTTTAGCTGCATGTCTAATTAACATAATTTATTAACTATTTGACCTCTCAAAAGAAATCTAATTTTTTCCATAGTTGTTAGATAAAGAAATGAAATATGTAAAATAATGCCTGTAAAGCATGCGTATCTCATTGACTCTAACAGGCTGAGATATCTTCTCCAGAAAATTAGAAGACAGAAGTTAATAGTCTATAGTTCAGTGACACACTGCTACAAAATGGAATGACTTAATGGGTTAGTCACAGATCTCTGCCCTGTTGTAGTTTTGTTTTCAGTTATGATGGGATGCCTCTTCTGATTGTAAAGAATGACTGAGGCTGGTAACCCACAGCAGTGATATGGTGGCAGTATCTGGAATCAAATGAATATGACATGCATGTACTAAGTATTAAATATGTATTAAGAACTAAATATAGCAACAAACAGAGCAAGAGAGAACTCGGGGAAACTGCATTTGTTGGTTTTGTGATCAAAATATAATCTAAACTGTCTGCTTCTTGGTAGGTAGAACAATTTTTATCTCACTTTGAGCCCCTGAAAATATACATCTAATTTACACATTCACCTAGATTTATCTCGTAGTGGTGGAAGAGGGCTTTAAACTCAGAAGCAACTATATTATCGAGGTGGAGGGAATAACTTTCTGGAAGCCTCTCTCACTCTATTTACCTATTGACTATTGCAGGAAGCCATAAACAATAGCTTACACAAGATACTTGAGATCTGGGCAGGAAAACATAGGCAAGATTAACCCCATGAATGGAGTTTGGCTTCTGTGATTTCCTTGCAGTGTTCAGGATGTTTATTCCAGTGCCAAATTGAAAATGGTCATAGAACCTCTCTTTTGATTTGCCAGTTTCAGGAAGTTGCATAAGCTATCACTTGCTTCTTGTACTACCACTTGCATTGTTGTGTTTAGTTATTTCATAAAGAACCAAACAAATAGGGGTGAGTTTGTTATCCCAGCCCAGCTTCTGCAGTGATAAATGTCTTCCATCTGCTCTCCCTCCTTGGATCAAAATTCTACAAAAATCACACGTTAGAATTAGTAAAAAACCCTTTATTTGTCTTTCTTGTTGGACCTGCTATCTAAGAAATAATTAATCACATTCCATTTCTTAGATTTATTCAGATGAACATCCTGACAAATTCTCCTCTAGGACAGCTACAGTAATGTATTATTAAGTGACTGTAATACTCTTCAAGTGTGAGTATAACACACAATAAAGTCACACCCAAATAATGGGAAAATAGGGGAAATGAATGTAGGTTTCCTGCAGTATCTGCTTTTAGAATTCTGTGATATTTATACTCTGTCCATACAAGGCAACTGCTTTGTGTTTATACCATGTTGATCTAAAATGTTTTAATAACTTGTTTATTTCTCCTTCTTAAAAAAACATGTCTGCAATGCTGCAATCTGGGATAGGGTCACAGGTTTGTTTTGGAGTCTGCTCTGTCTGCTTTCTCAACTGTTACTAGGCAATTCAGAAAATAGACAAGTTTAGCAATAGATTATTTTGAAATAGAATATATATGAGAAAGAATTTTAATTCCATGCTTTCAAAACAGTATCTTGTTCTACAGAGTTGGTTGATATATTGCACAGTGGTATGTTTCTAGGTAATACTTCTACATTAATAATTCCTAATTGTATTGCCATTTATATCAGAAGCTGCTGCTGTGAAAAAAATCCTTATAATTTTAAGTTTTACAGTCTTTAAACAAAAAGACAGGTTCTGCCTCAATACTAAATGAAACAGAATCTATGGCTAAAGACAGAGGGATAGAAAGAGGACACTGATATTAGTGATCAGATAGTCAGGGGCCCAGATTTGGTCAAGGTTTTTGTGCTGGCTTCATATCAAACAAATGATTTTATGGACAATAATGAGACTGGACAGAAATTTCTGCAAAATGAAAGGAGACAACCCAAAGGCATATTTCAAAATGTAATATAAGGACAACTGAAACTCTTATCATGTGAACTTTGGAGACAAGGGTCAATGTATCAGTGCTGAATGGTGCCAAGAGATGATAAATAGAGCACAGATAGATAACAAAGGGCCTTGAAAGCAAATGCATGCAGCAATTCAAAGAAACAGGGATATGTTCATAATGTCAGGCCAAATAAATGATCTCTCCAGAAGTATTTGGAAGAAATATTGTCAAGGCTAGAGGAACGAATGGTACAGTGGAAGGATAGGAAAGAGTTTATCTTAAAGATAGTAACTGGAAACTGGTCACCAAAACAGAGAGAGCAGTTGCATCTGTCCTCACAAATGAGATTATGCAGAGCTAATGTGGAGATAAGGAGGGCAAGACAGAACATATCTCATTGAATCCTCATGGATGAATCAGAACAGAGGATACAGTAACACCAGAAGGATGATCAAAAGCTCTTAGTAGGCAAAGTTTTATGAAGAAAAACAGTGCTGACTATGTGGAAAGTGCCTCAAAGAGGATGTTGGTCTGACATCTGGCTGAGAACAGATCTCTGGAGACTCATGAAAACTATTTCATTGTAGTGTAAGGGACAGAAACTGGTCTAGAAAAGATCGAAGATTATATGATTAGAGGAAATAAAACCACAGAGAAGAATTGTGGATGATGTGCTGAGTATGTGTAAAGGCTGAAAGTATGACATGAGGAGAATCTGAATCTGGGGAATATTTACAGAATAATCTATTTAGATTGGTGAGAAATTAAGAGAAGTGTAAACAAGAGAATGAGGTACAGGATAGAAATCAAACAATGACTAGTCTTGCCAGGATTTATGAGTCGTAAATCATATTGGCCCAAACAATAAGGATTCAAAGAAATTAAGACTTTTTCTCACAATCCTTCATCAAACATCCTATTTTTTCCAATGCAGCATTGCAAATCAACTTGTCATTAGTATTAGGGACCTTGGCTTTGCTGAGAAATTAGCTTCACTTCATGCCTTTCTCCAATCATTTCAGAAAATTACCTAGGTTGCTCTCTTAATTTTTTCCCATCTTGAAAATACTCATCTCAATTTCTTTCTGTTTTATTTGAATTTTAAGATTTATTATTTTTAAAATTTTTATGACATTATCAAATATTCCAAAACAGGATAGGAAATGAATAATATTTTTAATCAATTTTTTTATTAACAGTGTAATCAGCTATCTGATGTGGCTGCTCATTATCAGCTTAGTTACTCTTACTGGAGTCAGACAAGCACCATGCCATATTTCTGTATTGACATAATTGCAAAACATGTTGGCATACATTGTCTTTATTGAGACAGAAGGATTTTTTAAAATTAAACCTCCAGAGATTATCTAAAATACATCTGACTGCTGGAATCATTCTGTTGTTCTCATGAAACAGAACTATCACTCCACTCCTACTTGTCATTCTATTCAACACGAGTTATCTTGTTTCCTGCAACAATTGGAAGCAGCTTGTTTTGACTGGACAATTCCTGACTCTGCAGGAATAAATCTGCTGCAATAGTAGGCTCAGTGTGTCTCCTGTTAAATTTAGGTAATTTCCCATTAGTCCTCTGCGGTTTAAGTAAGTGTCCCATTATTGCTTACAGGTCACTAAACATGATAACTTAATAAACATGTGACAACAAGCTTCCATTGGGCTTATAAATTATGAAAAAGATAAAGAAAACATCAAGTTATCCTTTAAGTATTACAACTAATGAAACTCATTTTTCAGTAGGTGTGTGCTGTGTTTTTCACTGACAGCATAATTCTTGCAAAACCCACATGGCTTTCTTCTTGCTCCCACCATATATCTTGTGGTGGTGCCAGCCTGGGTAACAGCAGCTTCTCCCTGTGCTTATGGCTGCCAGCTGGGCAAGAAGGTGGTGACATGGCTCTGAGCTCCCGGGGTGCTGGTGGCTGGTGCTTTGTTGGTCTCTCACACCCCCTGAAAGTGTAGCTTGTCCTTCTTTGGGAACATTCCTCTGGCACTCTTATTCAGCTATTGACCTTTTGGTCGTCTCAATATAAGAAAAACTTCAGGCCATTAGAGAGCTTCCAGAGGAGAGCTATGAAAATAGTCAAGGACCTAGAGGGGAAGCCACATGAGGAGCAGCTGAGGTCACTTGGTCTGTTCAGCCTGGAGGAGACTGAGGGGAGACCTCACTGCAGTTATAACTTCATCATGAGGGGAAGCAGAGGGGCGGACACTGATCTCTTCTCTGTGGTGCACAGTGACAGGAAAAGAGGGAATGGCCTGAGGTTGTGTCAGGGGAGGTTTAGGTTGGATATTGGCCAAAGGTTCTTCCCTCAGAGAGTGACTGGGCACTTGAACAAGCTGCCCAGAAAAGTGGTAACAGTACCAAGCCTGAGAGAGTTCAAGAAGTGTTTGGACAATGCTCTCAGGCACATGGTGTGGCTCTTGGGGATGATGCTGGTGTGCAGGACCAGGAGTTGGGCTGGATGATCTGGGTGGGTCCCTTTCAACTCAGCATATTCTGTAACTCTGTGAAACTGGCATGATCTTTGTATTTTTGAGATCTTTCACCTTAGTCAAATCTGTTTGCAAACAGTGAGGTGACTAGAAAGTCCTGAAGGTAGGGCAAGGAGTCAGAGAAAATGGCTCATTCCTCCAGAAACCTGACTGCAAATGAGAAGCTTAAAACAGTGGGAAAAAAACAATAGAATGCTGAACTCCCCGCTTCTTTGTTCCTTTTTTTTCCCACTCAGCCTAATATCTGCAGTGATTTTTCCCCCCCAAAACAGATTGCTTTAGAAAATCTCTGCAAGATCAAATTTCCTTTTGACTTTTCTCTGAGCCAAACTGAAGTTCCTGAGTTTAGGTACTCCAAAGTTTGAGTACCTAGTTTTGAGTTGAAGACATAAGTCAGCTCTGAAACTTGCTAATGTCTGGACTACTTCTTGATTTTTCAAAAATCTCACTCTTAATGGTTTAAAATTTCCTGCACTGAATGCTGAATTCTGCGGTAAGGGAAAGAAATTCCAGGTAGTTAGTTGCCTGTAACAAAAAGTGCATTGCTTTTATCTGCAGAGGACATCCATGCTTTTTTTGAGTCTTCTTACCTCCTCATAGATAGTGTTCACTCAGCTGTGAACTCCTACAAATTGAAGAGGCCTGGAGCCTTTTCCAGATCATAGGATGTGTTGAATGAGACAAATCTGATGCCTTACATACAAGGTCTCTTTGCCTTTTTCTGCCACAGTTTTACTGCATGTTAAAAATTGTCATTTGCTTCCTCAGCAAGCAAACGAAATCCTGAGAACCCTGGAATGGAAAGTAATACAAAATTTAATTCTTCTCCTGGATTAGGTCTATATAGTTGTTGCCCAGTAAATCACATGTAAAATATGCTGCTAACATTTCTGCACTCTATGTCCATGCAGCCCCAGCACTTCTGAGCAGAATTTGTCTTTATGATGGAGTGAGCATCTTCCGTGGGAAGAGCACAGCCGCACATCCTCTCATCACCCTCTGCGGCAACGCGCTCCCTGCCCCAGTCAGTGTCTTTGGACCCATGCTGCTCAACTTTTACACTGACTCCCACATTGTAGGCTCTGGATTCCAGGCCAGATACAGAGCAATTGGTGAGTATATTCTTTTCTGTATTTTAGATGGTAGAAATATTCTGGATAATGTTTCCATGTAGGAAAGCTGTACCTCATTTTGAGAATACCTCAATGGGTGTAGATGGTGCATTTTCCCACTGCATTTGCTCAAAACAGTTATCAGGACCAGGACATGGCACTGTTTGGTGTATATTAACACACTGAATGATGTGTTACCTCACAATTCTCATTTCTAGACTTTCCATGGGACCAAGTCAGGAACTGAAATATTTTTCCTTTTCTATAGAAAAGAAATGCAACCATTTTTGGCAGGTTTTGATTGGTTGGTTGTTTAGTTGGTTGTTTAGTTGGTTGGTTGTTTGCATTGTCTAAGGAGAAACATCACTAGTTTCTTTAATTGAGTTAATTTTAAAGATTTTATCACTTACAGGAGAATGGTCGAATTCTCAGTTATACTAAAATTGCATGATACAATATGGGAAACAGAACAGGTAAATAGACACAGCTATATGCTTCCATTTGTAGACCCTCTTGCAGTGCCAGGAGTGCATGTAAATAAAACTTAGTATATAGATTTATTTTTATTTTTAATAACTATTTTCACCAAAGCTCTTTTGTCATTCACAAGAGATCTCTTATGTTTTAAAGAGGAAATTTGAGTTAAAAAAAGAAATTTCCAACTGAGTTTAGAATTTACATCTACACAAATATCCCAGAAGATTGATTTTATTTGCAAAAGAAATTTTAATATTTTCTAGGTTTAACTGGTAGAGACCATTTTTGTGTTTGAAAGCATAATTTTCTAACTGCAAAGAAAAGTGTGAGTTTAACTTTGGTATTTCCCTTAATGCATTCCTCATGTTCAAAGCCACAGCAAAAAAGCATAAAGCTAAATTCTTTATGTGAAATGAATGGTCTGTTACAGATAAGAAAGAGGGACTGGCACTGAGAAATGACAATGTGCAGTTACTCATGGAAAAGACCTTCATAACTCACTCAAGTCAGTTGCTGCTATCTGACTTGTGACTTCTGACATTTGAGAAGGATAACTGGAGCTTTATTAGCTTGTTGTATACAAAGCAGATTCTGCCAATTAACATTCCTCTTCCCCGTAGTTGCATTGTTTGCTGCAAAAAAATGAAAAAGGCTCCCCCCTCCTAGTGCAGAATAATGCTGATTCTTTATCTTCCCAACTCCTATCCTTTATCTGCCAGTTCTCCAGGCTGCCAGCCTGAGTCATTGGGGGCTCTGCATCCAGCAGCACCCTGTATGGGACTGTCTTTGTTAAGGTGGTGGCCCGGGCAATGCCATCTTCTTTAAAACATGAAAAACTGTGTGTGGCTCTGAGCTTATCAACAGGATGCAGGGAGACTCCGATCAATTTTTTTCTTTTTCTTTTTCTTTTTTTATTTTCCCCTAAGTTTAAGATTATAAAATGAAGGCTGAAGCTAACAATGGAGATTAGAGGTTTTTTTCCCTGAAGCACTGAAGCTGGGAACAAACATTAGCCACATCCTGGCCTCATTTGCATCCATGGTGAGAAACCCTGAGAAGCCAAGCAGTGCCTTGAGTTTAGAGTTGCAGAGTTTCACTTGCTTTTCAGACAGAAAGCAAATATTCAGTCCTCCAGCTCAGCCACCCCACAATGCTAGTGAGTCCCAGCCCAGGGTGAAGTGGGCAACAGGATTAGTGATACCTGGAGACTCCTCTATGCATTTCTGTGCAGAACAAATGCTGCAGTAATGCTCCTGCCCTGACAGGGTGTTGACAGATGATGAGGCTCTGCATATATTTATTCCAGAAACATCAGAGATAGGGCTATGAGTACAGTTGTGGCTAATTAGAGGCTTCCATGGCCCCAGGATCTGGATGAAGGAATGTCTTTGCCCGCATATCAGCCAGATTTATTTTGGCAAGCTAGAATGAGTGCAGAGCTACTCTCACTCACGCTGTTGAGTGAGGCACCCATCCCTCCCTGCTGCTCCCTGGACCTACTGCAGGACATTTGAAATCAGTCTGTCTTTTCCTGCACAGTGCCAGTGCCATTTGGTATGGATTAGGAGCAACCTGTTACTGCAATGCTGATTAGTCTTCCAGTCTGCAGAGCACAGCCTGACAGACATCTCACATTTAACAGTTCTAGGCATGACAATGAACACTGCTCCAACTTTATCAACGGTCTTTTTTTCCTTGCACGTAAACTCCTGAAAGAAATATGAGAATTAGGACCAAACTAGTATTCAGAAACTAATCACTCTTTTTTCTGTTTCCTCTACAGCTTGTGGTGGCATTTTCAATGGCTCTAATGGTGTTATCAGCAGTCCAGGCCATTCAGATCTTGATTATCACAACAACATGAACTGCTCATACCACATCACAGTTGAAAATGGCAAAGTAGTGGCCCTGAAGTATGTAATCCAAGTTTAGTTTGTCATTAAGGGAACAGGGAGGTCTCTGATTCCAGTTAAAGCAGCAATTATTGACAATATTTTACATGACTCTCCTTTTCCAAGGTCAAAGCCAAACTAAAATAAGAAATGGTTATTGAAGTCACTTTTATCAGCCTCAGGCTCCCTTCCACCTTTCTTTTAAAGTTGTTAGGTAAAAAAATCACAAATTAAAGTTCCCACTTTGGTTACCGACAAGACTAAGAAATTGTAAAAATACAGCTCATGCTTTTTAGTTAAATTCTGTCAGCCTTTGAGAATTTTGTACAAGAAAAATAATAATTCTTTTAGAAGGGTAGTAATCACTTTATAGCCAAAGTAATAATACCTACCCAAAAATAGTATATTTCTGAGTGTATGCTGTCTTGCCTGAGAGAGGGAGATTATTGCCATGAAATCTTGCCACTGAGAAACTAAAAACTGATCTGTTCTTCAATCAAGTGATTGTGAATTAGGAGAACATTTCCTGTCTAAGAGGAAGGCTCACTGGCCTGCACTCTATGCCTGCATTTTATAGGCCACTCACGTGCCCAAGGAAATTGCAGCCTGAGCAATTGCAGAAGTGAGGGAGGGTGTGTTTGCACAGGAGAGACCTCCTGCTTCATAGAAAGCTGAGATGTGCTGACAGCTTGCCTTGCAAGAGGCCCAAGAGTGGGTGAGAGACCCAATTTCTTTGAGGCTTGTTGGCTGAAGAGTTTTGCCATGCATTTAGTAGTTGCTTGGTTTATTCCTGAAGAGACATGTTTGGCCTGTATATGGCTTTGGCTACTGCTAGTACTTGGACCTTCCCCCAAGCACTAAAACACACATAGCACAGGACAAGAACTAAAAATGTGATACCTAAAGCTCCAACTGTGTTTTACAGATTCAACAGCTTCCAGCTTGAAATATCTCCCTCCTGTTACAAAGATTATGTGGCTGTGTATGATGGCTCAGATACTCATGCTCCTCTCCTTGGGAAATTCTGTGGCTCAGAATTGCCTCCAGATATGAAGAGCTCCAGTAATAACTTGTTCCTGGTGTTTAGCACTGACTTCTATGGAGCAGACAGGGGATGGAAAGCATCCTTCAGAGAGACCTTAGGTACGTGTACTATCAGACTCCTAATCTGCTGGTAATTAATTTCTTTTGGTGAGGAGCAGTTGTGACCTCCCTCTCTAGGGGCGAGTGAAACAGAAGAATGTTTCTGATTTTGTGAAAATTGTAAATTCTAGGCTTATGGGATCCCCACATTCCATTCTGGTTCTGAACTGATCCCCTTCATTCTCTGCTACCCTTTCCCTGCCTTTCTGAAAGTAAAGGTATTTCTTGGGTGACTGAAGGCTTAGCAGCACCAAAAGACCTCTCTTTTGACAGAAATACAGCAACACCTGAGAATTCTTATTCTTCTGTAGTCAAATGTTGGTGGTGTGCTAAGGATGCTTCCTTTCAATCTATGCCCAATTTCCATTTCCTTTCAGTTTCCCTCACACCTTCTAAAGAACTAAAGTGTGGAGGTCAGTTAAGATTGTGGTTTCACACCAGGCACCACTGTGCTGATTTCCACTTATTTGTGGGATCATTCTGATTAGCTGACCATAAAATAAATGGGATCATAGTAAGAAGGCAGTGGATGCCTTTTGTTTTGATGGATGCAAGAATAAGGGACAGAGTTTGATTGTTACCTTAAAAAACAGTTTAAATTCTGTACTCTACTTTTAAGATCAAGGTGTAAAAGGAGATTTTTATCTTCTTATCTGAATTGTTTAGGGATGGTAAGCAACAAATTATTATTACATGTAAATTGATTTCATGTCATCTCTACTACTTTCCTGTATAATTAACTCCACATCTTTTGTGGTCTAGAAAGAAGTAATTGTGTGGTTTGCAAAGCTGGCACTCAGACAGATCAGAATGAAAGGCCTTTGTGGCAGAACAAACATAGTCTTCTGCTGAGTCACTGAATCCCCTCCCTATCCCTAGCCAGTGACTTTCTCATTTGATAGCCTCAGAAAGTACTTGCAGATAAGGAAAATAACTGGTTCTACAGGCTTTGCCAAGAAAAATATTCCCACAGAACATCATAGTTATTATTATTATTAACTCTTCCTTTGCTTCACTCAAAGTAATTGCTACAAGAATGCTTAAGACCTTGTGAATGGTTTTTAAGTCTTGTGAATGGTAAATTAATGTTGCTTCACATTTTGCTGTCTTTAAATGCTGAAGTATCAGTGGTTATAGATCCTCTGCAGCCTGGGTTCATATTTCCAGTGTGAGATCATCAGGAACTCCCCAGGCTCTTCCTCTTCCTGCTGGCATTTAATCAATTTTTTTAGCCACTGACTTTAGATTTATTTGTGCAACTTGCCAGATCTTCTCCTTAAGCACACAACAGAACCCAAGCCAAGCTCTTCAAGTCAGTACCATGCCTGATAATTTCCTAGAGCGAGGAGAAGCCTTTTATGAATAAACTTTGATATCTCTTAGATGTTTTGGAGGGACATTTCTGGAGGCTCCCATGGAAAATGAAGTTGAGATGTTGCATGGGTTACTCAGGAGCTATGATTTGCAAGTTATAAAAGATGCACAGGAGGAGGAATGGGTTGTGTGACAAAGAGCCTGTGGTGGTGAGATGCTTAATGGTGGGTCTTCTCTCTTCATTGTGGGAAGCAAGCCACAGGGACTAAACCACATAGCCATTAGCAAGGATCTTGGCAGTCCCATGATAGCACAGAATGGTCAAAAAGTAGAAAAGCAGATTACAAAAGGAAAACATGAGTCACATCCTATAAATGTTTCCAGTTTGGCTTGTCTAAAAAACAGAGCCAGGAAAATCTGACACATCTTTGTACTATGAGGTCTGAGATTATGGTTCAAATAAAAGAGAATAAAACCATGAAGATCTAAAAGCCTGTTATTCTACATGGTGCTTTAGAGAAGCTCTCTCATGTCTGTTTAAAGATAAAACACATGTGGTTTTGTAAGAGTAAAAATCCAATCAGATGACAATTCATAATGATAAATCTCTTGAATAAGGAAGATGGTATCTGTAGAGAAACAAGAAACCTCATTCTCTGTTGGATGACAATGAGCACATTATTCTCTAGTTGCCCCAGGGAAACACAACTGGATAACGTAATTATTGCTCTCCATCTCATGTTGTGAGTGACCCTGATTATGTATTGGAAAGAAACAATGTACTGTTTCTGTTTGTAGTAAACTAAACTATTTCCTTTCCCCAGAAGCTCTTCCAGTTTCTTTCCTGATGAGGCTCTTTTAGGTATACTGCCTAAATCTAGGATTATCCAGGCACTCAAAGAGTTAAACCCTGAAATTTCTGTAGAAAACCTTATTAAAACAATTTGTTTCCATCACTGATCCTACTTCCAACACAATATTCAAGGTTCCCCCACTAGACAGAGAAAGGGCACTAAAAGAAAGTATGAAATAGTGTTAATTTAGCCATTTAGCATGTCATCTTTCTTGTCAAATATCTTTTCTTTCCCTGTGCTACTCCATGCACTGTGTAATAAAAAGTGCACAATTCACAGGAGTATTCTTTGCCATCACTCTGTGAGATGGTGTGCTTGAGGCAGGGGAATGTACGGCCTTTGTGATGTGGTTCAGAGGGTTTATCTTTTCACTATTTCTGCTGCTAAGTTTGGGCACTTATCAGCTTCATTTTTGGAATCACATGGACATACTCTCAGGCAGAGCTGGGCTGACTGGAAGATACCAGCCTGCTCCAAGTGTTAGATTTGTGGAAAGACAGTCTTCTCTTACCTTAGTTACCATTGACCTTTTTTCTGCCTTTCTTTTCAGTCTGTAAAATGAGAATTGTAACTCTTTTCCACAGCGAGCATGTGCTCCTCTAGACAATCAATAAAAGGATGAGAAGATAGAAATCAATATCAGCTTAAAGCATTTGGTTACATGAGATGTCTCTGCAAAGGAAGGAAAGCTAAGATCTCTCCCCAAAGAATGAGATTGGCATGTACTGAGCTTGTGACTTGGCTAAAGATCTCCTGATTATCTCTTAAGCTCTAAGGGAAGACCTGAGTTTTTTAGCTGACCCTGGCTGACAGGGACAGAGCCTGCACATACCTCTGCCATCCCTGCTGTAATAGCACAAATAGCACTTTGGTGACAAATGAAGCTTCTGCCTATTCCCATTCAGTAATGGGATGACCCTCTCACCTGAATTTGTGATCCCCTGAGGCATGTGATACAAAAGCTAAGAAGACTTATAGATTTGGGGTTTCTTCTTGTTTTAAAGAGTCAGAAATCCCTGTTGGGAGATGTAGCTGTGACCGTATTAACAGGAAATCGTTTCTCCTTGAAAGCTCTCTGGTGATGTACATAGCTCCATTGTGCCAGTAATGAAAAATGCCTCTAAATCATCAGAGAAGGATCAAGGGGGAAATGCAGGTCTGCTCACTGAGGCTTCCTAAGGAATTCACATGAGTGTACAAGAAGCAAAGTGTTGCATGTGGTTAGCTAAGTGAGTTGAGTCAGAAGGCTCTTCCTGAGCTTTATTCACTCAACACAGGTAGAACTGCAACAGCTGGGACAGTGGAGAAGGTGGGGTGGAGGAGGGGAGGAAGACTGCCTGCTTTTTCTCTACTGCCATAAATTCTGCTTGACTTCAAGCTGTGACCAGATTTTTCCCCTCCCTTTTTTATACTATCTTTTGTGAGCATGCAGGAGAAATCCAAGTTTATGCATTGTGAAAGATAAGCATTGTGTACTGGATTAATACCATTGTGGTCCCTTGTTGCATTATTTTAGGGCTTATGAGCTTATGGGCCACAATTCCACTGCACAAGGCACTGCATGGGCAAAATAAAGCAACAATCTAATGTCACAAAAAGATTATGATTTAAACACAAGATGAAGAAAACCCAATGGATATAGACAGGCAAGAAGAATAGGGCAGCCACAGTGAGAAGACTTGTGTTGCTGGCTCTAAGGCAGGAGAAATGTCTCCTAAACTTTTGGCAACCATTAAGCTGTTGGAATGACAATTCCTGAAACACCCCATCCTCTACAGTGTCCTCAGTTTGCTCAGTTTTTCCCTCTAGGATCTCTCCGTTCTTTTTATACAAATCATCATTTCTATTGAATGACTATTAACCACTTTACATGAGAAAAATAATCATAAGCAAGTAGAGTTTAGAAGAAAAATAGCTGGAAAAAATTAATCCTCCCTGATATACCAGGAAAGTGCACTAATAAGTAATTTACATAAATAATCTAGTTTGCATATAATAGAAATATATTATAATCTCCATTCTTTTCTTCTTGATAAGATGATCTGTAATTTACCTGATAAATCACCCAGAGGTATCTGCCTTCTCTTATTCTATTTGTTGTGTATTGAATTACTTATTTCCTGTGTGGAATTGAATACACTAAAAGCCTGTCACTAACAGGTTTACTGTTATGCCCTCCCCTAATGAAATTACAGTCTACTTTTTAAAAAATTGATCCAGTAGAATTTTTAAAGCATTTTTATGCTATTTTATTGCCTCGTTTTGTTTTATTTCATGTTCTGTCCTGTAATCTGAAACCACAGCTTACTCTGTGTTTGGTTTCTAGGTGCACTTTTTCAGCACTGTTCAGCATGCACAGTTGCTGCAGAGTCTTTTTGGGTTGTTCAGAATTGCTGAAAAAGCCCCCACAATTCTGAATGAGCAATATAAGGTGTAAAATATTGGTTTGGATATTCTGTTGCATAGGCCAGGGGTAGGTGTCCTTTTGTGAGTCATATTTAAATTCTCATACCACCAGAAATAGTTCATTGCACTGATTTATGTCATTAATGTTGGTACCTGCAGTAGGTGGCACCAGGCACCTGCACTGATAACAGCAGTTATGGCCTGTTATGTGGAAAGCACATAACATTCAGCTGAATCCTGAAAATTTTTCTTCCTGCACCAAAAAAAAAAAAAAATTTAGAAGAATGTGTCCTTGATTGTGGCATGTGAATGTTGTTATATTTTCTCATGCCTTTGGAAAAGCAGCAGTGAGTTGCAGAGATTTCACATCCCATTAGGACTGGTTCCCAGGGGTGTATCTCAAGGTATCCAACCTGAAGTGGGAACCTGGTGCTGCAGAAGGTCTAGCTGAGAAGTAAATTGTCTGAATGTCACAAATCTCCTAGCAGAAATTTCTTTGGGCTTTCAGTTCATTCAATTTTTGCCAAATATATTACCCATTAGTATTACACATTTCATTACACTGTCATGGATAACTTATGGTTAGTTTTATGTATTAAAATAAGTGAATAAATTGTGGCTAATCATATCTTTTCTTGATCTTTTTATAGTCTAGGAAAATAAGAACATCTGTGACAAGATCAGAATATATGATCATAAGTCACAATTCCCAGACTGTTTCTAAATGTATTTTGAGTCTCAAATATCCATCAGCTTGAAATCTCACTAAATTTAGAAAGCATTTGTGGTGTTGAAATACATCTCTTTGGTGTCTTTGAAAAGAATACAACTGTTGAGCTAAGGGATAGTCTACAAATGTCTCTCAGAAATGTCACTTAATTAATCACAGGGTCACAGAATGGGTGAGGTTGGAAGGGACCACAGTGGTCATCTGCTTCAACCTCCCTGCTCATGCAGGGTCATCCCAGAGCACATTGCATAGGATTGCATCCAAACAGTGCTTGACTATCTTCAGTGAAGGAATTCTAGAAATTTCTGTCTGATCTTAAAAACTGAGGTGAAAACTTATTTTCAGATACAGTAATTACATATATTTGTAGTGACTAAATGGTTGAAAGCTGATGGGATATTCAGATTAATGGCACAAAACTGTGGGTGAGCTCTGCTGGCATGAAGTCAATGACTTCTTCAGCTGAAAATCTCTCCTCTAGTCCATACAAAAAAAAGTTGAGGAGACATTTCTCATTCACCAGAGAGATCTACAAAGGCTTAAGTAGATGTGGTGCCAAATATGAACACTAATTCAGTTTTGGTAAGTATTGGAATTAGGCAAGACTGCATGTCAGCCTCTGGAATCCCAGACAAGCATCAAGGAGATGGATAGGACAGGACATAGACAGGACAGTACATCACAGCTTTGCAGGCTTGGCACAGAGCATGTCTGAACTGTTACATTTGGTATCAGTCCAAAGAACCTTAAGGATAGAAATTTCATCTGACTGCATTTGTGAAATTGGCTAAAGCAGGATACTGGGGCTTTACAGTCCTAAATGCCACTGCCAGTACCATTGCCAAGGCCATCAAACCAGTCAAAAAACCTTTCTGCATAAAGGCTAGAGAAGGACTCTGAAGGGCCTTGTGCTTTCAGAGGTCTCCTGAAATGTTGCAGTCTCTGTGGAAAGGGCCTGCAGCCACACAGAATCACAATATTGGTGCAATGATTGCCAAACATGGGAACAGCCCAGCTTGAGAAAATTCACCAACCTTCAGTATGAGCCATGAGACAAAGCCAGAAGAGTACAATTCCTCACTCCAGCCCTGTCCTTCTGAGCCTTACTGTTTGAAGCCATGATCCACACAAGGTATGAGCTAATTGTTACAGCCACAATAAGTCCAGCCACTCTCATGCCCTGGAAATAAGACCCATCCAGAAAGAAGAATTAGTCTTAACTGAATTAATCTTTGCTTATGCTTATCTTTAGTTCAGATCAGAGAGAAGTCTGGAGTTCCCAGGGATGCTTCTAGGGGAAAACAAAAGAGAGTCAGAAGTCTTGGAGGGAATTTTCACTAGTGTCAAGCAGAACTAGACAATTTCTTTAACTTTGCAGCCTTCTAGTAGTTGTTTAGGGTGCTCATTTGTAAAAGAAGGGAAAGACACCAAAATGGCTTTGTTGTCTTTTGAAATGTCAGTGGTGTAGTTGATTCTGATAGATTTCAAACTATTCAGTAGGTTACCCTTTCATTGCACCCATACCTGTATAAATGAACCTTTCCCCTGGCTGTACTTCAAAGGCAGGAGGCTTCAAAGATTTATCTTCATCTTCATTCCATATCTAGAGGGTATAACTCTTAACAGAGAAACATGCACTTGGTCTCTGCTGTAATGATTTTTATTTGCCATAAGGAACCTTCAATTCCTTCTTTTCTGAATGGTCCTGGAGCCTTTTAGTTTCACTAATGCTTCCCACCAAAAGCAATTAGGGATGACAGTGTGTGCCCTAGTTCTGGTAATTTGTGTTCTCTGGCAAGCTGTTTATGAGAACAAGATTGCCATCTGATTTATGACAACCTTATGATTTTTATTTCAAATAAGAAAGCAAAGACTGAAACAGGACAGTCAGCCATGTAGTTGATCCATCTGCTGACATACAAATTGTTCTATAAGGTACATTTCTCATAATCTTAATCAAATTTAGCTTTTAATATCTAAGAGTCTCTTCTACAAATTAAGACTTCTCAGTCCCAGATTTTGCCTGGATTTTAGCTACATTTTTTTTTCTGGCTGTGTTAGCCAGTGATGAATATCCTTCCATTAAAAATCACCTGCAGGCTGGATGGCTGCTCTTTGGCCTTCAGTTCTGAAGTGGTGCTGATTTTTAAAGCAATATGTTGTGTCCTGGCTAAAATGCAGTGAGATAGTATTTCTCTTAGTTCCCTCTTGTAAAGCAGTTGGTTCTTCATTTACTTGTGGGTGTTCCCTTCATCTACACAGTTTGTAGATGAACACATTGTGTAACTTCTAGTGCTTGCAAACAGATGTAACATTGAAGAGCACTGAAAAGCACCAAGATAGATGGATTTTTCAACAAGGACTGCTCTTTATTTGGCTTGATGTAGGACTACTTGATATCTGGTCAGCCTCCAGTTTAGCTGTTATTTATAATGTACTGTCCTGTGAGCATCTGACTCTATCCCAGCTGAGCAGGCCAGGCATTGTGAAATCTCATCTTTATTACCTATAAATCACATTTTCAGTTGTTTATCTCCCCTTAGATGATATTGCTGGTTATACTATACTAGCTGGAATTAATTTTCTGATAAGGAGAATTTGGCCTGCTTCTCTCTCTGTCAGGTCCTTTTCATATGCTGTACACCCAGAGCTTACCCACCGGTGTATTTTTTGGTTTTTTTTGTATTAGAGCTGCCTTTATAGTTGCACAGTTAGTAGGGAATTCACCACTGCAAAGGTACAGACATTTAATATTCAAAAAAGGACGATCCTGCAGCATGGAGAGCCTTCTTGTTGCATGGTTCTGTGGCAATTCTCTGACTCATGCTGCCATGGTCTGACTGGCATCTCTGCAATTTTACCCTTGAAAAAGGGAAGGGGAGTTTTGTCAGTGTCTGACCCATATTTCAGTCCAGACTCAATATTGCAGGGCTGGATGGTCAGACTATGATTTTTGATTGATGTTTATATGCTTAATGTTACATTTAAATGTTTGCAGATGACAGCCCCAATAAAATTGTTTCAGGGGAACAGAATAAATCAGGCAGAAGGGTGAACACAGAGAAAAATATAGGGCAACTGTACTCTTAGGGCCCAGGCACCCTCCTGGCTGACATTTTCCTCCTTCCTAGACTATTTGTGAGAATGTGATTTATTGCTCACATTTCCCCTGCTGTTGTTCTCGCCTTCTGCAGTGGCACTGGAATGAATGCTAACACTTTTCCAAGTTTCTGACTTCATTAAATGCCCACAAAAATGGACTATATTAATTTCCGGGTTTTCACTTTGTAATAGGTTTCTTCTGTTCATTTTAGACTATAGAAAAATCTGAAATCTAATGTTATGAGGATTCTGGTTTTAAGCAAACTGCTTTACAGGGTGGGGTTTTTCTGGCTTTGGTTGGTAGAGCAGGATGACTTTCAGCCTTAGTCACTCTGCTTTAACCACTACAGTCTCGCAAGCCCCGGGATACTGATGCAATCCTGATGCTTGGATGCTGATTTCTCACCAGCATGATCTTTTGTAATACTGTAGCTCAAGTAAGGCAAAGTTTTATATGTCTGGAAATATATCAGCATGTCAAGGTAAAGTCACTGAATGTGCCAGACAGGCAGATTTTACACACAAGAGATGAAATTCTGAAACTCTGCTTGTGTTGCTTAGCCACAGCTGTAGCTTCATTTGTTATTGAATGCTCATAAATGGATTTGCTGCAGGAGACAACAGGCTTGCAGTTACTCCTCTGCTCTGTGCAGTTTACAAAAACTCTTTCCTCCAACCCCACAGCAAGAGTAAAACAATATTCTATTTAAATTCCAAAGTTAAATAACTGGCCAGTCTCTCTCATAGAGACTGGGGCAGGAAATAAACGAATTGATGATCCCATTTACTAGCCCAGTACAACCTCCTGAAATCTAATTATTAAAAAAGAAAAAAAAAAAAGAAAAAAAAGCTGGCCAGATAATCTGTGGTTTTTGCTTGTTTGGAATTCAATGTGATAAATAACTGCTTTTCCCTAAAGGTAATTTCTTTCAATGTGACTGACTTTTGACTTTATTTAGTTTGAATTTCTTCAGTAAATAAGTCAAGGACTTAACCCTGTGTCTGTGAGAACCAAATGAAAAGCAGCCTGCATTTCAGAGGGGCTGTAAGTTCCCACCAAGCAAAGCACTTCCAGAAGTCCCTTTTAGCTAGATTCGTGAATACAGTGTCAGGCTGCCAAATTCAACCCCTCTAGGATGCGGCTGTATTGCCAAAATAAGCAACTTGATTTTATATCACATTTTCAAAGCCAACAGGTCAGTGCCCCCTACTGACTAAATATTCTCAGCGGCCAGCAAGGATCCCGTGCAAAGGCCCTCAGACCAATGCTTTTCTGTTTCAATGCTGCCCTCTGTCTTACAATCCCTTTTAAAAACTTCTATTGATACATTTTCAAAGTAAATACTGGTTTTATATTCAACAAAAGACATGAGCCTTTCTTAATGCACTCGATGAAATCTAATTGTGATTCATGTGTCTCTTTGTGTTGAAAATCTTTTAATCACTCAGACAGTCCTTGCAATACAGGATGGTAAGATACTGTAACACAGATAAAAAGCTCCTGGCTTAACATTAAAGAGTTGAAGATTAAATAAATGCCAGGAATTGCTGTTAAAAAGCTTCTGCTTCTTCAACAGGACCTCAGAATGGCTGTGGTGGTTACTTGTCAACTTCAGCTTCTACCTTTGGCCCTCCAGTCTCCAATGTGACCAGAAGATATGAGAAAAATCTGAACTGTGTATGGATCATAACTGCACCTGTAAACAAAAGGATCAACCTCACCTTCACTTCATTTGAGCTTGAAGCACAATCTGCTCGGATTTGCCGATATGATTATGTCAAAGTAAGACAGCTCAGTATGTTAACAAGAAAATATCAGTGAGATACAATCCATTATCTTCTCCATGAGGCTAACTTAATTAATAGAAAATGATCTTCAGAAGAAATTGAATTCCTTAATATAATTAAATTTTTTCATTGGGTTAGATTACTACTCCAGATGTCATTCTGCCTTTCTGGAAACCAGAAGAGTTTTAACATTACACACACTTCTGGTCTTAGACTGCTCATTTAATGAGTATTTATTTCACAGAATAGAAACAAAACAAAACTCAAACACGTGTAAAGTAAAACTTCAGAGTATCAGGTTGAAGTTTGGCAGAACCAACTAAAGAAAAATCAAAAATTAAAAATTGAGGACAATGCAGTGAGCAAGGGTGAATTATTTTTGATAACTTCTGGACAGGAGTGACATAGTCAGAGGGAAATTATGCATATACATGCACAGTTGCTTGAAAGGACTAGAATTAATGCAATTTTTCTTTTTTTTCCTTTTCATCAAAAGTATTGGTGCTCAGTGCTCACCTGTAGAAGCTATTTTCTTGGAGATGAGCATACAAAACACCAGATACCAGAATGCTGCTAAACAAACTCCACCAAGGAATGTTATAGATCCTGTTGAAAATTTAAGATACTCAATGAAACAAGGACTTAATTCTACATTTTAATGAATAAAATCAATCTTCTCACTGAAAAGCACTTTGAGATTACATATAATAAAGAAATGAGAGTGCCAAATTAAAATGTAATCATTTTTTGATAGATTTGCTGAGACAGGACCAGAATGTTCCATAATGAGATTTACCCTGTGCAACAGAATTAGTTAATATGGCAGTGAATAATTATGGTAATCAAGAACATCCTGTTAAAGCACAAGAAAACACACTGCACTTTCAAGTAAATGAAATTGTAATGTAAGAAGGAGTCAGAGACTTTTATTTCTCTTTATTTTTTGTTGTGCCTAAACTATTAGTGGCTTATATATTTTGCTTCTTTCAGCTTTATGATGGAGATAATGAAAATGCCAGTTTAATTGGCACATTCTGTGGATCTACAGTGCCAGCTCCTTTTCTTTCTACCCGTAATTTCTTGACAGTGAAATTTCTCACAGACAGTTCTGTGGAAAGGGCAGGTTTCAATGCCACCTACACCATGGTAGATCGTAAGTATTCATATATGAGTATGTACATATATTGTTACAACTCTTTTATGGAAATTCATATTTAGATACTAACTCAAAATTTGTTCTAGACAGAAGTCTCAGGAAGGGGCAAAGACAATCAGTAGTACAGCATCTTTAGCATCTTGACCCCAGTACAATTCTCTTTGGTCTTAGCTGGGTGGGAGAAGGTTTTCAGTCTGAGAGTACAAAACAGAAATGTTCACAGACTCTTAACAAATAGGGAACAAATATTTATTTGAGTTTTATGACATATATTGGCTCTACTAGCATTATTTTGCTTTTTGTTTTCCTTCTAGCTACTCAAAGGCAAATACAAAATTATACCATCCAAAACTCAACTTTGAGTTTTGCTCAAAAAATAGTTTTTTACCCAGTTTTCACTCTATAATGCATTTGTTACTGTTTTACACAGGCCTGTGTGGAGGAATCTATAATGCAACTTCTACATCCCTGACTGCAACATCACCTAATTTTCCAAATGAATATCCACCATTTACTCTCTGCACTTGGGTCATTGATGCCCCTCCAGAACAGCAAGTCAGGGTGGTGGTAGAGGCCTTCCACCTCCATTCCAGCCAGGACTGCTCTCAGAACTACCTAGAGCTCCAGGATTCACCAACAGTAAGAAATTTAAAGGGGATACCATTCCCCATTCCCATTCAGCTCCCTTCACTCTTTGGAAAGAGAGAAGAAACCTACTATTTGGTAATATATTCATTGATGATCCTCTGTGATGGGCACATCCAAAGCATTATTCACCATGCTCCAATTAACGTGTGATAACTGTACACAGACCTCTCAGAAGCACTCTATGCACATATGGAGTTAGACCTGGGCAAGTGTTGCACAGTTTTTCACAGTTGAACCGAGTATCAGTGCTGCCAAGTTTAACATGCATAAAATACTGCCCCACAGCAAGTTTTCAATGTGCTTCCTCCCATCCAAGAACCATAATAAAAATTAATACTCATCCCAGGAAGACTCTTAAAAAACACCAGAATAAAGCCCCAATATTTATGTCCCTCATATTCTAAACCTTCTTTCATCATTTCTCATTTTGGTATGAGAATACCTCTTATATTCTATTTGTTCCTAATAATAATTCAACATGAAATGTTGAGATATTATTAAGTGATTTCCAGGAGAACTTTAAAATGCAATTTCATGATCGGTATAGAAAGTGTTGAGAGATTTATTTACCTTAAGTTCAGTACATATAAAACTGAATTATATAATTAAGTAACTTGTGATGTATTAAATTCCAGCAGAGCCAAGGGTCAGTCCATAGATTCTGTGGCACTGAAACTTTTCCAGTCCCTGAGTTTTATTCTTATGATCGCACTGCCATTGTGACTTTCAAGTCAGATGAATATATGATTAACAATGGATTCAGATTTTCCTATCAAGCTACAGGTAAGCTTGAAGAAATGCCCCAAAAAATCAATCTACTATTCTCTTTGTTTATTTCATACACTGAAATGCAATACAGAGATCTGAAATCCTTGCATATTCCTGATTTTCTGTCTCAAGGTTGCAGCAGAGAGTATAATCAGACATTTGGTTACCTGAAGAGCCCTGGCTGGCCTGGTCATCACCCCAATAATATGGATTGTTCTATCATTCTTCGAGCGCCCCCAAATCACACAATATCTCTCTTTTTCCACGCTTTCAGTTTGGAAGACAGCATCCACTGTTCACATGATTTCCTAGAGGTATCATGCAAGTATATGTATTTTGTGAGCCTATGTAAAAATCTGCTGAATTCAAAGAGTATTAGTATGCTTGGATCAAGTTTGGATTGAGTCTGAGTTGAACTGACTGAATTAGGAACTAATAATTGCCAGAGTTTTTTATGGTGAAACAAACTTAGATGTTATAGCAAGAGGCTAAACAATACACCCTAGTAAGTTCAAACCCAGTGAATAAATAGTTTCATTATCAGCTTATCTATCCTCACCTAGTTCTTGTTGATGTTACCCAGTTAAAAGAGTCATCTGGAATAGTTTGTGTTTGATACTAACATCCATGTATGAACAGAAAGCCATAAATCTGAGTGGTTTTGTTACAGCAGTAGATTCCCTCTGCCTGAAATTTTTCTCAAGAAAGATGTTATTCCTAAAAAAGGAATTTAAAATAGAAAAAAACAAAAAAAAAAAAACCCAAAAAAAACCCAACAAAACAGAAACCAACAAACTCTAGTGACAGCTGTAAGACACTTGCAAAAGTACTTTGTATCAGTGAAGAGTGTATCTTCCTCCTACACATTCCTCACTCTTGCAGGTTTCCCTGTTCTCTGACAAAAATCAGATGTCTGTGGCAGAATCATTATTTAGCTCTGCTTTCATATCCTCTTTACTGTCTCAAGAAATGGATCTAAGCACCAGCATTATTGGAGTGCAGAAAAGAAATCAGATTAAATCTGAGCTATGTAATGTGATCTGTGTCTTAATGTGACTGGGGAAAAGAGCAGTCTGCAGGGTAAGGAGTTAATCTTTTCATCTGGAATATTAACAATTTTTATGAAAAGCAAAACATGGGCTTGAATTGCATAAGAACATCTTAGATACTAGTCAAGTAATTTTTTTTCAGTCAGGAGAGATACACACTATAACATTTAGCTGCTGGTTTCTGATGACACTTGTTACTTTTAAATTACTTTTAAAACTCAGACAAGTTAATGGCCTCTTTTTTCCTTCTACACAAGAATCTGTGGTAGTTAATATAGCAGTATTAAAATGACAGCTACAGTATGCATGCAAGTTACTACCTAGTTTGTGCTGTGTTTGTATCCGTGAATAATTGTGCTGGTGTATAACTGCATAGGAATTTAATGTTAACAGTATTTCCTGTGTTCCCTGAAGGTCAGAAATGGGAGTGATGTGCAATCACCACTACTTGGCAGGTTCTGTGGAAACACTGTGCCCAGTCCCATCTTCCCCCAAAACCATGTTGTCTACCTTCGTTTCAAGAGTGATTTTTCAAGGGTTCATGATGGATATGAAATAACTTGGACTTCATCATCAAGTGGTAAGGATGTAGCTACAAAATAATGCTACATAGAAGGAAGATGCAGCAATGTGGAATTCAGCTCTTTTTGGATCCTTTCTCATCACCACTTTAGACCTTCCCTAGAGCCCAGAGTCCACCCTTCAGTCACCAGAGAGAGGTAGTTGCTCCTCAGGGCCCCTGGGGCAAGATTTGTTTTACGAGATGGAAGCAATTCCCTCTCCTAATGTTGACTTTAGAAACCTCAGATGATGTCCATTTAAGATGAAGATCTCCTTTGAGTGAGAGGCTGGAAAATATCAGGAACATCTACCTTGGGATCCACAGAATGGTGGTGCTGGTGGTGACTCAGTACTGGTTGCTCCAGTAGTCCACTTGTGATATGCCTGAGGAGCTAGGCACAGCTAAGCCTGAAGAGGACAGGAAGGTGCCCCAAGAAAATAAACTACCTATAATGCTGTGTAGTGACTATGTCATGGACACATTCTTGAATGGCTTATGAAATGGCAGTGAACAGCTGGGTAGTAGTTTCTTCATGACACTGAGTTACTAGAGGTAGGAAAGCTCATGGCTGTGAGAAGTACTGCAGAATAACCATGCAGTAATGAGTGACCCAGTGATGGAAAGGCGGAGAAAGCTCAGTGTAGGAAAGTGTCAAAAAAAAGAATCCTAACTTTACTTACAAAAATATGGGCACTGAGTTGACTTTCAGTAGTCAACAACAAGATCTTAGGGGTAAAATGGTTTCATGAAAACAAAAGTTCACTAAGAGTCAAATAGACTGGTATAATGATAGAAATTGTTGGGAAAGAAGGGAAAAGAAATAGACAGCCACTGTATAAATCCATGGTTTACACACAAATTGAATGATGTGCACAGTTCTGGTCTCTTCATCTTATAAAAAATCAGGATTAACAAAGGGCTCAACATTAAAAGTGGCTTCTGTATGAGGTATGCTGAGACTTTTTAATGTGGTTAAGAAACTACTCAAAATTGAGTGGTATTGGATGATAAATAGTGATCAACTGTTCCTTGACTTTTGCCATAGAAGAACTTACAGTTATCATATAAAGCCAGGAGCTCGTAGGTTCATAACAAATTAGACAAACCAGTTCTTCATACAGTAAGCAGTTGAACTGTGGAGCCCCTTCCCATAGCAGGCTACAAATTTACATGGATTCCAGGGCTACACACACAAGTTCATCTGATAAACATTATTAAATAGAAAGGTGCCGTCTCTGGGAGCTGTAAGCTGAAAATTTTTGGAGACTGTTGAGGGTAATCTGGATCATGGCCTGCATATTCTTCCTCTATAAACTTTTATTTTTCCTATGTCATCTATTTCTGCCCACTGTTGAAGATTGAATTTTGGTATAAATGGACTTAAATTTTCCTAATCTGCCTAATTTCTCTAAGTTGTTCTCTGTATTTTTCTATCCCATGAGGATTCACTACTTTTCATGCCAAAGAAAAGTCAGAGCGAATTCATCTCCAGTTGAGTAGCTGGGAACTGAACTGACTAAGGCAGAGACTTAAAACTTCAGTTCCTGTTTCAAAGAATTTGGGGGGGGCAGTGCTGGTTTTAACATTCAGTGATGGTCTAATGCCTGTTGCATATTCTTGGGCTGCTGAAGCTAGAGCCTCAGTTTTATCTCTTATTAGTGTTCGTAGCCACATTAATTGTCCCAGCTCACAGTCCCTGTTTTTGAGCTATGACTGATACTGCACTAATGTACCACATCATGTATTACCTTGTGAAACTCAGCCTTCCAGGCCCATTAACAGTGTCTGCTTGCAGGATGTGGCGGAACATTGTACGGCACCACCGGCTCGTTCGCCAGTCCCAGCTACCCAGGGACTTACCACAACAACACTGACTGCGAGTGGGCCATTACGGCACCCCAGGGACGAATCGTCACCGTGAACTTTGATTTCATCAGCATCGATGACCCAGGCGACTGCAGCAGCAACTATCTGATGCTGTACAACGGGCCCGACGCCAGCCATGCCCCCGCCGGGCCCTACTGTGGGACGGTACGTGCTGCCTTCCCGCTGTGACCACAGCAGGGCTTATAAGGAGTCCTTACTGTGTCATGTTCAAGACCATTTCCCCGATTCTGACATGAATTCCACACAGATGAGTGGAAGTGAAAGCATAGGCGTGTGTGGTGCCTTAGAAGACTTCCAACTCAGACCATACAGTGACATCTAGTGGGAGGCACCAAACAAGCTTGCTCCATACTTCGTTGTATTTGTGTTTTAAATATTTGCAATATCCTGAGGAAGAAATACAGCAACAGTAACTAGAGCAGTTACTGAGATCACTGTCAATCTATGATCCAATTTGTGCTTCAGTTTTAACTCTCTGACTGTCTCTTAAAAAGGATCTTGATGTTCTATAAGGCTTTTAATTTTTATTCTCTTTCATTTTAGGACACAAACATCGCTCCATTTACTGCTACATCTCATCAAGTCTATATAAAATTTCATGCTGAATATGTGACTTTACCATCAGGATTCCAGTTAAGCTGGACAAGCTAAAACACAGCTTATGCAAAATATCTTACCATTCCTCGCTGTACTGAAAAGACTTTAGATGATAAAGGAGGTTTGAAGTCCAGTGATGGTAATTGCAACTGAAGTAAGGCCTTTTAAAAGTTACTGTAAAGGTAGCTGTTATGAAATTGGAATTCTGTCAAAAAAACCACTGATCTCCCATTTTGCTGAAAATAAACTATTACCTACCCAACTGTGAAAAGGAGGTTTTGCTACATGTTCTTTATATTCTTCTACATAATTTCTAAATTGTACAATTAATGCTATAAAAATTTAATTACCCAAGATAAAAATTACACATGAAGTTGATGAGAGGACCCAAGACATGAAGCCGTCTTTAATTTGTTCCCTAGAATAAGGTGTTTTTGTCCCAAGCATCTCTGAAAACATCAACTTAAGTTATATTCAAATTACCTAAAATCAAAAATTGCTAAGAAATGGTCCCTGTCCTATAAGCACTTACAGAGATAACTGTGCTGAAGAACTTCCAGTAATAGTGTGCCTTGGGTATAAGAGCCCAGCTGAAATCAGTACTTGAGCATTCACTGAAGTTTAATACAGCAAGGACATGATGTGGTTCTAAATCTTAGCCAGATTAAGAAGTAATGTGAGGATCAGAGCCCTATGTTCAATATATACAGATATCTGTGATTACACTTATGGAGTTATATATTCAAGCTTCAAAGTCTATTTTACAACTGAATATGAAAATCTTCTGAGACTTTCAGTAACTATGTCACCCTTCTAGTCAACCTTTGGCAACTTCCTCGACATTTATGAAACAGCTATAACTTCAGAATAGGGCAGACATAAAAATATCAATTGACCTTTGATGACAATTAGTTTTTCCCTTCCCCAGGCTAACACACATCATATATAAAAGACGTTGTTGACAGGGTGGACAGAGGACACTGATTCCCACCATGAAGCATTTTTTGTCACAATCCAGAACAAATTACCAATTCATTTCCTGAATGTCAGCTGTGATGGACAGGCAAAAGAAATTTGCACTGCAGAAAAGGAACAGGGGCCTTATCAGAATTCTCATTTCACAACTATTACAAGGAGTCACTTACAGTGAAAGCAATTCCTTAATGTGATTATTGAAGTAATTAATTATGAAAGGATATGAAAGTGTAAGTGGCAGTTTTAACAAAATCTAGGAACTCTTTGAAGATTTCCCAGTGAATGCCGAAAAAGCCATAATTCCACAAACATACAAAACTTTGTAACAGCTGAGCAGATATTCTGGTTAAGATAAAATGTAGAAAAAACAAAGCAGTCAAAAGGGACAAGCTATAAAATACCACCCAAAATCCTCAGGTGGCAAGTTAGAAAAAGAGAAACCTGTGAAGTCCTACTGGCCAACAGAATGAGATGTAAACATGCATTTTATAGCTGTCCAAGAACTAAAAAAAATGAGCTTATGTACAGTCATACTCCTGCTAACATGCCAAAGTATAACATGGAAAAATCAGAAATATCTGTATTTGGATGAAAATGGGAGGCAGCTTTGTCCTACTGAGCTGCTAGCAAAACAGAAAGTTCCTCTAATAAGGGAAGACATAAAAATCCATACAATCAAATGAAATATTTTCAGATTAGAAGTCCAGAAAACTTTTGCTGAGAGTCCACTCAAGCTGATGCTGTACTTGCAGCCAAAGGATGATGCAATCATTGTCCATATTGTTTATTAAAACTCCCTACAGGGGATAGCAAGCAGTAAAGAAACATCTGAAATGTCTGAAGATAAAGCCACAAAATAAATTCTAAAGACAGCAATGTGTAAGAAACTCCAAGTACAATCAAGCATGGATTGAGTGGTTTGCCTGCAGAGGTAAGGAGGACTGCATTTCTCCCCTGTGGAATGCTGCATCATAGGCTTCATGAATGTCCATTGTGGCTCTGACCTTCCTATGAATCACCATGGATTTGGTGCAGTTGGTGCACCACATCTGCAGTTGGCAGAGGATCTCCTCAAGATCTGGATGCTGTCACTTGCTGCTAGGTGGCTGGACATGGAAACATCAGATTTTAGGCAAGAATCAGCTTGCAAGAATGTTGCCATTTTCTGCACTTCACCAGCCCAGAGCACAGCTCAAGTGGAAGCCACACAGGAAAGGGAAGGATATGTCCCTCCAAACAGCTCCATGCCACTGCAGGCACTGTTCTGTGGTACGTTCATTGCTCCTGCTAAAGGTAGATCAGCCCAGTCAGAAATGAGTGCTCAGGTTAAACACTGGACTTTTTGCAGGTGTGACAGAGCATAAAGTGACAAACTTAAACATAAACATAAAGTGTTTATGTTTATCAAACATAAAGTGATAAACATAAACATAAAGTGACCTGTACATGGTTTTAATGAATGAANAGTGGATCAGCCCAGTCAGAAATGAGTTCTCAGGTTAAACACTGGCCTTTTTGCAGGTGTGACAGAGCACAAAGTGACAAACAGAAACCTGTACATGGTTTTAATGAATGAAGGCCATTGGTAGTTTTTGGAGGCTGGTGTCAGCACCATGTCACACAGTTTGTCACACAGTTTAAGGACACCAAGTTGCCCAAGGACACGGCAGCCCCCGAGCTCACAGCACTGAGGTCTCCTGCTGACCTAGGGACTGGTACAGAGATGTGCTCTGGGGACCTGACATGTGCCTGAGGCCACTCTGGTAACACAACTCTGCCCTTAAGATCTTGGGGAGGAACTCCAGCTTAACTGGTGAGATTGCTGAAATCTATACTTCAGAAAGGCTGCTTTCACAAAGATAAAAAAAACATGTTTCACTTTAAAGCAATTAAATGCTTTTGGACATTTTTTATACAATAAATACTTGCTGTTGGCAAGATCTGTCACATCATCAAATTTTATAAAATCATTGAAGTTCTGCAGAAAAAAATAATAAAGAGCACTATGAATGAGAGGAAGAGAATTTTTTAAGTTTTTTTTTAAATCTAACAATAACTACCTAATGCTTGATGCATCTTTAAATGTTAGAAATACTCAATACCTATGCATAATTTTATTTACAAATGAGTAAAATGCATGAGGCTATTTAGAGAAAAAAGGAAAAAAGCCTAGCAGAGAACTTGTGCTCATGAAGACTGTTGAATGAAGCTGCTGGTACAAGGTTGAATTGATTCAGCCCAACTGACTCTTTCCAAAAATAGTGAAAGTCTAAAATTAAATTATCAAACCCATTCTTTAAAAAAACAAAGGAACAAAGGAACAAAGTAACCACAATCTGTCCTCTAACATTTTATATGAGGAACCACAACAAAAATACCAACTGCAGAAGTATTTAAGTGGAGGTCCTTAGAGGAGAGAGCTGACAGTAAGCCATGTTTCTGTCTTGGAAGGTAAGGAGCAATTTAAAACACTTGCTTTAAAATGAATGCACAGCAAACTAACAAGCAGAACCAAACAGATAATCTGGAAATAATTGTTCCATGAAACTTCTATGTGCTTTTTGCAGTGTGCAATTCAAAAGACAAAATCCATACTTAATAAGAAATATAGCTTCATCTCACAACACTGTCATGAAAACCTTTGCTTTTATGTCTGTGCACACGGCTATTTTATAATGTCGTTGTTGTGAATGCTGCACGTCTGTATTGTAATAACTGCATGACTACAACCTCCCTCTGTCAATGACAAAGCAGATAATGAAAGTGCAAGTTTTCACTTTCTAGAGCCTGCATGTTTTTATTTTACATGTAAAGCTTCTTCTGCATGTTATGTTTATTCTTATACAAAAGTAATTTCATGAGGCAGTTATATATGAATGGTAAGCCCTCCAAAGACTAGGATTTGAAGAATAAGCACTAAAATGTCCGTAACAACGTTTTTAAGAAATAATACCACAATGAGATATTCTCATGATTGTAGTTACTTAAGTAAAGGAGACAAAAGATATAGAGCTAAAATGCTAGAAATCATGGTGCTGGAGAATTTAAAAGAGTAGCTAATTTTAGTTAAATTTACAAAGCAATTTTGACTGAAAAACAGTTTTCAATTGGTTCATTAAGCAAAGGAGGAGGTGTCTCAATTTCCCATAATAACACAGGATATGTGTCCTAGGCACCAGAATTAACATATTTGGTGCAATTATTTTTTGTCAACTGCCAAACTGAACCTGCAGAATTATTCTGCAGTCCTACTTAAAATGAAACACAATAAAAATTCATAGGATTGACTATATTGTTCCCAATACAAAACAACTGGATTACTAACAAAGAGATGTTTAAAATATTTATTAAATGATAATAAAAATAGAGACCAAATTCTAGGAGTTTGTTTTTGCAAAAAACAATCGGAAAAATAAATATTGCATGGCAGTTATCACACTTAGTGTAATGTTGATGGATGAATTTTCAGCAGCAGTGCCCACACAACTGGTTTTGCAGGGGCCTGTGGCATCGTTTTGATGACACACTATCCCTGCATTAATGTTGCTCATTATCATAGCTTTTCTTGGAAGGGGAAAACAGGGATAAAAATAGAATAATAATGTAAAATGTCATTTCCTCGGTTAGTAGAAGTACCTAGGACGGGAAAAAGGGAGGCATCAGAGTTACTCATGCCCTTGCTGATCCCCAGCACAGTGAGAGGAACCAGCAGGAGGCAGGTCCAGCCACCACTGCTCGGGTGGAGCAGGCTGGGAGCACCACTGCAGGGGCAACTTCTGCCTCCTCTGAGCCCCACAGGGGAAACTGCAGCTCTGCCACACAGACATGGCCATACATCTACTCATAGTGACCTTCTTCAGCCTGCAGGTCTAAGGGCAGAAGGCATATGCCAGCCTCTGCAATTAATTCAGGCATCTGCTCTACAAACATTTAAGCCAAGTGACGGATTTAGAACAGATCTGACAGATAGCAAAGATATTTCATAGCTGTTTCATAAGCAAAAAATCAGTAGCTGGAAGGTACAGCAAGACCTAAATGGGAAAAGTCTCTACTGTGAGCTCAAGCACTGTACGTGTGGGGAGGGCTCTACTGGCTGGTCCCTAGGAACAGCCTCTAGCTGGGGGGATAGAGGGAACCAAGTATTTCTGGGACCGAAGGGGTTTTGGAATGACTGCATGTACTGGGAAGAGGAGGGGGGCATAAGAGAGAATGGGTGACTGCAGTATATAGACCCTCTGCAGGAAATGACTCTTCATGACTGCTGAAGGGACAATCTAAAAAATCAGTTTTCATGATCAAGGACCTTTGGATAGAGTAACATGTGTATCTTCCTTCCCACTCCTTCTCAGACAACTGGTAGTCAGTGCTTTATGAGGCACTGAGAAACTTTAAAATGAAGGCTTGACAGCAACTCCCCTTTGCCAAATCCAATGCCAATACCTCTGACTGGGGTATGGATTCATGCTCAGACAAAAGGTTTGCTCAAGCAGGACCGAAAGAAGGTCACATAGAAGCTATGAATGGTGGATGAACTCTTTACACAACAACAGGATAATGAAATTAGGTAGATGGCAAAAAAAAACACAATCCTGATGAAAAGGGGTAATAACAATATGTTTATTAAGTGGGGAGTAATTAAATACTTCTATGGTAGAATGTGGATATCTAGGCCACATGCAGTGTTTTGATCACTGCATAAATGGGGCAGAGAGAGCCAGGTGAGCTATGCATTAGCCATGAAGACTTTTGTGTCTTGTTAGAGTCACGTGTGCTGTTAGTTGCAATAAGGAAGCAGGATCACACTTACAGACAATTAATCTGCCCAAGCCTTTATTACTAAATGTCACCTGCAATCATTTGCCATGAAATAAGAACAGCAGACATGTTACCACCTAGGTCTTTGAGACAACTGACTGGTGACAGAGCATTTTCTTAGACAGGAAAGGTATTCATGGTTCTGCAGACAAAATAAGAACTGAACATCATTGTCCTGTACATCTGAGTGGCAGTGGGCTCTGCTGAGAAATCCAGCTAAGAGGAAGTTACTCTTCCAGTAGTACCTTGCAAGGAAGACCTTAAAACAGACAGTAACTTCAGGAAGTGCTCAAGGTAGGAAACTCCAATTAGGAATAAACATGCTACAATTCTGCAGTCCAGTATTAAATCCTTACATTCCTAAAAAAGGAAAAGTTGAAGTTGCACCTCCAGGAAGTTTTTTATTTCCTGGCTTAGGGAAATACTCATCAACTTGGTTTCTGTGGATACCATTTTTAGGCTACTAAGTAACACCATGGAGTACATATGCAAAATTCAAAATTGTGGTTCTTAACGGGTAGCCTGGCCTTAGGTAGCTCAATGGATTTAGTCATTACTTGCTCTGAGCTCCCGTATCTGTTGAATGACAGTAAGCAGGAGCACCTTAACTCCTACGAAAGATGTTACATGCATAACTACATTCTGGGCAGTAAGGCTGTAACTCCAACACCACGCCGTGTCCAGACCGGTTACAAGCGCTCAGAAAGTGGACCCAGCCCTGTGACTGGTTTTGCTGTTAGAGCCGACTGGAAACCCATGAAGGCACCGGAAGAAACGGCAAGCGCTGTTTAAACGCACCGGTGTTTGTTGGTGTGGGTTATTTTGGCGATACTGTGTTATGCCTCCGGCAGCCCTTCCGAGGCCGGAGCGCTCCAAGAGTCCCGGCCCGAGCCCTCGGGGCCGCGCCTGTCAGCGCGGGCGGGGCTGCGCTGC
>WBNO01011996.1:158163-179435 GCA_013400575.1 Peucedramus taeniatus
CTGGGCGCGGGGCTCCGGGCCACCCCGCCCCGGCCCGGGCGCTGCCCCGCTGAGTCCGGGCCTCTTCGGTGCGGGGTGGGCTTTGGGTATGGGGGGCTTGGGGAGCGGTCCGTGGGCTGAGCGAAGCGCCCCGCATCAGGCTGCCGGCAGCCCCGCAAGGAGCCGTGCGTGTGCGAGTCCAGGGCAGCCCCGCGCCGGGGCTCTGCGCTCCCTGTCGCACTGCTGGCAGTCCGGCACTTGACTGATGGGGAGACTTTGCCCCTTCTCCGTCCTGCTACCGAAACAAAAACACCAAGTACAACAGCCAAGTAGCATCTCCACTGGTTTTTGAAAGGGATAGGGTGACACCAGCCTGCAACTACGCGCGACTGGTCTCTGAAGGAGAGGACAGTAATACTGTATCACAGATACAGCAGCATCGTGCTTTGGATATCATAGGATTGCACACGCTTCCTGAGCCGTGACAGGGTGCTGCTGGCGGTATGGTGCATTTGCTGCTGTTAAAGTCCCAGTAAATACAGCATTCCAGCAGCAACATGCTGTTACGGTTCTGGAGAGCACATAAATGAAGAGCAAGGTAGGTGTCTTGCCTTGTTAAAGTGCACGTGATGTTATGACATAGCCAGTATTCAGGGATTTAAAGTTCTGATTAGAACTTTAGTAGTGTGCCACAGACTGAAATTTTTCTGAATGCATGATGCACTGAGGGAAAAAAAGCAACATCTCAACCAACCAGTGTACTCAAAATTCTTGACTGTATACTGGTTTAGCTCTTTACTGTGTTTGTTAAACTCGAGAGCAGCCAGGAGCAAATGTACGTAACGCTTCTCACAAGATAGTTACGAGCTCAGGGAAAGGTATGGCTCACTCACAACCATTATCTGCAGAGTTGGGAGCACATCAATGTGTCTTCAATCACATCAGCAAAGGATGAAGTCTTAAGTAGAGTTTTGCAGAACTAGGTTCTGTACTTAAGTCTTCATTCAGTACTACAGTTTTCCTGCTTCTGTGTGGTGCATGGGACTTTGGGAAGATGGTGTTGTAAGGATCATCATATTAAACAGAATATTTCACTGCATTTCTATATTTTGAGCAGTTATTTGAGACAAAGTAATGTTTAACTCACATTAATTACAGTTCAGTTTTGGGAACTAAGATCTGTCAGGTATATGGAGCAGCAACAGAGTACTCTTGCTTTTGTTAAGTAGACTTGGTGCCTGCTATCAACACCAGACACATAATTAATTAACTAGCTTTGATCTTTCAAGCATAGAAAAAGGATAATGTTGAAGCATATCAATAATCCTAAAAAAAAAAAAAGCTTTTCTTGCACAAAGACTCTTTGGGGTTTGTTGTTCAGGCAGGGCCAGGGACCAGGGTGGGACCCTGGTCCCCAGATGCTCCCTGATACCAGGTTGCTAATGAAGCATCTGAAATGTCTTTGGCAGGGAGCTCCCTGCATGAAGTATAGACTTGTGGTACCCTAGTTAGACTGCATCACAGGAGTCTCTGTGCAGATACTCTTGGTGCATGTTGTGTGGCTTGATCTAGCATGGGGATTTGGGGCCTTCTTCAATTTGAGATGAAAGTTAGGGAAGGGAGAAATGATGGCTGGTTTCTGTTAAATTAATTGCTTTTTCAGTTATTGTGTTTACTGACAGAACACATAAGTTGTTTTGAGTTTGGGTTTTTTTTTTTTTTCCATGGAGGTGTTTGCCTTTTGGAGAAGGAATACCTTTCATCAAATAAAAAGTAATGAATAGGTATTACTTCCGAATTTTTTGTAAAGGCTTTAGGAAGTGTTAAACTTTTTTCAAACCCCTGTCATCTGACTCCAAATGGATGTTCTTCTCTAATGTAGATTGGATGTTTTGTTTTTTTTCTGGCTCTCAGAACTGGCATGTAAGCTAAAGGATACTGACCTGGTGCCTTTCCTTCTCTGTGTGTTGCACACCTTTCCAGGGCAGTGTTAAAGCTAGTCTTTTCAGCTGTTTTTATTTTTGTTAAAAGCAATCATCACTATTCCTGCCCAGTGACTTGTCTTGCACAGCATTTCATCTTTAAGGAGGGCCGCTAATAGATTTTGAAAGTTGAAGTAAGTTTAGATAATGATTAGAGAGAACATTTTTGGCTATTTGAGTTTTATAGGTTGGAAGGTATGCTTGAGCTACTGTGTTCAGTAGCCCCTGATCAACATTTTGTCTCGTGTAATTATTTAGTGGTTGTGAATGCACCAGAGGTGCCAAGTACCCCCTAAAGGTAAACTGCTCCCTCTAGTCCTAAATCTTCAAGGAAAGGACCAAGCCTTGTCTCACTACATGTTTGAGTACTTTCTGCACACTGGCTAATGAGCTTGTTTTAACATTTCATAACTTAATTTACGTAGGGTTAATACAGGCACAAGGATTTGGGAGCAGTGTACCGTGCAGCATCTGTTCAGTGTGCCAGTCCTTTTCCTTAGGTGTCACCCTGTGTCTTGTCATGTGTGTTTAGGAAAAAAAAAAACCCCAAAAAAAAGTAAGTGATAGAGAAAATTTAGTGTTTTGTGGGGGCAAAGAAGAGCAAAGGGGAATATATGCCCTGTCTTGGATACAATCCTCTTCTGGCTTCTCTTTTCAGTCTAGTGAATGGCTTGCTGCAGTACAGGGCAGTCACTTGTATTTCTTTTGCATTGTTTTCCACCCTCTGCAGTAGCTATGGGAGAGACAAAGCAGATGAAACTTTCTTCTGTCAAATGCCAGTGTTTCTTTCCAGTTAAGAATGAAATACTTCTATCTGGAAGGAGATAGGCAAGCTAGCTTAGACCTGTAAGCTTGGCAACCTTTACATCTCTTCCCACTTTCGTGTTTAGCAAAGAAAGAGTGTGGTTACCAGCTTATATACAGCATGGTGTTGAGATTCACAAAAAAAGGTTAAGTAGTCCCTGAAGCACTTCTAACTCAGAAGTTATTTAATGTCATTAGAAGTAGAGTTCTATTTTTGGAATATTCCTCGAATCCAGGTACTTCCATGTTTTCTCCTAATGACTTAAAATACAAATTGGTATTGTGTTACACACCTTCAGAGCATCTGAATTTTTGATGCTTTCAGAACTATAATATGAGAACCCTTTTTTTAGAAAAGAGATTTCTTTTGAGACAAAAAATATCCCTTGATCTAAGTGTTCTGTGCTTTAGCTTGTCATGAAAATACCATGTGAAACAGTTTTAAGTGCTAAAGACTTTTTTTTTATTCCAGCATATGATAAAACAACAGTTACACCATTTGTGTCAGCATCTCTACTATAGTTGTTCGTCCTCCTTACATAAATATGTAAAAAATGTCTTGTCCCCTGGAAGTGTTCTATTGTGTTGGTTTGGGTTTTTTGCCTTCATATTGTGAAGTAAATAGTTTATATTTGTTTATAAAGCACCCACTATGGATAGGTAATGGTAGAGAGCATTAATAGACATCCTCTCAGCTGAAAAAGCAGGTTCAGCCAACTCCAGCAAGAGGGGAGTAATTTCCCCTAGCATAGCAAAGGATAGGGTATTTATTGGTAGGACTTTGAACAGCCATCAACAACTATGGGATTATTCTTAGAGTATGGACCAATCTCATTTATGTGTCTTTTAAGCAGTTGATATGGAGAAGCTATAAGTAAAGGAATTATTTTGCCCAAATAACTTGTGACATCTGCTCTGTTGTCAGGGAAGGAATATTGGATGGAATCCTATTTATGTGTTAATTTGTTCTCATTATCATTCCATCTGTAAGCTATTCATATTTTGCATAAAGTACATACTTGTGTGACTAGAATACTTTATCAAAAAGTTAGTGTTGATAAAATTGTTCATTCCTAAAATAATGAAAGCACAGAAGATGGAAAGGCAGGCTACTTGTAACAATACTGTAATGCTCATCCTGCATTAACTTCCTCTGGTGGGACAGGCAGTGTCTTATCTTGGCACAGCCAAGTCACTGGGGTCTTCCTGTTTTGTGGGTGTAGGGGTCTTTTTCCTATTTTATTTTACTTTGGTTTGGTTATTTTGTCAGGCTGGTTGTTTGGGGTTTTTTGGTTTTTGGTGGTTGTTTTTTTTTTGTTTGTTTTGTTTTGTTTTGTTTTTATTTGCTGATGAGCAGGGCTTTTATTTGTTATATATTTTCCTTAATAATTAGGTTGAGTATTTTCATCCAGATATTTTATGTGAAGCTAGCTTGCAGTGCAGGGCAGCAGTATATGAAGAGATTTGATAATAGGGCCAAAATGGAAGAACCTAAATATTCTTCCCTTGACTCACTCTTTTTTGAAGTAATGGTGAGACTGGGACCATAATGAGAGTTTGTGATTACTTTGCAAGTAAATTGGTCTGGCAGTCAGTATTATCCTGACTCTCAGACTTCTGTGTGAATACCTGTGCATTCATGAAATCCCAGTAACTTATTGCCTGTATGCTAATGACTGTAATGTTACCAATGTAGTGTCCAGAAGCTCCTGCAGTGGCATCATGGAGAGGTTATAGCAATTTCCAGTGGGAATCTCAGTGCCCTTCCATTCTCAGGAGACTGGTACCCAGGCCGAGTCATCTGACCTGTTGTATGTTGTGCCTACCTGGGCTGGGTACATCCAAATCAAAATTGCCCCACCAGCCCCCCTTTAGCCTTCTGGATGTTAATCAGTTAAGACAGATATATTCCTTGCCAGACTTGATAGTTTAGTTGTCCTACAGAATGACTTTATTTACAGGATGAGGTAAATCTCAGTTGGCTGTTCCCACAACGCAGTCCTTTTCACAGGAGTAGACGTGTGGCAGCATAAGGAAAACGTGTTATTTCCAGGGGCTGGTTGTTTGACTCAGGTCTGTTTAATGTAAGTGAGCAAATTTCTCTCTGTGTAAGGAGTGAGCAAGTACCACTCTCTTTATCTTGGTCCCCTTTCTTAAAATGCTTCTAAACTTGCCTCTGAACTGCTAGTAGCTTTGGACCTTTCAAGACTAAAGAATGTCTTTGTCTTGATATGTCTAAAATGTTGCTGGAAGTAGTCCAGAGCACAGACACCTAAACCTTTGCTCTTTTCAAAATAGTATTGAAGTGTAGCCTTTCTTGTTCTCTGGGGGATGTCAGCCTGCCGTTGCTGCTCAAAGATGCCATGAGACTTTTTGTCATGCATCAGGATTGACTGAGATAGTGGAGTTTCAGACAAGGTGTCTAGGCTTCAGTCAACTTTGGACAGTACAATACAGATTCAAATGTCTTGGGCCTAGGGATTTAAGCCTTGAAATTTTTAATGTGGACTTTGTTCTGTTCTGTATAGATGTGAGAGAAAAAACCTTTCTGAAAATAGTTACCGGTTGAAGAACACAGTGATGGGACAAAAAAGGAGAGGGAATACTGAGAATAATGCTTCTAACCTTGCATTGCTAAAGGCCAGTGGTGCACGTGGCTTGATGGTGTAGTCAAAAGGCTTACCTTTAAATATGCACAGAACTTACTATGGCATTTAAATTCATCAGGAGTTCAGTGTTCAGAAGACCAAAAATCTACAGCCTCAAAGCTTCATTGCCCTTGAGTAAGGATCCATGCTTCCTTTGTACAGACATGATGACATTGTTTAACTTCTCTGCTTTGAAAGCAAAGTGAAATGGAAGCAACTTTGTACAGTATCAAAAACAATAAGATTTTTTTCCCTTTTTTTTTTTTTGCTTTTTTTTTTTTGTTGATGCTGTTAAGTCTAAGTAAAGCCTGAGCTCCAGAGTGACTTGTTTCTGAAGTAAAACGCAGGAAACAAATGGGTTTTTTCCTGGGATTGATGATGTCAGATTTTACCTGGCTATGTCTAGGTCCAGTTGCCTTGGAACTGAAGACATCAGACTGCAGAATTTTTCATCTCAGTGCCAGCACTGCCCTTCTGGTGGTTGTGTTTTTATTAGTCAGGCTTGAATATCAAGGGCCCATGAAATGTTGACTTTTGCTGATTGTCACAGTTATTTAAATAGCTATACCAAGAGAAACAAATGTATAAAGTGTACTTAGGCATTTGTTCACAAGCTTGTGGCTATCTTCAGAATCTTCTCTCATTTTGTGGTGTAAATTGCAGTCCTATTTATCTATATGGGTAAGCACTCAGTAGTGTTAAATGGTTGCTTACGGTTCAGATACCAATGTGCCCTTTCTGTTTTAAAGAGCTCTTTGTGGAGGCTGCTGCTCTTGTCTGCCCTTTAGTGATGATTTTCCTACAATACTCTTAACAGACTTTCTATGGGCTTCTTTCCCTGTCCTCTTGTTCTGCAGTGTGAGGTGGTGCAGGCAGTACTTCGAGTGCTCAAATTCTGGGAGAAATACAGGGTGGGTGCAGTTTCTTCTTTACTCCTCCCTGCCTTTCCTTCCTTCATAACCTGCAATTGCACAGGGAATTGTGGTGATGTTTTTTTTTTATACACTGAACTGTCTGATCTTATCTGATGGTGCCTTTGGGTGACTGCTTTCATTCTGCTAAGAGGTTTATTTGCCTTTGTTATGTCATGAGCTTTATCAAGGATTTGCTGAACAAGTTGCTGTATCAACCTGTTCAACAAAACTTTCCGTGTTGTGTATGATGCAGTAACAAATGTGAAGTAAAAGGGCAGAGGAGTAGGTGTAGTCATCCTTTAGTCTTGAGCTTCTCTTGTTTATTTGTGACAATGCACATGAATCAAGTTACTGGAGTGGAAAGAATAACTTTCCTATTTTATTTTTCAGCTGAAATAGATAGAAGCTCTCAGTTGCCATGTCCATAAACTAACTTCTTTCTCTCTTCATTTGCAGTTACGCTGTCTCACATCACACAGCTGGTTCTGAGTCACAACAAGCTTACATGTAAGTATCTTCCTGGTTTTGGACTTCTTTGCAGGCAGTTGAGTAACGTTGAAAACCTGACTAGTTTGATGCAGAGTACAAGGGCACTGTTAAAATGGTGCTTCTTGGTTAGTACTTCATTAAAAGTAATGAGATGGAGGGTGTGACTTAGCAGCCATTTTCAACATGCCTTTCCAGCTTCAATACACACCTGCATGTACTGGAAGATCTGTAGTTCTCAGTCTTGTCACCAGTTCAGCCAGAAATCCATTTCCTACCATGGCTCTGAAGTCATTATCTTAAGGTGCGGACTTGTGAAATTTTTAACTGTATCAGAAACAGCACAGTTTGCATTTTGGTATAGTGGAATGGATAGTAAATTTGACTGAAGCAAAGCAAATTACAACTGCACTGCATTACATCTGTAACCAAACATACATGAGCAAGGCCAACTGATTGTAAGCATCAGGCATATAAAGAAAAAATTGACTATTTCTGTCCAAGAAGAGGTTGTTTCTTGGTCATACTGCTCACACCACCTTCAAGTTGTGGATCTTGCTTCCCACAGCAAAGAAGCTCCTAAGTGAGGTGTTGGTGACTAGCATGTAAAGAACAACATAAAGATGAGACTTAACTTGGTGGAGGGAGATACCAGACTTACTTTTGCAAGGCAAAATTTTTTGTGGGTTTGGGTTTTTTGTTTGTTTGTTTTTGTGGCTTATCTACCAGTGTCTTGTGCAAACATTCCTGCTTCTTGGCTGTTGAAATTCAAGCTGTGAATTTTGTCTCACCCCTGTTTCTGTGCATCTTCTAAAGAGAAGTGCTGGTCTTGTTGATGTTCTTGTCTGCTCTCTGCATGTGCCAGTGGGTTTCTCTCCAAACCAGTCCTCTTTTTGAAACTCATCTGGAGAGATGAAATGGGGAGGGGAATGGAACCAATCAAGTGGGTGTGTGTTGACAAGAGGTCTGTTAGGTTGTATATGCTTTAGGGTGTGCCCAAGGAAATCTTTATGAATTGAGATGGGTCTTAAGAAACACAGACTAATAAAACTCAGCCTGTTGAACTCTACACTACTTGCTGCATGAGCTGTAAGGTAGTATGTGTTATTTAAAATATGTGAATTAATGCAAAAAGTGTCACTGTAGTCTGAGCATTTGCAGAGGATTAAGCATGAGGAGAATATAAATATCCCTAGATTTTAGCACATAAGCATTTCTCTGGATGCAGTTTATTGTGTACTAATGTGTAGCTTAAAGGGTTTGTAGTAGTTAATAGATAAAATTATGGGTACTTTGTGACTGGCTGTGAGAACTATGAGTTAGTTGTTCAGGACCCTTCTTTTGATAGTGTGGTGCCCTCTAGACTGCCATCTTGCAATTTGTTTTTATCCCATTGTAGTTTTCAAAGAAATCTCAATTTAATTACAAATGTGACCAACAGTTTCCAGGCATCTGGCATATAAATGATGACTGATGGGTAAATAATTGGGCCAGTCAAGGGAGGGAAAATCCGAAGTGCATCACTGTTAAACATGCAGCTCTGTCCATGGTTTAGAAGGCCATGAAGTTACAAATAGCTTGAAGCTGGAAGGATGGTCTTTTGAGAAAAATTGTGATAAATTTTCTTTGGGCATATTACCATTAGGCATCTGTCATCAGCCACTAGTGGAGCTGGGCTGTGGGGCCACCCAGCTAGTGACTTTTGTGTGTTCCCTCAGGTATTGCAAGGAGATGGCTGTCTCTGAGCTTGAGCTTCTGAAAGTTAGGCAGTTCATTGTACTCAGCCACTGCAGCTTTCTCTGCACCCTTTGGAGGGCTGCAGGCACCTTGAGACAGGAATTCATTCTGAACAATTCTTTTGATCAGACAGCTCACCCAAGGTTGGGTACCTTGGTGCTGACAGGCAAAGCTTCTCTCTGGTGCTGATTATTTAGTCTGGTATCTTTGTCTGAATGGCTGCTTACCTGGCATAAAGATGAAATGAGATGGAAATGTTACTCTTTGTAAACTTCATTATTCTTTGTCTGAGATTTGTAAAATTCCTAGAACTTTGGAAATCTGACGCTTTCAGATTGCCAGTGAGTCAGCTCTTCCACCTGGTGCCTTAAAAATTTTAACACAGCTAAAGGACAATCTCAGCTGAACACACAACTGGCTGGGCAGGTAGCAGGTGTCTGCCTTGCTCTGAGGAAGAGGAGATAGGCTGAAGCTCCTACATGGAGACTTGAATCATGGTAGACTTGGCTATCTCAGATCTGAGCCTGGGGAGGGTATGTGCTTCAGCATGAGCTCCACACTGAAAAGCTGAATGGCTAACCTATGTCCTGGCTGAGTCTTAGCTGCAGACCTGACTGAAGGAGGAAATATACAGTAATAAGTGTCCAAGAAGGATGTGTCCAGGTTGGCTTTAACTATTCAAGAGACATACAGAGTGCACCATTTGCTTAAAGCTGTTTTAGTTTTCAAAATACCAGTTTAAAGATTGCCATGACTTTAAGTTTGTGTTACATTACATTAAATCTCACCCTTCAATTAACTGCTTTCTCTTAAAGTAGCTGTCAGATCAGCAGGCTGCAAGTACATGCCTTCTCTCAGCCAAGGGATTGTCAGCCTTTCTAATTGCTGTGTTTGGGTTTCTTTCATGGGAAGGTGAGGCCACTGCTTGTCCTGAGAAGTAACTCATTGGGTCTGAAACTTACTCTTCTTTCACAAATGGATGTGGACACTTAAATAGACAGCACACATTTTTAAAAGGCTAGATTTCAAGTTCATATTCTCACATTTGACACTGTTGACCTAATCTTTTAAGCTGTGTAATTAATTGTCTTAGCAGATTGTTCTTAAAATGACTAGGAAGCTGATGGCGGTGACACTTGACATGCTACACTAAGGTCATATTAGCATCTTCTACTAGTTTTCTGCCATTTAAATGAGTGTTCTGCTAGCTTTTTTTTTTTGGTGTTTAGAGTAAATATGTCTATCTGAAAGAATAAATAAATGTAAAAAGTGGATATGCATATTTTTATGTAAACGTACTTTGTATTTTTGCCAGAAAACTATTAAAACTAAGTAAAGTTTCATCAGCAAGCATGAGGACTGCTCAGTTAAATCTATCATGCTGCTCAGAATACTTCTGTGGCATGGATTTTATTAGTATTTCTAGTGTGCCATTCTAGTGTACTTCATTTACTTGTATAAATCATTCATTTTCAGAAGTACTCAAATCCACGTTGATTTTTCTGGAGGATATTAGGCTGAATTTTTTTCGGCTATCTGGTGATGTGCTAATGGAGGAGTCTTGAACTGGCTTTTTCTGCTCTAGGTGACTTCTGAAACAGTTGGGTCTATCTTTTGCTACTTGGTGAGAATTTCTTGTGCTTCAAAATCAGAAGCAAAACTCTCAGGGAAGCTAAATAGCTGTGATTCTGCAGTCTTGTTGAACCAGGTGCTGCATAGTGACAAAAAGTGACAAAGCTGGGATGATTCCTCTGTAGGGTGTCTGACAATCCAGTAGAAAGCAGAAGGAGAAGGTGGATATTTGTGCTTTTTCTTAGCATAATGTAGACATAAAGACCAATGTCTCTATTTCTTGTACTGGGAGTATTTTGTTCCATCATTTAGTCATTTTAAAGCCTTCTATCCAGTATACAGCTAAGAAGCAAAATTCAAGGCAGTCTTATCCTGTATAGGTTGTCTGATCCTAACGCAGGTGTCATTTGAACCCATTGGCTACCATCAAAGTAAATGCAGTAGAAGTTCTAACAAATGTTTTTTAAATTGGAAATGATTGGCTGAGCCCTAAATATGTGCCCTTCAGTGTGGTGGATTAATTCGGGCAGATGTGACTGAGTTGTTTTGGTCCATGTCACTTGATGCCAGCTGAGGGACATACAGATAACATTCACCTCCTGTCAATAGGATCATTTATGGGACATGAATAGTGGTAGGGAATTAGGGTAGCTGTGCTGGGGTGGCAGAGAGGGAGTTAGAGCCGCAGGACATACTATTGTAGAAACCACAATTGATCAGTTTGGTCAGCCACAAATACTGTGTCTGCATCATCTGTGCAACAGTAGTAATTTTTATGGGTATTTGTGCTTCTGTTTTGTGTATTTCTAGGGCTGCTTCTCTCAAGTTCAGGTGGAACACAACTGAAATTCTGCAGCAGTACTGGCTACTTGCTTATCTGGTGCCTCTGTGCAGGAGGAAAGTGACCTTCAGGTGTTGGTGTAGATCTCCCTGTTCAGCAGGGGCAGCTGCCATGATTCCTCTGACATTGCTGCTCTGTGGTTCATGCTGGGGTAGTAGTGCCAGTCGTGTGTTGAGGAATTTGTCATAAAAGTTCTTGCAATCAAACTTAGTGCTTTTTTGTTCAGAGCCCTTCAGCTAGAGTTCATGCTTTAATAATGGTTCTGGGGAACAGGCTGGGAGCTGCAGAATAGTGAGATTCTGGGGAACCCAGGTCAGGGAAAGGAAGGGATATCACCAGGCCTGTCTGTTTTTATTCTGGGTCTTGCCCTATATCATTTCAAGCACAACAAGGTGGAGCTCTGGGAGACAGTGTAAAATAAATCATCTGAATCAGGATGAGGGTTTTTTCCGAGCTGATGTGGTAGGGTTTGCCTATCACATGTCTTGAGGGCTCCTGGGATTTTGAGATTTTATTTATCTACTTATTTACTTTATTTGTAAATTGATTGTGCTAGAACAGCAAATGGCTACCTTTGACTGGAAAAAAGAACTTTTGCAGGCTGAAGTCAGCAGGTAGGTTAGGTTTCACTCTTTGGTCCCCTTGTGCCCCACTAGATTTGTAAGTGAGCAAGAATTGGAGTAGAACTAGCAACAGAAAAAAAACACTTTCATAAAGAATACTAATAGACCATAAAAATGTGGCTTATGCCTTGTCTGCTTTTTTCCTAGCAGAGCAGCTTTTGTGTACTATTTTGCCATAAAGTATGAAGGGATACTGAACCTTCTGGAATTTAGATCAGCTAACTCAAGGTGTTCTCCAGCTACTTAGAAAATATACAGAATTTCACATCCTAGTAGAGGATGGGAAATCCTTACTTGGTATGCTGATGAAGTTTTGACAATTAAAATCCATGTACTATATTGTGAATAGGAAGTGTGTTTGAAGAGGTTTCAGATGCTCAGTTTGTCTCTTATCCCACCCAGAAGGGCACAGAGGGGAAGATGTGACTGGAAAGCAGGCTGGAATATTAAAGGTTACTTCAGCATCGACAGCAGGTGTAAGTGCTGGTTGTCATCAATATGTGTGCAACTGCTGCACTGCCAACCTGCTTTATTTTCATTTATTTTGGGATTTGCAGTAAGTCTTTGACTTGTAACTACTATGGCAATCACTAGCATTACCTGCCAGTGGTGGTTAATTAATGTTGCAATCATTTGAAGAAATCAATTCAGAGATTCTATCTTCTGTGCCATTATCTGCTGGTACCAGGAGTGTTCTGCTGCCAGTGAAGTACTGGTGCTCTGTGGTTTGTCCAGCAGAGGACACTGTTTGAGTACATTTAGCATTTTTTTCCCTGGGAAGATGCTTATGTTCCTAGTAGCTGGCAGCTATTCGTCCCACCTGCTAGGTGATGGTGCACAGCAACTTTGTTTTTGCTCTTCTCCTCAGTCTCCTTAACCTCAGCTGGTCCTGTGCTCACTAGCTTCACATATTCTTGAGCTGCCTGTAAATGATCTCAGAAGTTTCCTGCTATTCATAGTTCACTCCTGATGATTTCTATATCCTTTTGTTCTTGTGCTCAGAGTCCTTATCCAGTACTATCAAATGATTAAATGATGAGAGAGATTAAATGATGAGAGATAGGGAACATTTTTTTTTCACTCAAACCACTTCTGTGTTACCTGATGTCGTGTTCTCTGTCCTCCTCTACCATTCTTCTTATCTGCTGTCCTGTACTGTCCTGTGATCTTTCCACTGCTTCTCCCTTGATTCTCATGTAATCCTTTACTCATCTTTGGTCCCTTCCTTTTTGTGGCGTGATCCATTGGGGTTTTTTTGCTCCTGGTTCCCATTTCCAGACCTGAATTTTGTTTGAGTTCACTTTGTGCTCATGTCAGAATGGCTGTGTCTCATTGATCATTGTTCTTTTGACAGCCATGTGGTCACCCTTTGTCATCACTGTACATTTTGCCTTCTTTAAGCAGAGCAGTTCAAAACTTTATTTTTGCTCACACGACTTACTGCTTCTTTGCTCTGCTATCTCCTAAATTGTTTTTCTCTCTGTGTGTGACCAGCACAGAAGCTTTCCCCTTTGTTGCTGTTAACCCTCTTGACTGTGTCCTTGATCTTTTTTAGCATGCTGCTAAAATCTCTTGGTTTAATTTTTACATTAGGATGTCTCCTTTCTGAGTCACCTTTCTGGCTGTAGTCTATACCTGGATGTATTGAAGGTAGTCCAGAGACAGCAACACTGCATCTGCCTGTCCTGAATTCCTTCCCAGTCTAGCTGCTTTGTCTTCTCCAGTCTGCTGAAATGTGTGATGGTGTCTCCCACTGGTATTGTCTGACACTTTGCATCTTGGTATCAGGTTATTTATATAACAAATTTGCTGACTTCTGGAAGGAACCAGATGACCATGTACTCTTTACTCTTTGTTGCTTCTTGTATTCTCCTCTACTGTCCTTCTGCCTCTGCTTCCTTCTGGTAAGTCATTCCATGCTGTTGTCCTGACACGATACACCATTGGGGCAGTAATGTCTGCAAGGTGAGACCAGGGCTGTGTCCAAAGCACAGGACTTGTGCCTGACAGTGTCTTCAGCTGTGTCTGGTAGAGATGCTTTGAGATAACTGTAAGCCTTTAATTTTTTTGGTATGTTTTAATTTGGTCTTACTTCCTACTTCTGATGCAGGGATTTTTAATGGGAAATATCTTACTGAATGCAGTACACAGGAGGATGTGAAAAGGAGGGAAAAGGAGATCCCTATACATATGCCTTACTAAATTTGTGACATCTGGGTTCTACTCAAATGTGTTGATTAAATACCTTGTTAGCTTTTTTTTTTTCCCTAAAAAAACTCCCAAACCTTTGGTTCTGAGAAAATACAGATGGTAGAGCATTTTAATTTTAAATATATATAATATCGACTTTGCTTCTAAGAAGCTTTGGGGAGGTGAAACAGAATAATGTGTGAAAGGGTATTGTGCTGTAATGGTATAATGATACATGCAGAAAGTACCCAATTTATGCATAAATTAAATTTTCAGAGTTTGTGCTGTATGGCACCAAAATCAGTTTTGCACCATAAGTAAAGCAACTGTACTAAAAGCAACACTAGACACAAATCACTTGTCTTGAACATAATTCTTCAGAAACTTTTGTTCTTCTCTTATTAAAAGACACCTGCAAGCATATTAACTCCTTTTTTTAATTCTCAGTGTTTTCTGACATGTTGCTACAAATTTCTTGTGTCTTCGCTTATTTCCCAGGGGCTTAAAATAACTCTAATTTTTTTGTGGAAGCCCCAAATAAATTATCATTCTCCATGTCCATATACAGGTTGTAATGGGAACTTATTGTAAATCCTCTTGCCACATACAGACTATTTTGCAGTTGGCATATTCAAAGGAAGTGAACTTTGCAGAAGTGAACTCTCCTCATTAAAGACATTAATTTTGTATTAAAGAATTTACTGTCTAACAAGCCAAGTAGAATTTTTTGGCTTTTAATATGGAAGGACTGAGACAAAAGGTAGATTTGGTGTACATTGAGGAGAAACTGGATTTAGTTTTGTGTACTTGGTTTTGTACTCTATTTTCTGTGTATTCTTTTTTGTTCTTTTGGTAGTCAGGTGTGTTGAAGTGGATAACAACACAGCATTTCCCTTCAGACCACTCACCATCTGGCCTCTTAACTTCTTCCATTCACGTCCTATGGCATAATCTTTGGGGTGAAATAATTCCCTGATCTTGATGTGATGATGGCCAGTGTGGTAACTGGTTGCCACCAGTAATACCTCCTGTAGCTGGAAATGAAATGTACAGTCAGCTGAAGCCTGGGGTAAGCTGATGTAGAGGCACAGGGAGGACTCTGTGCCATACAGACTTTAGGGGGTGGCTTTAAGTACTGGGTATGGGGAGCTCCAGCTAGGAGGGAGCTTAATTCATTCCCAGTTCTGAGAACTGGAAGAAGGAACACATGTGCTGACTCTGCTTTTGAGCTTTTTTACTGCAGCCTCTTCTGTGAGTGTGTTTAGAGGACAGGCTAGTTCCCCACTAAGCAATGTCAGCACAGCAGTCTGCATTGCTGAATGGAGGAAAGACTCAGTTGATCCAAGTTGCAGTGGGAAATAGTCCTTTGTGCGTTTCTAAAAACATTCCAGTGGTGTAAAAAGTTTAAACTCCAAATACTGGCTAATAAGGCAAAACTGAAATAATGAAAAATTTTTCAGACACACTGAAAGCAGAATTTTTTTAAATAAGCACTGCTAGGCACTCAGATAGATGGACATTCTGAGTAAGAGGCTAAAGTGATCTTCACCTTTGAGGGTGATCTATAGTAATTGTTCAAGGCCTTGTGTGCAGGACATCTTTGGTTAGTCCCTTTAGTAAACTGCAGAAAACATGTTAAATAGGCTGAAGTAAAGACAATACTGAGGAACGGAAAGGTGAACTTACTGAATGAATTTCAGACTCATAAATCAGAGTTGATTTATCTAAAGCCAGCAACTGTACAGTAGTGTGAAACTCTGAAAAGATCATGCTTGAACAGTTCAAACACCTGGAAGAGACTCACTGGCATTTAGGGATACTGTTTGCATTTGGTGGAAGCCTAATACTAAATCTCAATACTATCAACTAAAGTTCTTTTGTCCCACAGAAGTTATTTCTCTTAACCATCTGCTATTGAAGTATCAACACACAGAGATAATCTCACGTGTAATAAGGGTACATAGCCTGTGTTCTTCAACTTTTTGCATTGTGTACCTCATGTTTGTTTTTTTGTTGGTTTTTTTCTTCTCCTGAAAAATATAAGACAGCAAGTGATTTGGCTGAACTGTGCACTTCTCACAAAGCAGTTTTTGAAGATGAAGGTGCTGTGGTTGACCACAGTAATTCAAAAAGCTTGGCTAATACTTTGTTCTCTTCAAAATTATTTGCAGAAATGAAGCTGGTGTTTATATCCAAATTCTTATATATATCCTTATTCACACCATTCCTTAATGATGCTAAAAATGCTAAAAAAATCAGATTTTTGTGAGCTATTTTGGCATGGTTTCAGTTCTTTGCAGTTAGGTGATGTATTTTCAGCATAGTAATCCCTTCCTAACCTCAGCCCCTGGCTTTTAGTATTTCTCTCCAAACTCTGACATCTTAAGCTCTCTTCTCAGAGAAGAACAGATTTGTGCTTTCTCTTCACTAGATGTCACTTCATTCCCAGTGTCTTCTCAGTCTTTCTTGTACTCACTGCTCTTCTCCTTAGACTCTGGCTTCCAAATGAAAACTGTTTATTGACAAATTGCTTTATTAACACAGTAGCACATCAATGAGCTATAGTATGATTTAAACATGTTCATAAGAACAGTTTCATATCTGAGGTGCTTCTGTGAGTAATTGAAATTAAAAAGCCCTGCTGGTTTCTGGAAACAGCTGAAGATTAAGGAGACAAGTTTGTTTTTAATGTTTTCAGTGTGAGGAATATTAATATCTATCTTTGGAGGAGTGAAGGGAGGGCAAAAGGGGAAACTTGAACTACGTAGTGCGTAAATTAAGTACTGTATGCTTCATTTGGGATCAGGATTCTCTCCAGTTAGCTGCCAAGTATGATATCAGCATGCCTATGAATATTTAAAATGAAAACTGTTGTGTTCTCCCTCTGCTAATTCCTCTTTCATTTTGGTGAAGCCGATTGCTTCTCTTTCTGTATAACAGAACCCTTGTCAAATTAATCTAAACATTACTCTAGCTCTATGAGTACAGTTATATTGGAGCCACAGAATGCATTATATATTTAGTATTCTAAATTCTTCCTCCCCCATGAAATGTGAGTAACATTTCATGTCTTTATGACCTTTTCATTGAGGGATCCTTACTCATGAAAGCTTCCTGTTGACGCTAACTGGATTAGCAAGTCTGCAGAACTGGGTTTGTTATGTTGTGTAGCCCTCAGGTTTTACTTGAGTCTTAAAAAGTAGGTTCTTGCTCTTGGCAAGAAATCTCTACTTGGGATCCACAATGGACTGATTGGACTCTGAAAGGTTTCCACTGAGTTCTCTTTACTCTGTATGACTCTTGACCAGCTTTCCAGTGGAACAGTTTAATGAGAAACTGGCATAGTTGTATAAATCTCTCTTCTGTCAGGTACTGCTATTTTAATAGCTCTTTTGGGTAAATATTCCCTTAAAACCTGTAAAGGCTTGGAGTACTACTGAACATCATGTTCCTAGGTACTGAAAAATTACTTCATTAAGTAAAGAAACATTCTGAAAAAGCTAGGGATTCTGCAGCTATTCAAAGCTTCTAAGGATGTGATTGCCAAAGGAATCAATCTTACTTTAAAAAATTAAAATTCTTATTTCTCTTGATGTCTGATTCAAAAAACATTGACTTCAGTTGGAGGTTTTCTGTAACCTTTGGGTCATATTTATTGAGGAGATTGCAAGCCTATTCATGCACAATTTTGTGCATAATCAAGTTTTACAGATACCATTTTCCAAGCAGCAGTGGGACAATGTTTATTTTGAATATTCAGTGTTAAGGTTTAAATTAACTGAAATGTTTAATGCAGTTTACATATTGTGTGTTCTTCTCATGGAGACTTACATTTTTACTAAATCATTTCACTTATTCAGTTGGGTAGTTTATTGTCCCTTCCAGGTTTTTTTTTTAATCTGAAGTTCCTTATCTAAAATGTTTTTCATTTTAATTTCGAACTGTAAAGGAAATTTTGATACACATCTTTTTTACCAAGAGTGTCTTCAGAAGTGTTTAATTTAGTGTCTTTACTAAACAAACCAAAAAAAAGGCAGACTAGATTTCATCTTTTAGATAAAAGGAAGCGGAGACTTAATTTTGCAAACACCTGAGTTTGTTTACTTTTGAAGTTGTGAAGATCACTGTTATTTCCCTGGGCTTCACAGGTGTTTAAGAGAAATAATCTTGGTGACCATTTTCAGAAATAATGACTTACTGAAGCCTGTGCATTTTCAGCTGTGTGAAGGGCCCTGCCACCCACAGGAGGAATTGTATAGAGACCTGTGTGCACGGCGAAAGAGTTACTGAGTGGAACTAGAGGGAAAATAATGGACTTGGTTTTCTTCTTTTTAATTTCCTGGGCTCCTCATCCTTTGTCAAGGTTGGGTATAGAAAAGGAGCTGGATTTGCATGTCAGTTCTAGGTGGTGGTATGAGAACATCTTGACTTCCTGCTTTATGGGAAAGGGAATCACATCTAAGGCATGTGATTCCAGGCTCCTCTCACTGATCTGGATGGTTTTAGTGAGTTGTTCTGCAGGATAAGTATCTGTCCTGGATGAAAGGTTCTTCTAACCCAGTGCCTGCTCTCCAACTGAGGGCAACATCAGACCTCTAGTAAAGATCATGTCTGGTGTTGGCTTCTGGTTCTCAATGCTGAAAGAGGGTTAAGGCCCAGATGCAGGGTATTCTAAGTGTGGAGTTACATAGGCATTGAAGAGTAGCATTTGATCCTTCTTATCTATATTTTGGAAATAATTTTGTTATCTTTTGAACAGCTGCTGGTTGTATAGGAATAAAATGTAATAACTTGCCTCAAGTAAACTTCATGAGAACTTGATGTTTTAGTGCCTAAAGAATTACCACTAACTTCAGGGCAAAAAGAGCATAAATGCTTTGAGGTATAACAAGTTGCCAATTCTTATTTTCAGAAACATGAACAAAGTTCTCTTATTCCTTGTGGACAGCCTATAGACCCTGTCTTTCACTGTCAACCAACCTTTGAAATCAAGGTGAAGTCTACAGCTGTCATAGTGAATCACTGTATGCAATTTCCAGTATTGAACAAGGGGAAGCTGTTCCTGGTCTTGTGGAGTGAAACTTAATATGAATGGGGCTTCATGATGTGACTGGAGCTTCACAGGAGAACGCAAAGGCACTGGGCTGCCAAATTTTACTAGTGTGTGCTGAGGGGGAGTTGTTAATGACACTGGGCAGCAGATGGTCTTAGAAGAGTTGTTAAGACACTGCGGATCGTACTGTAAATACGTGGGTGAACAGAACCAGGATGCTGACAGTTCACTCTCACAGCTCATCATGAGAAGGAGACTCCAGTCGAGTGGAATTCAGCATTGCCAGAACATGAATGTCTCGGGATTTGGCAGTCAGCAGAGTGCCAAATGTATCTGGGAAGAGTTTTGCAACATAGTGGAATGGTAGTTGGGTCATGTAAAGTTCAAAACAGAGAGCATGATATGCCTAGTCAGCCTTGCTTGACCACCAGTGATCTTTAGACCTGAAGCTACTGATCCTGTGCAGTTTAGCTGCAAGATAAGAACAGGAGTTAAATTCAGTCTTCTGATTTTCATTGAATACAAGAGAGCATTTATTTATATTACAAATGAATTTGAATTGTTGAACCAGAAAATCAACTATTACAGGAAAAAGGTGTCTCTTCCCTACCACAAGCCTGATGTTGACCTACTCTTCTGTTCTTCTTTCTCACAAAATACCTCCAGGCATTCCATCCAAACCAAAAAGTACAGTTGTGGACTGGGGCTTTTCATTTCACTTTAACAGGATAAGACACAAAAGCGTTTCATTTAAATCCTTTGCTAAGTATTTAGCCTTTTTTTCCTCTCAGCCTGCTTACCAGTGCAGATTTTAGTATGTCTTGAGGAAAACAATGATATAAAGTATCCTAGGTGTCATTCACAACATGAGATACAGTATGCAGGGATTAAATAGATATATCAGGAAACAGTGTTATATCTGTATTAGTCTTTCTATTGTTAAAGCTTTGACTAAACTAAAACCTGCATTTTCTAGTACTTCTGATTCCTAGTCTTCATAAATGTGGTATCTGAGAAGATCAGAAACATGATTTGCCTGTCTGTTGCATCTCATCAAAGTCAAATTAGGAAGTCTAATTTCTGAAAGGAAAATATTTTAATACCGGTAATTACTTTTCTGGTGAAATATTGAGGCTGAAAACAGCTGAATGGTGCCAATTAAAATCCTCAGTTAACTTCTGTTAGGGAATAATTTAAAACAACAGTAGTAGTGAAATACCCTTTAGTTTGTGAATGCACATAATTCTCGCTATCATTGAATGACAGAAAAGTATGGACCAGTTGGAAAATACCTCTAAGGGAGGTCTTTTAAATGTTCAGATTTGCCTTAATGACTTTATATAAAAGTCTGCTAAAAACCTCATGCAATGAATATGGCCCTCAACAGTAATATTTATGTAGTGTAATTAGAGTCTTTGTTAGGGATCCCATTATTGTTCACATTGTAATTAGACTTAAAATGTAGTAAATGTGACATACTGCAATGTTCCGCTTTGTAAACATTATTGACTCCATTTTAAGACTGAGATTGCCTCATACCAACAAATTAAAAAAAATCATAGCCTCATAAAACCTTCTAATTATTTAGATGAGCACTCTGTGGATTCCTGATGCAAAGTTGAGACTGAACCAAGGTGAATATTGAGCGCAGGTGCAAGCTTCAGTGCAGGTGACTTGCCAACCTCCTTTACACCTCAGCTGGCAGCTTAAATCTCACTAAGTTTAAGGGGGAAGAGATGCAAATCTGAATAGCTTTTTAACCTCATTAGCACAGTCACTCATATTGTGTTTCTGTCTTATCGTTGGTGTTTCCAGGTAATAACAACCAGCTATTGATCTGTTGGTAATCCACTGTAGCCATGTGTGTGTATTGATCGATCAGTTAGTTAATCACTCATAGGAGGTAACTGAAAATGGGCTTGGCTAAACAGTTCTTTTAAGACTGAATTTAATTTTTTTGTAAATTTTGTTATATCTTAAATGACCAACAATTTGGATATTAAATTGTTTAAGTAGTAAGCAGAATGAGCCATAGCTAAATCTGAGAGATTATTTTATGTTTATTGTTAAAGACCTTTAGTACAACTGCTGTCTTGGTGTAACTACTTGTATCATTAATGTTTTCTCCACCCAAATAATGTCATGATCCAAGTCTCTCAGGCTCTGCTCTTTTGAGACCTGTGTGTGCTACATGAATTGGGAAGACAGCCTGATTCTCTTAGTCTGTAAGAGCACTTGTCTCTCTCTCTCTCTGCAGTGGTCTTTGTTAGTCAAAATATCTTACAGTTCTGGTAGTAATTTTTGAAGAGTACAAAATGAGTGCTCTCAGCAATGAGAACAGGTTCTAGATAGGAGGCTTTTTGGATATAAACTTTGCTTTTGTTGGAATAATGAGATGCTTTCTGTGCTGCAGCCACTGTACAAACAGTGCAAGCACCAGGTG